>CM075855.1:28600788-29043288 GCA_037975125.1 Latrodectus hesperus | reverse complement strand
AAAACTGTAAAATGTACCGAATTTTCTCTTTGTTCACTTCCATTTTTAACACCCTGTAACTCACAACTGAATGCACCAAACAAAAAACAGCAAAAAAAATTTTTTTACTGCGAAATGTCACCTTTCCAACAATTATAAATCTGAAATTGTTTGATCGATACTTTACGAGAAATCTATCAGTACAGCCATCTGCCGAAAAAATAATGGATTTCTTTTTCCCCAACCTAATATATATATATATATATATATATATATATATATATATATATATATATATATATATATATATATATATATATATATATATATATATATATTGCATCTTAAAATAACATAAATTATTTTTCCCATATATTGTCTCTACCTTAGATGCAAATGTCTAACTTTAAATACTTTTAAACATTGATATTTTTAATATAAAATTATGTTGGTTAAGATAGTCTAAAATAATGCAAACTAAAATTTTACATAATTTATTAAAATATTTTGTGTTTAAAAGCAGAATAAAACCAGGGTAAGCATAAAATCTTTTATGAATATTAAAGTTCTTAAATGCCATGCTTAAAAAATTTTATATATTTAAAATTTCAATACAAAAATTAAAGCTTATTTCATTAAAGCTCATAATTGGCAAAAGAATTTGAATATGAAAATTTTTAAAAGATAAAACTACAGCTAATTAAATTTAATAACAACTCTTAATTAATGTGATAAAATTATTATCTGAATTCTTTTAATTTGTTTAATAATAATTGAATATTCATAATAAGCAAAATTAAATTAGTGATTCAAACTTTTATTATTAGTCTTTAAATAGTGAACATTTTAACCAAACATTTATGAAAAACATGCGATATAAATTGACTAATCTTTAAATTTTCATATTATACAATTTCTTTTCAGGTCGACTATTTCTACCTGTTGCCTGCTTTTTGTTATTTAATACAGGTGACTTAGTAAGCCGAGTGATAGCCATTAGGATACCAATTGTAAGTTAATATTTTGTACCAAATGATACAATTTGTTAATTTACATTCAAAGCAGTTAAAAATTATTCCTGGAAATTTAAATTCATATTATTTCAGCCTTCCAGATACAAGTATGTCACATTACTTCTGACGATATCACGTATTATATTTGTTCCACTACTTATGTTGTGTAATGCTTTACCAAACCAAAGAACTCTACCTGTTGTATTTGACAATGATGCAGACTTTATTGTCATCGTTCTATTTTTCGCCCTTACTGGAGGTTATTTATGTACTATAATACTTACTCAAGGACCCAAGTTAGTATACATATTTATTATATTATAATTTATTTAATCTAAAAATTAATTTAAAAGTTGTGAAATTTTTAAATTCATTTCAAACGAATAAGCAAAAATACACCTCGCACATCAATGAAATATTGATTTCATATATTGCATCATTTAATGGAAGTAAACTTTATTTTTCATTCACATTAACACAGAACTTGCAAAATACCATTTTTGTTTGTAATTATTTATTACATTTTTCGATACTTTCAAATAAAAAAAATAAAATTTTTTTAACAAATGCCGCTTTTTTTTTTAAAAAAAAATCCTGTATATGGAATGAAAGTTTAATACAAATAATGTGAGATCAGAATTATTTATGTTTAACTAAAAGATGACAAATGTGTAAGGTAAAATTTTAAAGTAATTAAATTCAAATTACTAAAATATTTATTGGCCAAAAAATTAAAAATATACTATGCATGCATATTTTGATATGGAGAAAGCAATAATTAAATTAGAATTATTAAAATAAAAATTTTTTAAGCAAACCATCCTGTTTGTTATAAATATTTTTAATAAAATTATGACCATGATTACTGAATGTTAAGTTTCTTTAATATTAATTATATGAAAAACAATATAAAACAAAAGGAATACTGAAATTAATTTTTTTATTGAATACTTGGAATGAAAACATTTTCAGTACAAAAGTAAATAACTACATATAGAAACAAAAAATAAACTTCTTTTATATAAGTTTACAAACTATTTTACATAACATTATTGGTATTTTTTTGTAGAACAAAACAGACTTCTTAGAAATGACATTTTTCAAAACTTGTGTATTTTCAACCAGTTTCAAAACTTTTGACACCTTAACAAATCTAAGGAAATAAATTAATTTAAAAATCATTGAAATGCATGAAATATACATAGGCGATATTTTAAACTATTTACCATTTCAACTAATAAATATTTTACAAGTGAAAATAAAATATTAATGCAAATTAGTTTTTTAAAAAGTAGCTATAAATAAGAACAACCTTATAAATATCACAAACATGTAAAATATTATTTTTATATTTTTTACTTATAAATTTTTTATGGTCTTTTTTAATTTTATAAATAAGTTTTTAAATGTAAGATCAAAACGATTTTTAATTCATGATAAATAATTAATTATAATATTGTAATAAATATAACTTCTACCGTGATTCCAGGTGCAGTGTGAAATTTTACAAATAAATTTGTACGTATAATAATTAACTGTAAAAAAACAAAATTACAAATATTTTAATACCTTTTAAGTGTATTTCTCAAGCATTCAAAATTCCTTCTGAATGCAATTTTAAGTTTCCATATAAATCAAATACTTCTATTCAAAATTTCCAAAAAATCGTTTGTTACCCTTACTTTTTAAAACATTTACATCTATACTTTTGTGTTTATTTAAATGATACTGTTAAACATTTAAATTTGCCTGCAAAACAAGAATTTTTTTGGTAAAAAAAATCACTTAAGCTTATTAACAAGAATATAATAAATATAAGTCAAAGAATGATTGTATTAGAATCTGAAATAAATTAGTTGATTTATAACTTTGAAAACATAACAGGCAATGCAATGTTGGAATGTTTTATTAAAAATTACATTACCAGTTATTTCTGATAAACAAAATTTGACATAAAATGAGTTATTAAAGTGAAAAATAATTAATAAATTAAAAAATATATTGTTGATTTGAAAAATAGTGTTAACTGAATTTTAAAATAAAATATTCTAAGAAAGATTATCTGGAAACTTCTTTCAATTTTTAGAATAGTGTATTTTTTAAATAATTCTTAATCATTCAAGAAAAATGACAATAGTAAGAATATTCATAAACATTCATAAGAACTAATGGTTTTCTGAACAGTAAAAACGTTTCATTGAATTGAATATGTCACAAATTTTTTACTTATTGCATGCTAATAATAAGCACACATTAAAAGGAAAATTCATGCACTCTGATTCCGAATGTAATACGTTACTATTGTTTAATTTATTATTAATACTGTTGTATGAGAAAATCTAAATGTAGTAAATGTTTGGTAACTTTTAGATCAGCTAAAGAATAACTGACTCATTTTAAATTGTAAGGTCAAATTTATTGACTGCAACTTGATGTATTGAATTTAGTATTAAATAAGGAGAAAATTCTATAGAAGAATATTAACCTATTAATTTTATTATTAAAAGAATTAAGAATCTTGTCTTCTTCTATTATAAAGTAAAAAATTCTATTTTAAAGTTTGAAATGTGCAGATTATAGGAAGAGTTATTAACACAAACTGTTTTCAGTTACAAAGTATAAAACAATTGAATTTTGAAATTTAAAAAATTTTATACAGCATATTGTTTTGCATTTATTAAAATATAAAACCATAAAGGATGTTAAATATGAACTAATACCAGTTAACATTGTATTAATACTTTTGGATTTGTTAATGAACATATTTTCATTCCTTTCCAGGCAAGTAAAAGAAGAATATAATGAAATCGCAGGCTCTCAGATGGCTTTCTTCCTTGGGCTTGGCTTGATGCTAGGATCAGTATCTTCATATGGTTTAGTTAAGCTGCTATAGATGTAAAAAATTATAAGTTGCATTTTAAAGAGCAAAGCTTCCCATGACATAATGGGACATTTTCCAATATGAAGTATGCTCATTTGAATGCAAAATAATGAGATAAACCAAAATGATACAGAACCTGTCAAATTTATATACAGGATATGGAATAGATCCTTAAAAGCATAAAGAACAGGATATCATATATAGGAAGAGCATAGATGCGAAAGCAAATTTTTCATGTTAAAATGTTGGCGATCATAAACCATTTTTTTTATTTTAAGACAACTGTAAATAAAATGTTAATATTTGTTTAGAATTGTTTATTTTATGATTAGTCAAAAATTTCATTTTTATGAAATTAATTACAAATATTTAAAATATATCAGAATCATATAGTTTAAAAAAATCATGATAATTTAAATAATTTTCCTTTTTTTGACAAGCACAGATTACTCATATTTTTACTATTCTTAGAAATCACATTTTTCTACTTGAATTTTCTTCAAAATTTACATTTTATAATTTTAAATTGGAATATGTTTTAGCATATCAAACAAGCACAAATAAAATTGCAAAATAAAATAGATCAACTGTAGTAATTAACAGTTAGCAAAAAACTTGTTTTGAATATTAAATATGAATATAAACCTATTTTTATGGCTTTCTTCAAAAAATTAACTTGCTGTTCAGTCCTCCACATCCTGTAAACTCATTAGCATTCTCTTCAAAATCTGGTGGAAGGTGCAGTCGCTGTTGAAATACAATTTTTATGATATGAATGAAAAGTTATTATTCATGTCACTGTATACTGAAATTAAATATGAAGTATAAAAACAAAAGCTCAATACAAATCATACAAAACTTATAAAATAACTATTCTAAAGAATGGTTTTAAAAACTAGACATTGGTTATTAAAAAATAATGAACTTTAGATGCTAACATCATAGAAATCATATGGTTCTATTAATATTAAAGAAGATAATTGCAAAATTCTCAGTAATTTTGAATTTGATAAAATAACTAAAAACGAGTAGATGAGGTTTTAAGATGTAATATTTTTTGTGTTGGAAATAATTATATATTTTAGGAGGGAACAATTTGTACATCAAAATATTACACATTTAGATTTGGTGATCTGAGGTATTATCTGCCCAAGTTCACATTCTTGGCCCTCATTGAAGAGTTCTTTTGCAGAGCAATATATATAGTACTCCTTGTATATTAAAAAAGGGGTGCTACAATTCTTTCCTCTGTCTACTGATGTCTAGCAAGGAGACAGGACTGGAATAATCAGGAGTTCTCTTCTGTGAAGTGTTTTTGTAGTCGACTTTTGTATAAATCAGATTAAATGATGTTGTTTATTTGGTGCTTTGAATTTAAGAATGTAGAGCTGAGGTATGATAAGCTCTTAAAAAACAGAAGTATTAGAGCTAAATACTTCATAGGTAATTGGAGAGCACGACATTATTAAGAGGCATTTGCATGATGTACGAGCTTTGATGTTTTTCCTTTCAATCTATTGCTCACAAAGTATAAAGTTAACCAAACTTAATCACAGGGAGAAGAATAAAATATTTGTCTCGTATTCTAATCATGGTAGCTTTTTACTTTGTGTACTAAAGTGAAAATAACTCTACCCGTCAAATAGCACAATCTTCAATAATATTTATCCATTGTTTACCCATTTAAGTTCATAGTAAAGATCCAAAAGTATCAATAGAGATAACCTTAAACCTTTAGCAGTAGATATAAATTTGATGCAAACTAGCAGGTTTCTAATTAGTAGCTTTGAAATTACTGCATTCAGGGCAGTTTTTCACATAGTCAATGGTATACTTTTTCATTTCAGTTCAACAGCAATTTTTTTAAATGTGCCTTCTTAACCAAAATGATAAACCATTAGATCATAATGTTTCTTTAAGATGGATTCACATACTTAAAAAGGAATGACTGGTTGATTTTCTATACAATCAGCATCTGGAACATGTTGATAAAGAATCTTTGATTCATCAAAAATCCTAGATCAGCCCATTTGGCATAATCTTTAGTTACCTGTGTACACTTAAAAGTTTCAGTGATTTTCCTCTTTGAGTTCAGATTCTTGCATACCTTTAAAACTTGTAATAAGCATATTTATATTGAAAACTTTATAAAAAAAAAAAGGTTCCTGTTAATCACATACATGGTAGATGAATTATCAGTTATAGCACTTGTTTTTCCCGGGATATATACAATTTTAAACCAACAAATGCAACAAAACAGAATTAAAATTTTATCTGATCACTGAAATGTGAAAATATTTTCACTTAAATATTTATCATCAAGGTTGTGTCACAATAATGTAGTCAAGTAATCAAAAGTATTTTAAATCAGGAAAGATTTCATGGATGTCAAATTTTTCAAGCCCCATGTCCAACATTATAATTATAAAATCCACATATTACAAATGGCACTGTAACTTCAATAATGGCGAAAGAAACGTTGGACGCCAAATTTATAAGTGAGTCCATGTTTTAAAAAACAAAAGCGTCAAAATAGTTCTGGGTAAATATTTTTATTTGAAAATATGCACAACACAAATTAGCATTAAACATACATTGTATTCAGATTTGGAGAGGTATTAGCTGCCAAAGTTTACAAATTCTTGGCCCTTGCAGAACAGTTCCGCAGAGCAGTAGATAGCACTAATCATATTAGATGAGGGGTACTACAATATTACATTTAAAAGATTTATCAGAAGTCAGAAACAAAATAATAAGGAACATTTAAAGAAGTGGTTGATTCACAAGTATGAGATATTACTGCCATGAAAAGTAAAACAGGAAACTAAAAGTTTATAGCTGTGTAATTTGGAAAAAAAAACTATGGAACAGTATAATAAGGTGTAAGTTCTAAAAGATGATGAGAAATATGAGCAAAAACCCTATCCATATCTTTCAAGACTCATGCAAATTAAAGCTTATGTTTAAGATTTTCTGAATGTATAAAGTAATGAACTACATAAATAATACTTGTTTTGACAAAATATTCAACTGTACATCTTATCATCACAATTATGTAATTCTAATATTTATGGCCTTTAAAATTTTCTTTCAAATCATATGTCTTTGAATTCATGTTTTTTTTAACTCAAGTATCAAAAAGAAAATTATCAAACACATAGCAGGAAATTAAATATAGACACATAGGTTTATCTACTTTTTAAATTTCTATTTTCTTGGTTACTTGATTTAAAATGACTGATTTTCATAGAAAAAGAACGCAAGGAAAAGAAAATTCAATACATGATACTAAAACCATTAATTGATAAGCATTGAATTTTCAATGCTTCAATTTAAAAAATCAATGCTTAATATTAGATATTAATTTTTTAAAAGAGCATAATAATTAAAAATAAATTAAAGTCTTGAAAAGAGGATATAATACATAAATATCTTTAAGTTATATAATTTTGAATATGAAGAATATATTTTGCTAATAATTAACTTATGTTTAAGATTAGAAATTTATGAACAAAAATTATTTGAAGTAAGGAACAAATTCAAAATATATATCCACAGAAATAAACATTTTACACATAATAATTTAAAGAGTATTGTAGTTGTTTCAATATAAAAAATAATTTGCACAAGCATTCACACTTATATTTACATAAATATTTACAATAAAAACAATTCCAATTTCAAAATAGGATAAAAAGACTAGAGCAATGATTAACTGAAGCTAGATGCAGACATAAGGAAATATTAGCATAAAAAGAGCACTTAAAATTTGAAAACTATGAAATTAGCAGAGAAATAAAAAAAAACATGGAATTTGATCATTTATCTATGAATAAAGACATTCATAGAAACTAAAATAACTAATAAAAGAAAATAACCACTTAATATTTACTTGAACAATGATTTCATAATGAATGTATGCAAATTTTGTTCATTAATAATCAGAAAAAAAAACTAATAAGAAAAAGGAGACCATAAAGATATAACACAGATTCAATAATTTGAATAAAAAAAGATGCTGTTACTCTGATTTGATTCTCTATCTGCACCTAAGATAATTCCCACTTACATCTACAACCACACAAAAAAAACTTTTCAGTGTTAGAAGAGTTTATCTAAAAATATATTTCATTAAAACAGCTTTAACCCTTTCTAAGGCCATAGTAAGTATACTTATTACTAATTTCCTCAATTTTTTAAATGTTCATGGTAATCTACCACTGATCATTTGTACTGCCAGCTATTCTACTCTGCCAAAAATTCTAATATTCAAATCTTTAGTAGATTGTAGTATTTACTATATATATATATATATATATATATGATATATATATATATATATATATATATATATTACCAGAAATAAATGACCCTTAAAGGGTTAATATATAAATTAAAAGTATAAGAAAATTTTTTTAATTAAAAAGTCATAAATAATTTTAATTCAAGAAATATCTTACAACCAAAAACATGATTAACTTTAATTATCATTTTATGGAATGCTTTTATTCATTTAAAAAATACATACCTCAATTATTAATTCTTTTCGTCTCATTTTGTATGCTAAATCAGATAGTTTATTAGGATATAGACAAGAGTTTAAAACTGGTAATTTTGACAAATGGATTAGCCCTAAAGAAAAAACATTTTAAATCAATATTTATTTATAAACAGTATTATGAATTTCTTTTTCTCACAGCAGTTTGGTATTAATGTTTGTAGTATCAAAAATAAAAATAAAACATTATTAATGAAGTTTTAAGAAATAAAACTAGAACATAAAATCTTAATTTCTTAACTTTATATAAAAAAGGTTTCTTACATATTAATGCTGATACTGAAAATAATAATAACAATCACCATTTACAAATTTCTATGATTGAATTCTATTTATGGGAACAGTTACTGAATCAAATCATAAGCTTACTATGAGAGAATGGCAACTCGTATGACAATTTTTATTTGCTCATAATTTGATTAGATTTGGTTTAATTAGTTAATCAATTACAAAACCAAATATACAAACAACAAAATATACAAAATCTAACTGATAATGACTTACATTTTAAATAATCGACAATAACTGAAATCACTATGAACATAAATACCTGAGGTAGACTGATTTGTTTTACGTTTTACTATCAGCGTGAAAAATTTGAAAGTGACTGTAAAACAATTTCAACCTGGACCTATAGTTTAAAAAAAATTTCTAAAATATTATAAACATCCAATCCCAATGGAAGCTGAACTCACAAGTAGTTGAACTGAAGAACAGAATGTTAACCATTCAGCTGCCCGCTAACAGAATTTGATTAAGGTTCTAGCATTTGCATCTCCATTATATATTAAGACATAGTTTAAATAATGCTTCATTCTGAAGTTGAATTAGGAAGAAATATAAGTTCCAATTATTTGAATCATGAAAATTTATGTTAAAAAACAGAAATATATTAAATTTAATCACTTTTAATTTATAACTTTTACCTTAAAAATAAAAAAGTTAAAAATTTAAATTAAGTGGAACTGTAGTTAATTTGAAACTTCAGGAATTTTAAAATTATAAGTTGAAAGTGAGGTTTTTTGAGATGAATTACAAAACTTTAAGTTTTTACTTTAAAATTAATTATAGAATTTCAAGTTAGAAATGCTTATATTCAGTTTACATTAAATAAGAGAGATTCTTTTCCTGTATGTTAGATAGTTATAAACATTTTTTGTAAGATATTCTTTGTTATTATTTAACAGTTGATATATCATACATATAATAACATAAACATAAAATATCAACAGGTTTTAGGTCTTTTATGTAGTAAGTTATCTTAATATTTAAGATCCACAGCAATAAATTTTTGAACCATTGAAAATATCGGCAACACAAAGTAGAAAATCTGGTTTTTAGGAAAAGAAACAATAAATGACGTTTCAAACATTTGTTTAGTTTTCATAAAATTTTAATTAAACACTGTAAATGAAATTTCACATCCAGAGGGTGGCTTTATTAATATTTTTTATGATCAACACACTTTTCTCAACCTCTTAAATAATTTATCAAATTCAAATGTTTAATTCAAAGTTATTTCATTGACTTTATTTGCATAAAAATTTAAAATAACTTCCAAAATTATATCATTACAGTGAACATGTGATATGAGCAGGTTCACACTATGCATCTGTAACTAAAATATATATTAACGCCACAAAAATGTTTGATTTTTGTGTAAAAATAGGCAAACTGCAATTTTTTACATCTAAACAACCATTACATTTGAATCTGAAGTAAATTAATTGATTTCACACTTTGAAAGCATAAATGGTGATTAATTTATTACAATTGTTTATTATTAGTTAAAAATAATGATAATATTTCTAAAAGAAACTATACAATCCATTACAGTATAATTGAGAATGATTATGTTAATATGGTTAAAAAAATTGATGTCATGAAATACATAAAAATTTTTATAAAAATTTAATTAACTTTAACACTGACTAATTATTACTTTTCTACTTCCAGACATGGGAATAAATTTGATTTTTCAGTGTTCATCACCAAATATTTATGCATATTAAAAATTGCAGCAGATTTACTAAAGACATAATTGGTATTTGCATAGATAGAGGATGAAAAGAGATTATAAAAATTATTTGTGATATTTGATAGCCAAGATAAAATACTTTACTACAGAAAAAACTATTTTATAATTTAAAATACTTTGGCATATGAATATATATAAAATGAATACATGAATAATTTGGCACATGAATAAATGAATAGGGATCTTATGAAAATTAGCAGAGTTTTAAGCATAAAGCAAACTGTTCACATGACTTGAAAAATCTGTTTATCTCATTTGCATAAAAGCTCCTTTGTAAAAATGCATTATCTACCTGCATATTCTTGAAATGCTGGATGCTCAGCAAAGTAACTACCTTCAAAAGATTCCAAACTTATTACCATGTCACAATTCTGCCTTATACGACTAATTAGAGATACATTCTAGAAAATATATTTAAAAAAATAATGAATAATGGACTTTAAAAAATTCTTTATAAAAATAAGACACAAAACAAAAGTTACATTGTGACCATAAAGATAATTTTTACTATGATTCATGTGGTATACTATAATTTAATTATGATTAAATTACATTTAAGAATAAGTGGATCACAATTATTTTTTCTAAAAATTCAATTTATCTAATAACTCTTCAATTTGTCTTTGTAATTAATAACACTTTATTAATAATTAAACTAAATATATTTTCTTAATCCTTAGTAAAAACAATAGAATAATTTGATTATCATATTAATTCGACAAAATGTCAAAATAAACATAAAATACAATAAAATATTTTACACATTTAAAATATATTGAGCTATATAAATGATAAAATAAGTTATTTTTTAAAAATATTCATTAAACAGAAATGTAAGAAAATCCAATTCTATATATTTTATTAAATTAATAATATATTATTTTTAACTTTAGTTCGAATATAATTTTAAATCGAAAAAATTTAAATGTAATTAAAATTTAAATGTATTTTTTTAAATGTATTGTAACTTTTCGAATGAATACGTCTCAAATGTATGTACTAGATTAAGATTTAAAATTAGGGTGGTCCAAAAGAACCTAGCACCGCGACCATAAGTCTATTGTACTATATCCATCAGAAAGCCCTATTTGAAGAGACCAGTGGCTGAAGCAAAGTTCAGCAGACATTTTACAGGAATTTTCTGTAACATCTTAGGTTCAATCAAGTGCTGACCCAGGAGTTCAAATCTATGTGCAGAAAAGGTTTCACATTCACATAAGATGTGTATTGAAGTTTCTTCCATATAATGACAACCTCTACAAGTGGGATCATCTGAAACTCCCATTATCGTGAGATGTCTTTTAAGGTGGCAGTGTCCTGTAAGTAGTCCCACTGCTTTCCTTAGACTGTCTCTATTGAGCTTTAATAATTCTTGTTGCCTTTTGCTAGGGCACGTGCTATTTAATAGCCTTGCTTGTCTTTGATCATTGGCATTGTGCCAATTCATAAACTGTTGTTTTCTGAAGAGATCAAAGACATTCTTTCTGATCAATTCTTTTGAAATACCTAGCACTGGTTCAGGACCAAAAAAGTCAGTTGTTGATCCAGTCCTTGCTAGCTCATCAGCTAATTCATTGCCAGGAACACCAGAGTGCCCAGGCACCCACATTAAAGTGGTGGGGTTATTATTAGCTAATTTACACAGAGTGATATAACATTCCCAGACAAGAACAGAAGTTATAGTAGACTTCTGTAGAGCTAGTAATGCAGCTGGACTGTCAGAGCAGATGATTATTCTTTTACGAGAATAGTTTCTGTCCAAGCATATTCTACTGCACATAAGAATGGCAAAGACTTCTGCTTGAAATACAGTTGTATATTTACCTAAAGGGAATGATAACTTAGTGCCATCAGCTGGACAACAAATACCAGCCCCAGTATTGGAATTCATTTTTGAGCCATCAGTATACCAGTAAATACAGCTTTCACTGATAGCAACATTATTCCAGTCTTCTCTCAAGGGAAATTTGCTTGTATAAGGCTTATCAAAAGCATGCTTAACAATCGTGTAATCAGTAGGCATACTTATAAAAGGATGACTAGTTACGTCAGCATTGAGGTTAATGTATGTACTATCAAAAATTAAAGAGCGCATAAATTAAATTCATAATCAACACATATTGATTTTATACTATAAAATTTTCTTACATTAGCTTTAAAAAGAAAAGTGAATTATTATTCAAAATTTCCTTAAATTTAATAAAACTATTACTTTTTCTTTAATAATAGGATTATAAACGTGAATATTGCAATTCATAGAAACGCAATCACTTCTTTTATACAAAATACAATGTTTTTAATATAGAAATGATCCATTTTCTTAATTTTCATTCTATATTTAGCAAATCTGCTAAATTTAAATACCTGATACATAAACTGCATTTCAGTTTATAACATAACAATGAAAAATCATTTAAATGTTTTTCAAACAGCATTTATTTTTTAACTTTTAACACAGAGAGTAAAGTTTATATTTAAAATAATATTTAATAATTCATAAAAACATAAGAGTTGTTATTTATTTTGTTTAGTATAATATACAAAAAACATGAATCAATTTATAAAATAACCACTATGAATACTAAAATTCTTACATACTTAAAAATAATTTTAATTACTTAAATAAAACAAATATGTCAATACATCAAATCATTTATAACATAATTGATTTTTCAAATTATATCTGTGTCTTAATAGATGGTTGACACATAAAATTATTCATATACATACATACAAATGATTCTACTAATTATTTTTTGTACAATAGTTTCCTACAATTATTTTTACATATTTCTTAAAATTCTTCAATAGTTGATTAACAATTCTTTCAATCAACTAAAAGAAACTACTTTAGTCATGACAATTGTCATATCAAATAATTAGCATTTCTAACTAATACTAATTTCAACTTGATAAAGCTTTTATCAAAATTTAGTGAGTTTAAGAAGCATTTAATTAATATGAGGTATAAAATAATAGGGGCATATTTTTCTCAATAAAAATGTTAAATGTTATAAGCATTAATTATATGAAAACATATTTTATATGTATAACTCACTTGTCGAACAAGTAAAGCTGGTACACTAACTAATGCTACAGCATATGAAGTCCTCAGAAGAGATTTTAGCAGATACAAAAATCTCACTAATTGAAACTCTTGAGAATCATCATCACATTGATTCCATAAAGGTGAACCAAGTGAACATATTCCAATTCTCATAATTGTCTGACAAGATTTTGCTGGAATTTTAAGACCCTCAGAAATAATTTCGGATTTTATTTTTTCTAACAAATGAGAATAAGGGCATGCAATGAAACTTGGAATCATATCTTCATTATCACATTTTTCTGTTGGATCAGATGTTGTAATGTGGCATTGCTGTAGCATTTCTTCAGTCATATATTTTGATAAGTCAAATCCTTGATTATGATAACTTACTTTAAAGTGAGGCTATTAAAAATATAAAAAATAAAATTAATTACACACACATTTAACAAGACTATTAGCAATTTATTTTATAATTGCTTCTCTTATAAGAATAACAAATTTAAAATGAATTCTCTAATAACAATATAACAGCATATTGAGTTTTCTCTATTCTTATGATTAAAAAATATTTATATAAGTTACTTTTATATTAAAATATTTAAAACAGGATAATAAATTGGTTAAAAATTTCATAAACATATGAGTAATTTATAGAAAGTTTCAGCCAATTTTTTTTTCAGAATAATTGAAATGAAATTCACTGAACATTCATGATTTGAAAAGTACTTTTATTAAAATATAGCATAAATTTCAAGCCTAGTTAAAAAAAATTCAAATTTTTTTAAATTTCTATAGTTTTAAGTTAAAAATTTTGACAATTCATTTGCAACATTAAGTAATGCATTAAGAATGCTATACTTTATAAAATTTATTAAAAGCAAATATTGAAAAAAAATTTCGTAGCTAAGTAAATATGTAAACTCAACAATTAATTTCCAACACTGTGAGAATACACACCTAGATAAATATTAACTTTCAAATCATATAAATAAATTTTTTTTTCTTTTTGAAAATCAAGTTTTTGACAATTTAAACCTCATTCTAAACTGTTAGAAAATTTCTGTTAATAACATGAAAAAGTAATAAATTTTCCCCTAAAGTTTCTCACAGAAAATAACAAACAAACATTTAATATTGGTTTACAGGAAGAATTTTACTTTATCTAAGATTAAATAGAAAAAAGTTATGAACAATAAATTATCCAACGTAATAAAAATATAATTTGTTTTCTATCTTTGAATTTAAAATTTATATTAATAAAAATAACTATAATGTTTATGCATATACATGCATAGCATTACTTATGCATAACAATTTATTATTAATTCACTTAATGTTATTATAATTGTTTTCAATATTAATTAATATTCTTTATAGAATTAGTTTATTTATTTAATTTACTAATAATTTTTTGTAATTAATTTACAAAATGTCAAAAAAGTGAGACAAAGTATTAAAAAGTAATATATCAAGGTGCTTGCCTCCGCTGATAAAGCTTTCAAATTTCAAGGCTAGATCTTTCAAAATCTAGCCATGAAAATTATTACTGGTGAACTTAAAATTACATCAGTGCTGGCCTTACAATTTCTGACCAATACTGAGCCTATGATTAATGTAATTCAAAGAGGAGGGCCACTATGTTATATAATAAACTAATTAGACTCCCATACGATACTTTTTGGTGTGATTATTATTTTAATTTGAATCGTAAAATCAGAGAGGTTTCATTCAATGTGTCCATGCTATTGAACGATATCAAATTATTAATGATTTGCAAACTGAACTGCTTACCCTTCCTTGCCCCTTCCATTAGATGAATCTTGATAGAAGGTTGGATCTTACTCAGAAAATTAGAAAGTCGGATCTCGCCCCCAAAATTATTCAGGCGATTGCTCTAGAGACCATCTATAACCATTATCAACCTGATAATTGGCTGCACGTTTACACGGATAGTTTACTTTCTGATTTTTATCTGAAGGCGCCGGTGCTGGCATCTTTAGTGAACTTTTCTGTTTTCGTCTTCTGGTTGGTACTTTCTCGACCCACTTTGATGGTGAGATGGAAGCCATTCTCATTGCACCAGAACAACTCTCCATACGACAAAACTCTTTTAAAAGAGCCGTAATCCTTTCGGACTCTATTTCTGTGCTTCAAGAACTTTCTACTAATAAAGAGGTTAAGAACCAAAAGAGTACTAAATTGCAGGACTTTGCTTGAGAGATTCCCTAATGAAGTGTCCTTCCAGTGGATTCCCTCCCACTGTGGCATTGAGGGAAATGAGAGAGCTGATAGCCTTGCCAAGAAGGCGACCTTAATTCTGCAAAAACCCCTTGTGAAACTGAGATTCCAATTAATCTAAACTTGAAATTTCTAGAATCTCTAGGCGCTTTCGCCGTGATACTGACTTACACCTTTCGAATGGCAATCCTTGGACTGTACTCCTTTGCTCCACACACTATTCCTGACTTCCCTCAAGCGACTGCAGTTGCTACATTTAGAATGGTGACTGGTCACAACTGTCTCTGTGCCCATCTCTTCCATTTTAACATTGTGGACTCCCCTGTGAATTCTCTTTGTATTTCTGGACATGTTATGACTGCTTCACATTTGGACGAGTGCTCTGCACTATCTGTTTTTCCTTGTTGTAATGCAATATATTGGAGAGCCCGTTGTCTAATGGCCCAACGGCCAAATGACAGGCATTTGTAAATAAAATAATAAGTATTAAAAATAAATTATGTCCAGATCATTTATTTTATTGTTTAATTGAGAACCCATTCAGCCACCAAAATAACAGCATAATGAAAAATTTATAGATAAATTATAGAACTAATATGAAGGATATTAAGTTTTTATTTAAAAGTATGCAAATTATCAATTATTTGACAAGCAAATAGTTCAAACCAAATTAAACTACCATAAGTTATGAATAATAATTACTGCACATTATATTGAAATTAGAAAGCAATGCTATCTGGTGGATAACAAGGAATTTTCAGTAATTAAACTCAAACTGAAAAGCCAGAAAATAAGAAAGATGTTTACAATGACCTCAGTAATACTAAATGGATATACTTATTAAGAAATGTCATTTTTGTTTAATTTCCTCCATGTTCTATTTCTTTCTTGTTCTTGAGAAGGGATATATAATTTTAACAGTACAATGTTATTAAAATTTAATTATATTACTTAATATGAAAATATACTTTGCTATAAAAATCTTATAACTGAAATCATGTATAACTAGACAAGTTGAATGTCATAAAGTTAAAAATGTTAATAGAGTTTTAAGCTACAAAGCAAAATATAGTAGATATTAAAGTGCCTTGCAACAGGCTTATTGAAATTAAAAACAGAAAATGGTTTTTAATAATTTTTTTGTCAGTTTTAATATTCATACAGTGTATATTTAATAGTTTTATATCAGTTAATTAACTGAATAAATAATTATTACAAAAGTCATATTATTCACTTAACAGACATATAATAATTTATTTGTTATTGGTAAAGCAAATAAAACAGTAATTTGTTTTACCAATGACAAAAATTTATGCAAGTAAAAAAATTACAGTACTCTCAATTTACATAGTTAGATACAATAAATTCCATAACTTATTATCAGTAGGAAAAATTAAACAAATTTTTTAAACTAAAGAATTAAATTCTTTTTATAATTACAATATAAAAATTTTAATCAACATTTAACAAAACATTACGTAGTTAACTTTTCATTATGTAATATATTAGTGGCATCTGAAATTTTTTGTATTGACATACATCTTTAATAGGAGGTTGATTTTGATACTGAGTTGCAATTTTCATTACTTCATCAGCTGTCAAATGAGTTTCTTTGACTTCAAGCTTTAAATCAATGTTTCTAACTGCTGGCAATTCCTTTAAAAAGAAATTATTGGAATTGAAATGTAATAAATACACCTGTTTTTAAATTTTATATTTAATACAAGTACTCATAATGTTACAAAATTGTAATGTTAAAAAGACAGACATTAAATTTTATAATAGTTGAAAGTTTTAAAAAGTATTAAAAACAATATCGGAAAAATTTAAATCTTACAAAAATAAGATCTTCAAAACTATTTTAAAGGGCTAACTATTTTATGAAATTCATTGAAATGAATTCTATGCTATGAAATTCCATTTTAAAGTTACTGCTAATTGACTATTTAACCTAAGAATTTTAATCAAAAATGTGTTCTGACAATGGTTTGATTTCTAAAAGTAAAATATTAGTAATGTATCATATATACTAGCAGCATTGGAAATGATATACATTACAGATGTGTTCATGGAGTATATAAATTAAGAAACAAATGAAAATTAAAACAAAAGTGGTTTGATTTGGTTATAAAACCGTACAGAGAAACAAATTAAACTTTGAGAAGAGAGTATAATAAATACTGCTTTCATGAAGAATAAAAAGATTTTAATGGTGAGGAATGAGATATGGACTACTCCACATCCAATACAGCTAATGATAGAATATCAGTCCTGTTTCTTGATCTAGTTCAGAATTAAAATTAAACAAGAAAAAAATAGTAGTGAGAACAGGACTCAAAATGAATTACTTGATTAATACTAAAGATTATGAAAACTTTTTGGAGACACATCAAAAATCAATTCAGAATCAACAATTCCTCCCATATGAGATCTTGAAGGCTATATAGCATGTTTGTTAAAACTTAAAAGATGTTTGAAAAAAGATTCATTTAAAAAGTTGCAAAACCCACTATTAATTGATTAACTGATACTCTCTGAACCAGATGTTTCATGGAATGCAAATCCAAATAAGGTTTTAGCCATTGTTGGATAATGAAAAAAATGTTGCATTTAAACATTTACTTCAGATGTTTGAAATATTTCTGTATTTCTCTCATCTGTGATATGTAGACATGAAATTATTTATAAAATTTTCAAGAAAACATATATTATGGATGTACAATGAACCTTAGCAACCTTGAACATTAGGTTATCCACAGTATGGGATTAATTGTAAATAGTATGAAACATAAAAAGTTGAAATAAATAACATAAAATTTTGTGAACATCTTTCAGTTTAAAAATTATTTTTTAATTCATATAATTAAATAAATGTTTTCAGAATGATAAATATTACGTAATATTTAACAACTATTTTTTATATATAGTTAATCCATTTAAACAAATATAATTTAAGTGACCATAATTACAATTTACATATGGAATTATACTTAAGATAATATTATTTCATAAAAGTGATCAAGAGATCTAAAAAATATAGCAATCAATAAATGAACTCCAAATAACTAAATTCATTTATGTTTTGAATTGAAATTAAATGAATTCAATAATCAAATGAATATGAATAATCTAAGAAAATATGAATCATACTTTCAATAAAAATTTTGAAGGTGTTTTGCCACCACTGGATAAGAATATTTTGTGGTTTTGGATAACTCCTTCAGATAAGAAATATTTCATCAATGCTTTAGAAGATATGTCATGCGGATCTTCTTCTGTTAAACAAACTATTATAAATATTTCAAAGTGATAAAATTTTTTTTTACAAAATACAAAAGTAGTTTGCCCTTTTATTAGGTAATAGAAATAAAAAAGTTTTTGTTACAGGAAATACACATTAAAAAAAATTAAAATTTTTAGTAGCAAAAGGCTTTGTAAATGTTTTTTATATGCATCAATATTTATAAATAAAATATTTGACAAAAAATAAAAAATTTAATATTTTATACCATTTATTCTATGTTCAAATAATTATAAAAAAATGTACAGCAAAATAAAAAATAGGATTTCTTTGATAGAAAATATATAGCATATTTTTTAATTTCTAATAACAAAATGATTTTGCCAATTACTAATTCCTTTACATGATTTTAATTCACTAATGTTCTACTTTCAGATTGTTAGAAAAATTTTATGATCAGTATCAAAAAGTAAAATTTTTATTACTATATCATTTTCTTATAATAAGTATATCATGTATTATTAGGAAGTATGTATGATCAAGAGTGATTCCTTTTAAAATATTAAATAAGAATTCACAAATTAACCCCGGAAAATCTTAAAATTTCAGAAATACTTTTTTTAAAATTTCTAAAATATTAAATAATATTATTTTCTTAAGTTTTAATGAATTTTATGTTTAATTTCTCCATTTTTAGAGATTTTTATGTTAAAGATTCATATTTAAAATAAGTTACTTATATTTCTATACATTTTAGTTAATTAAGTTACTTATATTACTAGTTTAATTCTAATAATTATTTCTCCGATTTTACACCACAAAATGATTAAAACTTTGGAGTTTTCTATGACAGATTTGAATAAATTTGTGCATTTTTAAGGATATGGAGTTCTGGCATCTAAAGCAATATGTTCCAATGAGCATTTTGATTTGGAACATTTTGCTAATAGCATTAGAACATTTGAAATAGCATTACAACCTAAAACATAAACATCTATCTATTAGAAAAAGAACTTGGTTATAGGGATCTAATATTGCAGCTTAGTCTCCACTCAAATTTATTTATTATTGATGCAAAGAACTAACTATCAAATGTGTTATGTAATTTTTTCAAATAAATTCTTTGGTTTTTAAGAAATGCCTTCATGATTAATTATTTTTGCAGATAAAAGCATGTCACAATTTTTTAATTTCATATTTTATTTTCTGTTTTACAAATTTAATATACACACAGAGGAGAAAGCATGAAATGATTTGGTGTAAATTTCATGATATTTACAGGAATTTTTCTGGGTGATGGGATTTTACACAATACCATAAATATATAAAGGAAAATTACATAATTTACTGACCATATTAATGTTTTTATTTTTAAATTCTTTTTATTATCTTTATTATCAATTTGATCAATTATTTTTTTAATAGCTTTTATTATCTTTATTATCAATTTGACACCAAAATCTAATTAGAAATAAGAATTTAATAATCAAGGAAGTATTCAGTAAAAAATAAATAGAAGTAGCATTAGACAAAGTGAGTCACTATTTATATCTGACATAGAAAATAAACTTGTTAACAATAATTACCTGCGAAAAGCTGTGAGAAATACTAGGTAAAGCTCTGATTAGAAAAATGTGAATAACTTGATAAGCAAATTGTATAAATTATTTCATTTCAAATACATAACGGAAAACTTAATATTTATAAAGAAACAAGCACAATAAAGGTCATAAATAGCCATTCCGGTACTACATCCACGCCGAAATAAAAAAATATGAATATAAAGGACAATATTAATATTCCGCGCTACATCTGAAGTGAAAGAAAATATAAATATGAAAAAAATACCATGCTTTACATCCGATTAAAAAATCCAAAATGAAAATAGCAAGCATTTCCGGGATGTGTGGCGGCGAGACATTCCGACGTTGTATTTGGTAACACATTTAGGGACTAATCGTTTTTGGTTTTGTTTTGGCGAGGAAAAAAAAAATCACCAAATTTTATCAGATTTGGTGATTTTTCGCGGTTTGCAAGCCGAGGCCCTAATACTCAGTTTAGCCATATTTTTAAAAGTTTAGTGAATAATTTTTTCCTAACAATAAATTTTTACAATTTCAAGTGGCTGAAGATTCATAACAGTGCTATGAAACTCATTTAAAATAGTTATATTTGTATCAGTGAGAGCTAGAAACTTGCCTGATTAGATGTAATTATAAATGCAATTTTTTAAAATTAAAAATGTTTAAATTAACTCTTCTAAGTTTAAATAGTGTATATTGAAAGTAAGTAATGACGCAGTTTCTAAAAAATTAAATTCAATACTAAAAAAATTCCTTTATAATTACTATTTCTTACGTTTGAGCTTTTTCTAAGTTTCTTAAATAAATGGTACACTGTGATCGATATTAAAAACATTTGTCAAAATATTAATTAAATGAAAATAACTTTACGAATTTACCAATTAAACATAAAGTTCCTATTGGAAGACCACCACCTGAAATAAAAACATAAACATTTTAGAAACAACTTTCGGTTACAAATAAAATAAATGTATTAGTTATTATATTCATTCTAAACTTATCAAAATCATTTAACAATTGAATCAATAAAACTTTGTAGAAAAATTATATTTTGACAAAAGGGATTTAAAAAAAGTACCAATAAAAAAATCTAATGTTGATAAACCAATAGAAGTTAAAAGTTGGGCATTATGAGTGGATATTCTGGTTCCCGGAATACTTTTAATATCTGCCACTTTTTTTCGAAAGCTAGTGACCGGTTTGGTTGCTTCAGAGCTCATTTTCCCTACAATATTTGAAATTAAAACAATAATAGGAGTTTAGATCCTAAAAGCAATTAAATTTCTGATATGCAACAAGTTTACTCATTAGCCAGCATGGTTTTTGTTTACAAAATGCCCGTTACTTATGTTGGATGTTAAGGTTTACTCGTCATGCTTGAGTCAACTTTAAATTTGAGAATTTATAAATATGATCATTACAAAAAATTAATCTTGTGACTAAAAAAGTTTATTTAGTTAATTAAAGAAGAAATATAAATTAAAAAATAAATAAGTTTCATATTTTTAAATAAAGGAAATAATATGTCCCAGGTTTTATTTTCTGATGTTTATGAAATATAACAATATTAATATAACATAAGGAAAATATAATAATACTGTTTTTTGCTGAAAAATTAAATATAACTGAAAATAATAAACTGTTTTGTGTGTGTAAATTCATCTTGTTTCGCAATAAATAAATTTTAGTATTTTTAAACTAAAAACATGCCGGTTGACTTAAGCAGAACCTTTCAAATTTGTTTATAAAAATTTTTCCAAGTCTAGTTAGTTTTGATTTTGGCATAAATTTGCATATTAATCTCAAAAGTTATTTTGAAAAAGTTCATACTCGTTATGAGAATAATTATTGGATATAATAGGTGTAGCATTATTCAGCTCTTCCTTAATTTCTGCTGAAGTTGTGAAATTTTATTTCCCTCTCATAAATAAATATCAGCATATACTTAATTGTAGATAAATTTTATCAATTTTATCATATCAAATCAATGAATTATCATTGCATAGAAATAATTTTTGATTAGAAGTTCCATGTAGGGGGAGTTCATCACTTTTTAATTAACAATCTCTATTTTTCTTCTGGCCGCAACATGAATAATTACTTCTTTATATTTTTGCTTTTCGGAATTCGAACGGTTTGTATGTTGCTATTAAAATTTTGATATTTTATTCTTAATTAAAAATTTTCGCTAATTATGTAATTAGAATTTTTATCTGATAATTTATTTTTTACTTACAAGAAATTATACATAGATATTAGTCATTAATACTTATATTTACTCAACACGATATATATATATATATATAAATATATAAAAATATATATAGTTTTATATATATATATATATATATATACACATATATATATATATATATATATATATATATATATATATATATATATATATATATATATATATATGTTTATTTAACCTTTATATATTGGTTTTTATGCAGTGTAGCCTTGTTGGTATAGACTTTAAGGAATCGTTTTGTATGACTTTGATAAAAAACTAAGTTTGAATTAAAATATAAGCTTATTTTTTCATGCATTTAAATATTACCCATATTTTATCGTATTGTGGCACTTGTATGCATCACATTTGCATACTTCCGATGCATTATTACTCAAAGATTATGAAAAAATTTGTAGTTATTTAGTTCACAGTTAACATAAATCAAGATGACATGGAATATGAAAATTTTTGTTCAATTTTTGGGATACTTTCTGTAGCTATTATTTTAAACAATACATTTTTGTAGTTGTCTACTTCTTAATTTTTTGCTAAAAGTACGATGAAATAGAAAAAGGAAATATATAGAATCAACTTGCTGAAGTTAATACATTTTTTAGAAGTATAATACATTCTATAAAATGTATTATTCAATTAATAATATATATACATGTATAATTTTTACTAGCAATTCATCAAATGAGAGATAATTTGTTTTGTAGAACCAATTATATATTTTTCTTTTAATAAATTTTATTAAAATAAGAATTTGTTTACTGCCAGGATAATCGCATAGTTTAATTGATATATTTATCAATATGGATTGTATAATAAAGTTTTTTTTATGTTTTTAGAAATCTCATATATTTATGAGTGAAAAAATATTGTCTTAATCATCTTACTCACTTTTATTTTTTTGATTTTCAAAGAAGTAAATGCATTGATTTGATATTAGATGATACTATTTTTATGTTATTTTTTAATTGTTATCACACACACACAAAATTATGTAAAGTTATAACTCGGAAACCAGATTTAATCAGTTTCAAAATAAAATAGAAAAAATAATTATTGGTTAACAATATTAATTTTTTTAAATAAACTCACTATTACATTATAAAGACAAGAGGAAAATTGCTTAATTTTTTACACTGAAATTGTAATGCAGGCTTTAAACATAATCACTGAACATGACAAATTATTTCTGATACAATTATGAATTTAAATTTTGGATAAAATGCATATCCATGAAAAAAATAAATTATTGATTGGCAAGTGAAATCACTTTTCTTAACATCTTACCTTTTCAATCGTTTCAATACATCAAAAAACTATATCAACTTAAATTTACAAGCATTACAAGACAATTAGTACCATTTTTCCCATTTGAAAAAATATTACCTCTACAATAGTTACTTTTAAAATCCCGTGCCTAGTAATCTTTTTTTTTATGTCCTCATTGATATATTCATACTCAAAAATGTATTTCATAAGTAGAATGTTTGAAGGCAGTGTACCTTATGTGTCTTGTTGAGAAATTGAAAAACTTGATACTAAAAATTTGTAAGTGTATGATTAAAAAAAATGAGATTATATACTAGTAATTTCTCTTATGATTTCAAGGTTTAATTAGTGTTTTCTATATATATATATATATATATATATATATATATATATATATATATATATATATATATCACATTGTTTATTTTATGTATTAAGTGATTAGTTATAAAAAAGATACTCTATGTACTTATAGATAAATTATTTTCTTACATCTCAGTTTATGAACTACCACTGAATAATTATAGTTAGTATTTTCCTGGTTATTCTGCTTTTACTTATTTGCAATATCACAATTATCATTTTGTAATATTAATTTTTTCATAAAGGTAACTTGACATTAATAAGATTATTTTACTAAAATAACATTTCTATTAATCAGTTAAGCTTAAATTTGTATATATAAAAACTTACAAATGATAACAGTATTCTTAAAATTAATTTCAATATTTTAAACTTTAAAATTAATGTCTAATTTTGCTATAATATATTTTTATAGGTTTATTCAAGGACATTTTCTGTTGATTATGAAAATAATTGTTTCTTAAAAGATGGGAAGCCTTTTAGATATGTTTCAGGATCTATACATTATTTCCGTGTTCCTGCAGAATATTGGTATGATAGGATTTATAAAATGAAAATGGCTGGTCTTAATGCTATTCAAACGTATGGAAAAATGTTTTTATTGGTATTTGCATTTTGTGCAGTATTTTGCTATACTCATAATTTACATAATTTAAAAAATTTTGAAGTAGTTGGTGAATGCTCTCTATGTAGTATAGTCATTGCTTACTTTTCATTATGATAGTTAAATCTATTTTAAAATATAGTCTGGTAATCTAAGATATATCTACTTTTTTAGAAATATATAATTATAGATAAGAAATCAAATGTTATTTACTCATTAGTGTCAAAAATTTTTTAGACATTCACGAGTAAAAAAACTATAATTAATTTGAAATCAGCATGTCAGCCCTAATATGTATCACTAATATTATATTAATCATAGTCTTTGACTTCTGACAATTTTGATGTTTTGAAGGCTTATGTGTAAACAGTGTCTTCTGAGAGAATCCTAAAATAGCTAGCTCATTGTATAATAATAAAGTAACTTTTTCCTGAACTAATTTTTGTAGCTTTCTGTAAGTAATAACTAACACATGATCATTGTTACTTTATAATAAATATCATATAAATAACAGGTGATACAGTATCATATAAATCACATATAATCACACATTGATCACTCCTATTAATTCTTATTATAACCAGTGATTTATTGTGGTTCCCTTTGTTAATAATTTTCCAGAAGTAATTCTATTAATAGAAGAAAATATTAGAACTTTCTTGGTAGATTAATAATTAATTAATCTGGTTTTCTTTATAACTTTATTCATATTTATACTGTTATATTTTTCTTGTTTTAAGTAATTTTTGTTAAATATTTTATATCAAACTGGAACTCACTGCATTAATTTCAAGATAATTTATTTAGAAAAATATGCTGTTATATACTAGATTTCATAATTAAAAGTTTAATTACTACATCAAAAATTATTATAACTTGAAACTTAAAATACTGAATTAAATAAATTCAATCAAATTTTATGACTGAATTTATATTTTAGAAATGTTTACTAGATTGAAAAAATTACATTTAATGTATGTTTTACATCAATAATTACCACTAAATATTCTTGATAGTGCAAACTTATCAATAATGTGAAGTATCTTTTACTTCAATGATATGATTAATATGATTCTTTCTATAAAAATACGAGTGTAATATTAACTATATGATTATAAGATATATGTACTTTTGAATTTTCTCTTGATTCTGGTTTTATTCTATTTTTCTGCCAATAAATAAATCTCATCACGTAGTACTAATAATTAGATTAGATCTAAATTAAAAACTAATTTTATTCAGATATGTAGAATGGAGCCACCATGAACCTGAACCTGGTGTTTATAACTTTGATGGCAATTATGATTTACCAAAATTCTTAAAAACAGCTGATTCACTTGATATGGCAGTTATTTTGCGTACTGGACCTTTCATTGATGCTGAAAGGGATATGGTGAGTTGTAAAGTATTCAAGATTAATAATTATTTTTTGTCAGCATAAAATGATATAATTATATTAATATAGCATATTTTAAATATTTTATCTATAAAAATTACAAATAAATTAAATTTACAAAAACACATATTATTGACTGATTGAATGTCATCAATCTGCTAGTAAGATCCTCTTTCAAATTTCTCTGTTAGCATCCAAGCTTTCATAATTTATTTTCAGTTTGGGTTTCCCACTATTTCATATAACAGCCTAAATTCCTTATATATTTCTACTTAAATAATGGCTCTGAATATGATTGTAGGAAATATTATTTTATAAGTATCTAATTTCAATATTTAAAATTTGATATTTATTTGTTAAATTTCTAACAGATGAAGTCTTATTGTTTTAATCTTCTTGAATTTACCAATAAATATTTAATAATTTTTAATGTAATTTTCTATTCAAAACCAATGTTTAATTAAATTATCTTAAGCATGGTTTAGGGTTTAATATGCATATATTAATTAAAAATTCTAATTTTGGTATATCTTTCGTTGACATCTTCCTTGTTCAAAATAAAGTTCACAAATTAATTTTTAAAATAAATAGCATCAAAATATTTCTTTTTAAGTTATCAAACTGGTGACCATTGTTTCTATAATACATCCTTTTTGTGCCATTCTGTGTACCACATACTTTAATGTAGAGTTCTTATTGGATAATTTTCTTTTAGGGTGGCTTACCTTATTGGCTACTGAGAATTGATCCTAACATGAAGATGAGAACTTATGATACAAGTAAATATCTTTGACTAAATATTTTAGATCTTTTAGTTAATTTTGAAAGTGTAAAATTATTTAACTGTCATTTCAAACTTATGATATAACTTTTATCATAAGTAAGCAAGTTATTTTACAATGTATAATTAAAATGTTTAAATATCAAAGGTATTTATTATTTATGACAATGAATATTTCATGTGTGAGCTTGAATGTATCACCAGAAATTTATAATTGGAAATTACTACTTAAAATGTTATCCTCTTTAACATCTTTAACAATGTTATCCTCTTTAACATCTTTAACAATGTTATCCTCTTTAACACTCAAAATTTGTTTACTTCCTAATATGTAATTCAACTCATGTAATTTGTTTAATATAAAAAGATTAAAATTTTAGGAATAAACTTTAATGCTGTAATAAAACTGTTTTACTTTTATACATTTCTAAGAGTTTCAAAATTTGTTCATAATCAATAAATTTAATTTCTTATTTAATCATTAAAAAGTGATTCTTTTAAAACATATTGCTTAAAATTTTCATTAGAAAATTATCATCTGATAAGAAATCATTTTTTCTCTTTTTCGATTTTGAAATGATTTTTATATTGCTGTGTTTCACTTTATTTGAATGATAATATGCTATTTTCAAATAACTATTGTTCTTAAGAATATTTTATATAATTACTTAATTATATTTATCTAACTTTGAAATGTTAAAAGAAAGAAAGTGAAAGAGACTTTAATATTATAAACTGTAGAAACAATTTAATAGCTAAGTTTTAAGCAACAATTGTTTGTTTGATAATTATCTAAAAAATTTTAATAAATTGTAAATATATGAATTAAATATAAAATGACCTATTCTGCCAAGAACTTCGAAGAAAATAAATTTAATATTTTCTATATTTACACAAATATATATTTTTCATCAATATTAAATCTTCAATTTTTGGCGAATCTTGCAGTGATATTATAAACAGGATTTTATGCACTTTCCCCATTAAAAACTGTAGCAATACTGAGATTTTTCTTGTGGAAATGCATCAAACCTTGTATCATGAAAAAAATTTAAAAGTACTATTTGCTTTTATTGTATAGTTATTACATACTTTAAAAAATGCCATTAAGAATTAATAATTAGAATTTTTCAAGGTAGTTATATTAGTATAAGTCTTGTTAAAAACATACATTTTTAGTGAAAATTTCTTAACATCTTTTATTGAGAAAAGTAATCAGATTACAAGTTTTTAAAAAACATAATTACTTAATTATTTATTCTTACAACTTTACCCTCTAGATGTATATGTACATATTAATTTAAATATAAAATAGCTATAAAGTATCTACTATTGAAATATGTGACTTCCTAAGTTAATACGGTTTTTAAAAACTCATATTAAAATCTTAATATTTATCATTTCAGACTATATAAAATATGTTGATAAGTGGTACTCTGTTTTACTTTCCATCATTGAGCCTTTTCTGTATAATAATGGAGGTCCTATAATTACTATTCAAGTGAGATTTTTCTATAAAATTTTTTGCTACTTTAAGTAAATATGTATATAAATAAATTGAATTATATAAATATATAGGAAAATTAATTAACATGATAATAATTGTGATTTATTAGGATTTTAAAATTTAGCTACTGTAACTTTTATAAATATTATAAGGCTCACAAAATTTTGTAATTTTATTTAGTTTACTATAAAATTTAAAAGAGAAAAATTTTGAATTTCTCTATTTTCAAATAAAAAGTAATATATTCTATTAAAAGATGTTTTATCTGTAAAAATGATTTACAATGCATGGATTGTTTCCAATATTGAGCACAGTTTATTATGTAATATTGATAATATACTTTAAAAATTATGTGAGAAATTGTCAATTCAATATTTCATTCATTTTAACATTTTTTTACATTGAAAATAAATGCTTTTATTATTTCTAATTTGTATACTTTTTTAATAATCTTATTTAAATAAGGACGTTAATTTTTAAAATATTTCTAGAGTTAACTTAGATGTTTAAAAATGTTTTACAGTAAAATAATTGCAGTTATTCGACTGTATGTTAGTTACATGAGATATATTTGATAGATGTTATCTACCTATCTAATATATCTAATTGTTTCTGTCTTTGAGGTATGTATTTTTTGTTAAAAATTAAAATCATTACATTATTCATATATCAGTGGTAAATAAAATAGAATGAAAAGAAAATATTTAGATGATTAATCACTTTATTTTAATACTCAATTTTATCATGCTTTTATTGATGACCTATTTGCACTTTGATAAATTTGTGTTGGTCTTATGATTTTAATTTATATTTAAAACTGAAACGATTTTTTGTGCTTTAAAATTAAGATCACATAATAAAATTTTATTATTTCTTCATTTTTTAAGTTTTATGCAAAGCAAAAAGATTTAAAGTTTTCAAAAGTGAGTATTCTTATGAACAAAGTCATGTTAAGAAAAACTTAAATATTTTATAATTTCACTCAAATTTTCAGTAAATATTGGGTATGAGTAAAATCATTCTGATGCTCATACTTTAATAAATATACATGAAATATTTTATAATAAAACAATTTCTGCTGAATACTTTATGACCACATTTGCACTCTGATTTTATTAGAGTTTGTAAATTTCTAAAAATTATCCAAATCAAAATTATTGATTAAATATTTTTAATTGATTTTATGCTAATTCTAAGATTTTTTCCACAAATATATGAATGTTATTCAACTTAATATTCTTAAATTTATCATTACTATCCATACCAGATTCATAAAATTGTGTAATTATGTAAATAAATAACTTTTTGAAGAAAAGATGAGATAAAATTATTATATTCTTGAGAAAATAACTCACATACACGCATCCACAGAGAGAGAAATAAATTATGTATTGAATGTTATATTAATAAGAAAGCTATTTGATAAGCTATCAGTAAACTATGAATATGCCTTTCAATACATTATGAAATTGTAATGTTAGTATGTTATATGTTAGTTTTGGGTTAATATAGATAAGTATTTAATTAAAAATTTGTATAGATGTTTACTATTGAAATTGTTAAATTTTTTTAAATATGCATTTTGATTATTATTGAAATTTTTAGATTGAAAATGAATATGGCAGTACTGGTTTGTGTGATGCTCAATATAAAACTCATTTGCGAGATATGTTCAACCAGCATCTAAAAAATAAGGCTGTTCTATTTACAACTGATGGCTCAGGCAGTAGTCTTGTAATGTGTGGTAAGACTGACGAAGTTCTTTCCACCATAGATTTTGGTTCAGGTACTTAAATTTTTTCAAATATTTATAAATTTTAATAATTTATTAATGAATAATCATTTATTAAAAGTATTTATGAATTTTAAATGAATTTTGAAACAATAGCTTTAATATATTATATACTTATCAAGTAAATGAATTTATTGAAAAATTGAAATTTCTGAATTGAGTGATTTGGTAAAACAATTTTTCGTATTTGGTATCACAGTTATTAATTAATAATTGTGTGTAATTCAGTAATTAATAACAAAAGATGATACTTTAATTTGCATAATTTAACATGTGAATAATAAAGTAACATATTTTAAGAATATTTAATCAAGAATTTTAATTAAATAGAATTTTAAGAATTTTATATAAAAATCAAGCATGAAGATTTTAAAATTTAATGCTAAATACACATTTATTTACTTATAGTCTTAAAAAATAATTTCTTTTATTTTATTATTATAAATCACATTCACTGTGTCAGTTAAAAAAAAATTCCATAATTTTAATGATTGATCTTAAAACAATTATTGCATTATAAATATAACATAAAATTAATTTTTAGTTCATTTTTCAAGTGAATGTTTTACTTTTAAAAATATATTAACTTTTTTGTACATTTTTTTAGGTTCTAATGTTACTAACTTGTTTGAGATGTTGCGTTGGCATCAAAGCAAAGGTCCTCTTGTAAATTCAGAGTTTTATCCTGGCTGGCTGGATCACTGGGGGCAACCACATGCACAAGTCAGCAGTGATGCCATAGTTAAGACTTTAACTGACATTCTCAAAGAAAATGCTTCTGTAAATGTGTAAGCTATACTATATTTAAAATGTTAATATTAATTTTGAAAGTTAAAAATGTGAACTAATCTTATTAATTTAATATTAAATACATATAGTTTATATTACTTTTTATTGTTTTAATTTAGATATATGTTTCATGGTGGAACATCTTTTGGCTTTAGTGCTGGTAAGAATATGCTTTTACTTAGAATTATAAAGTCAAGGAAAACATAACTAATTTAAAAATCAATATATTATGGAATGAAAAACCAAATAAGTTTAAGGTTATAATAGTCTGATGACCACGTTCAATCCTGATAAAACTTGAAAACATCATGCTGTTAAAGTCTATCCACTTCAACTAATTAAGAACCATTGACTATGTATGATGGAAATTAAGAGAATAAAAGGCCAATGAAGTGTAGTTTCCAACATGAAATAGCTTCATGTATTTAATAATACTGAATTAACAGGAGTAAGCTTCTTGAATCCTAATGTAATATAAAAAAATTAACAAAAGAGTCGAACACATTGATATTCAAATTCCTACCTATTGCTTACTTATAAATACTCAAACAGTTTTTATAATAAAAACAATGCTATCTTTATGTTTTCTTATCTACTTTTATATTCTGTTATTGTCACTGAGATTTTGTGTCTTATTTATCCTTTACAATTCTTTTTTCTAATTTGATTGCTCAATATGTGATCTTAATATTGACAACTTTTTGTACTTATTATTTACAACTTTAATTATTTAATCATAAATGCATTTTACTATTTTCTCTGGAACACTTCAAATTAAAATTAAATTGAAATAATATGCAATGTTTTGAATCTGTATTGATCTAGCAAAAAATGTTTAGATAAAGAATAAAATTTGATTTTAAAAAGTATATTTTATTTAAGAAACATTGCAAAAGATTAAGAGTTAAAATATGGAATAATTAAAAAAATCTATTAATATTTCTATTTTAAAATAAAATTTTAGATGTATATTCTGTATTTTAACTAGAATGCTGATAATAGTTTATTTTTATAGTGAGGTATTATACTTTAACTGAATGGTAGTTAATTTGTTTTTATTGTAAAAATATAGTATACATATCATACTGAAGTTAATTTTGTTTCTAGCATTTTGTTTAAATTCATATAAAAATATGATTTCCTATAAATGCAATTAGGTTCAAATTTGGGAAGCACATTTCAAGCTTGTCCTACTAGTTATGATTATGATGCTCCACTGAATGAAGCTGGAGACCCAACTCCAAAATATTATGAAATGAGAAAAGCAATAGGAAAGGTAATTAATGCATAAATATTTATATTGAAAAAAAAGACAGTTTTTTTAGCAAGCAACATTATTTAATTTTTTAATATCTTTTATATAACTACATAATTTTTTTATATAACAATATAATTTTTCTTAATGTGATTAAAATAATGCTAAATTTAAACTTAACTTTTAATGCATTGGAATCTCAAAATTTTTCCTAATTCATTTATTTCTATTGTAATTCAATTTAAATTCCTGTATTTATAGTGCTCATCATTGTCAGAATTAGCTAAAAGTCTTCTTTAAAACACCTAAAATGTACGAAATTACTTTTTAATCTAAATGTTTGAAACATGCTTTTGTTTTTGTTGTATTCCAATGCAATGTTTAATAATTTAGTTTTCCCCATCATTAACTTCCCACTTGTATTATTACATTGCAATATGTCCACTGTGCAATTGTTAAACAATTTCGTTAATTTAACTAGAAATATTAATTTTTTCTTACTCGCACACGTTATTTCATACTCCTTTTCTTTTTAAAATAATTTTAGGTTTTAGTAGAAAAGAGAGAAAAATGTGCAGTAATTACCCAATATTTTAATGCTTTAAATAAAGATTAATTTAGTAAAAATAGTCATTAACTAAATTAAAAAATATATACAAAACATTGTTGATGTGACATAGCTGTTCTGCATGCTAAGAGGAAAAAAGTGTTATATTTTTAAATTTTCTCCATTGTGCTTCAAATATTTTAAATTTACTTTTTTGTTGGAAAAATCAAAAATGTAAATGCTCTTAAAAATTTATTGGTTATTTCAATTGTTTTATTATAAGAAAATTTTTATTTCTTATCTTTTGTAAACTCAATGGATAGTAACAAAACGTTTTTATGAAATCTATTTATGAAATTCAAGGTTCAAATATGTTAAAATTATAAATTTTCTACTAGCTGAAATTTTTATAAATAATAGACTTGAATTTTTTATACCTTCTTGAAATAGTTTGATTTACTTGTACTCAACCAAAGGAGTAGTTTGTAACTTTCCATGAAACAGCAGAATGGAAATTTTAAAGCTGCTATTACTATTATAAATTTTATCTTTATAATGGACATTTTTTTAAAATCTATAAATGTCTCACTATTGCTAATTTATATCAGTTTTACATTTTTTCATTAATATTTCACATGAACAAATCTTTATGACTTACTTTGATTGGTCTTTAAGAAAGAAAAATATATGTTGATAAATAATACAAGATTTAAATTTACTTAATATCAATAGCAGTAATATTTCATCTTGCTTTCTAATTAGTTGTTTTCATGTATAATTATTGAGAAAAGGAGAAGTTAATTTAGCCAATTAAGCACTTAGCTGTTATATGAAGACATTATTTTTTACCTCCTTATGTTGCTTTGTTATATAAGCAAAGTAAAAAAATTTTTTACTTTGTTTGCATTTATCAATTTTTCTTACTAGACTGAATTATAATTTAATTACAAATTTCCCTCATAAATTCTAGTATAAACCTGAGGCATAAATATTAATAGTTATTTAACTTAAACATTTTTTGTATTAGGTTTCAGACTTATGATTAGATTTTAAAGTACCATTTGAAACATGTAAATTGTATGTAAACATAAAAATATTAAAACAGATTTTTTTCTATTTAATATCAAAAATCTCTGGAAATATAATGATACATATTTCATTCCCTAAGTGTCAATAATATTTGATAGCAAATTTGATGCAAAATGAAAGAATACCATTTAGATTATATTTTTTATATCCTCTTCTTAAAATAAAATGCTTAGATGGCAGTCAAATAGTTAAGGTTGTGGTCACAATATCCCCATGTGAAATGAAACTTCTTAGTGTAGTAATTCAAGTCTTATATGTCTTTGCAAAAGAAGAAAAAATATTTTTCTTTTTTCATTCACATCTAAATGGTAAGAACCTTTAATCCTTTTCCTGTGCATACATGATTTTAAAAGTTTTCCTTGTGCATATGAATATGGCTCATTATCAAAGAAATGTCATTCGAAATTGTAGTGTTTCATAAGAGTTTTATTAGTGAAGGAAGTCATAATGGTTATCAAAAAGTGCTGTTAATAATTCAGGTATTCTGGATCTTTATAAAAACAATAATTCAAAAATAAATGAGAAAAAAAGTAGTAATAAAGTTCAATATTGCATGACTTTATCTTGTGAAACTTATCTTAACCCTTTGCGGTTCAGTGTTCCAGGTGATGGAACACCAAACTTTAAATTGATACCAAATCGTTGCATTTTATGATAAAAAGATGAAATTTGGCTTAAAATGTTCTTTAAACTCTCTTTTTTGATAATAGATAGCAGCACTACATATGACAATCAATAATTTTCAATTATAGCAGATTATTTTTAAATCCCTTTAATTTGAAGGAATATTTCCAAATTTTTTTTCTTATACAAAAATATTTTTTTGAAAAGAAATTTCTATTTTGTTGCCTGTACCTTGAACTATTGATTCTATATTACTTAAAATTTTTTACGCTTAAAGTATACACAGAATTATCTGATAAAACAAGGTGTTCCATCACCTGGAACACTGTGCTGACACGGCTCTTTTCCTTTATGCGATTAGCCTTGAACTCAATGCTGAGGGGAACAGCTGTATTTATTTTTTACTGTTTTTCTTTCTTTTGGGGTGTAATAAACTAATGTTGAGGAATGTAAAAGGAAGGATTACTTATATAGATAATATTTTTACACCCTTATTGGCCTCTTGATTCTGGAAGCTTCAATGTGATATAGGATTATATCAGTTAGAATTCTCTCTAGTTAGAGAAGCATTATTTTATTTTCTTGATTTTTCTATTCGCTGCTATTTGTGTATGTATACTTTTTGAATTTATATATTTTTAGTTTACTTTTTGCAAATATAATTTTAATTTCTAATTAATTTTTTTAATTTGTTAATTGCAAATAAATGGCAAGTAGAGTTCTTAGTCCTTCTGAAGCAATAAGAATGCTTCAAAAATTGCCCTCTATTAGTGAATCAGAAAATATGGATAGTGATACAGAGAAATATCTTCCTAATCTACTTGATCAGTTTCAGTTTGATAATGTTGTGTCGGATGCCATTGAAAATGATGGCCATGATTTATCTCAACCAGGCTTCTCTGTGCTGCCCCAAAACCTTACTTGGATAGCTAAAAAATTGTACAGAAACCTTTATTTTATGTTATTTACTTTTTTATAGTGTAGAGTAGCAGGCCTTCTTGTGATGCACCCTGGACCACGCAAAATCTGCTACGCAGGTGTAATGCATTGTTTTTCATTCATATGCAAAAACATTTACGCGTATATGGGCTTCACTGCAATGCTTGCTTTTTATGACCTTTGCAGCACAGTGTTCCATGTGATGGAACACCCACAAAATTGAAATGGTACATGCAATCTTTACAAAATTTTCACTGTATACTCATATAGGCCTAAATAGACAACCTACAATTTTTTTTGTTAATATTTCAACTTTAAAGGGTAGTGCACCTGAAAGGGTTAAAAAAACTGTTAGTTTTTAGCAAAAGAAATCTGCTATAAAATTATTAAATTTTATCAAAAATTTAGGAATTGATTTTGTATATTTATTAATCGTTACATTTTAAGTAATTTATTTCTATTTTTGAAGCAATGTTGAATAACATAGACATTTTCTTTATTTTAATAAAAAAGAAAACAAAAATGTTAAAAGTTATATTTATTTTTTCCTCTAATTATTGTGCCATAAATTGTTTTAGATTTAAAGCATTTAAATGTAGACTAAACTTATCATTTAAAATTACTTATTATTTTAAAACTCTTGTTTGATTTTACTTTAGTTCTTACCATTACCATCAGGCCCTGTACCAAAACCATCACCAAAAATGAAGACAAATTCAATTGTTTTAAAAAGAGTAAGTTGAATTTCTAATATATATGTATTTATTCTATCATTATTCTACAAATTTTATTTAATAATATTTAGTATACTCTGAAAGAGTTCTTTGTTATATTTATCATTTTATAATATTTAATGCATGTTAAACTTATGCAAACTAATTAAAATAGATAAATGGATTTTTATAAAAGCATGCTAAACATTCTCATACCTTTCTTTGAGCAAAACTGTATTATCTTTACAGTTTAAACTCTCTGATTTGATTATTAAAATCCTTAAAGGAGGCATTTTCGTGTAAACTATTTCATTTTCAAAATGAGTCTAATCTATATTGAATATTAAATAACTATAAGTTAAATTTGGAAGAAAAAACTTAAAAGTAATTATTTCTTACATCTCTATTATGAAACTGTTTCTTCATATCTTTTTTATCTTCATTTATTTTATCTCACCATGAAATTAATTACATCTTAAAACGTTTTCAAATATGCTTTCATAGATATTTAATCAATGAAGAAGGAAAATACCAAGCATTTATTAACAAATAAAAAATGTTATCTCTATTAGCTTAGCTATAATTAGCTTTAAATAGTACAAAAAAAGAGGTTAATCTTACAAATGTTGCATTTTTCCAGTAATGCTTGACTTAAATGTTCTGACAGGAATGGAAATCAAACTCTAACACTGTCCTATTATAAACCGAATTGGCAGTTAAATGATTAGTGCTCTAGCCTGTGGTTCAACAGATTGTGGGTTGGAATCCCACTTCGAGCATGGATGTTTGTAGTTTGGAATCTCTTTTAAAATGGTCCAGGTCTAATTAATCCTCATATACAAAAAAGGACTATTCTCAACAGTTATTTTTTGGACAAACAAAGAGTCCCATTTATAATCATACTAGGAAATATTAATATTGAATTTAAAATGTATCTTGTAAGCTATAAGGAATGTTTTTTATGCAAATCATTCTTGAAATATCAGTTTTTTGAAATCTAAGATTCCCATCTTATTTACTATATAAATTAAATTTTAGTAACTCAGTTCTGCTATAATTAGTCTTTGGATTACAATGTTTTATGTATATTATATGTAATATATACATATAAGTATGTAATATATATATGTGTGTATATATATGTTATAAAGAAACTATAATTTACCATTTAGAAGTCACTCAATTAATGCAGTTTATTTCTTGATATTTAATTTTTATACACTTATTTTTGATGTCTGTTGTAAGAATAACAAAACAAATTTAATAAATTTGAATTCATAATGACAATAAGTTTATTCATTTTCTGTGAGGATATATTTCTAAATCATGTAAATCTTATAAATTAGTACTTCTCATTTAATTTATTTTACAAATAAATAACTAAAAAATAAGTAATATATTTTTATTTATAAACAAATAACATAGCACTTAACTTTACAAATATTCTTACAGCATAAATTTAAAATAATAAATTACATCACATAAATAAAAAGCAATAAGCAACTTCATAAAAAATATCCTAAACGCAAGTATATTTCACACTAAAATTTTATATTTTGAATAATTCCTTCAAATCTTCTTTTGCAGGTGATGTCTTTATGGGATTATGTATTACAAACTAATAACTCAGTATTTTCACCCACTCCATTGTCATTCGAAAATCTTTATCATGTAAATATTTAAAAATATTATTACTTTTTCATCTTTCTATATCAAATTATTTTCAAGCTACATATTTTTTTGATACTAATATGTATATTAATATAGAAATGTTAATTTTTTCGGAAAAAATGTCAATTTATTCAATTAAAGGTACACAAGTATTTTTGTCATTTCTTCTTTAAGCTATCGTTTTTCTTCCCTAAAAATTGTATTTACAAATAAATAGTTTTGCACATTAAAAAACGAAGTTGTTGTTATTGTTATCTTAAAATCTTTTATGTCTATACATTTTACCTATAACTCAAATAAAAGCATATATTTGAAAGAATTTTTAATTGGTAACATTTTGTAAAGAAATTTTTTTTCAATTTGATGAAAAGAAAGTATGAGTTAAAATATGTTCATTGTCTTAAACTATACTGTAAAATACAGTTTGATATTTGAGTTATCTTTTCTAAGTAGAAGGACACCATATAATGGCAAGTTAATCCTCAGCATAAACTAACCTAATATTTCAACTTCACGATTTCTTTTTTTAATTTCAGTAACTAAAATTTTAAATATTATAGACAAATATTGGTATTAAATTTTTTATAAATTTAAATGTATAGGTTTTTGATTTCTGAAAAATAATGCATATAGTTATTAAAAAATGAAATAAAATAGCATTCTTGAATATTAAAGTTATTTAATTAAAGTTAAAATAATTAATTTATTCATATTGAATTTTATTATATACTATGGTGAAATTAATGATAATTTTCTATATTATAGTTCTAGATTTATTATTATTACAATAGTTTAAATGATATTAATATAAAAATATTTTATGTAAAAATTAAATACTTTATTAATGATACAATAATTGACATTTAAATTATTTATAGCCATATGGTTTTGTTTTGTATCAAGTTACAGTTAACTTCAAGCCAACAGATCCATCTGTTCTAACCGTAAAAAATATTGCCGACAGAGCTCATGTTTATGTAAACAAAGTAAGCATAGCAGTTTTTTAAAATTCAGAATATACTGAATGAAGTTTATAAAAATTATTTTAATGTTTTGTGAAATACGTTTGTGATAATGTATTTTAGCAATTTGAAAAATTAAATGAAGTTATAAATTAATAGATACCTATTAATGTAACCAGCTAATAAAAAATGTCTAAAAATATTTTGAAATTTATGAATGTTTAAAAATTGCATAAAAAAAATAACTAGAATGATTTTAGTGATAGGGAAAATTTTATGTTTTTTGGAAAGAAATGTGAATGGGAAGTTTAATGAAATGTAAACTCAACTTGAATGCCTTATTATTATTTTTTACAATTTATTTACTTTTCTATTAAAATGCTGTTTATTATTATTGAACCATTTGAATTCATAATTCTTTTACCTACTTCAAATATATATAATTTATTTGAATTTATAGAAAAGGCATCATTATTATGTATATATTGGAAAATTTCATATAGTATCAATGCATATGACATTTTAAATTAATTTTAAATATATACTTTTATACCAAAATTTACTTATATTTTTGTAGTAAAAAAATCCGACTAAGTTATCCTTGGTCGGATTTCCAAAAAAAGCATTTTTTATTGGTAAAAATCAATGTATGTTCTTTCCTAAGTTTGAAAATGCAAAATACTTTTGGCAGTATGCAGTTGTTTGCTAGTTAGTCAAATATGTTATATCCCATCCAGTTTTTTCTGTAATGCACCTGAATTTAAAATTTGACAAAATAAATTCTGATGCTATATTTTCAGCTCCATTATTTTAAGGTATATAATATAAATATCTACACTAAAGTAAAGATTAATGTTAAAATTATTTTTAAAATGGTTTTCCAACTTTACTGTTAAGATGTTTTTACAATTTATTTCGGACATCAAAACAAAATATACATTCATCACAGAACTGAAATCAATCATTACATATTTTTTCTTTGTTTTAAAATTGACTGTAAATATCAAATATTTTGAATTGTTTTTTTAATAGATGTATGAAAATAAAACTAATGGAAATGAAATTACTGAAAGAACAAAATTATTTTGATTTTTAATTTAAAGCAGGAAATCTCATGGCTAAAACTGTCCAATAAGATTAGTTTCCTCTCATTAATATTCAGAAATACAAAAATAATGTCGAAATATAAAGAGCTATGAAAATAATGGTTAGTTCAATTTCAATAATGAAATTTTTCTTTTCTGGCTTGGCTTGAGATACCTACCAGATAGGCATGCCAAATGTCAAATATGTGGGATTCAATGCTGGTTAAGAGGTTAAACCAAACTACATATTTCAATTTTGTATCTAAAAAATTTACTACCCAGAAATATTTGTAGAATTTGATTTAAGTAGTTATTTGTAAAAACTTATATGCTTTTTTATTAAAGGTTTTACAAGGCATTTTAAGCAGAGAGCAACAAGTTTTCAGCATTCCTATTCGTGTTTTAAAAGGACAAAAAATTGATATTTTAGTAGAAAATCAAGGCCGAGTTTGCTTTGGATCTGGTATTAATGATCAGAAGGTAAAAGAAAAAAATTACTATGATAATTATATATATATTCTATATGTAAATACATTGAGTTGTATATCAAGAATTAGTTAATCAAATGTTAATATGAATATAATATTAATCAAAGATATATATAAATTCTAATGTACTGATAGCACAAAAAATTGCATTTTAATTCTGAAGTTAATGTTGATGTTTTTTCCACATTTTTTGTAAATGTATATTATTTGGTGATAATTTAAATTAAAATTAAATAATATTTATTACAATTTCTTTTATTAGGGAATATTTCAGAATGTTACTCTTGGATCGCAAATACTTCTTAACTGGACGATGACTCCTATTTTATTAGATTCTATGTCAATAAAAAAGCTACACTTGAAAGGAAACACAGAGCAAAAAATTAGTGATACTGTTTCAGTTCCAGCTATTTACTCTGGTGATTTCACACTTCCTGGTGGTGCTATTTTTGACACATTCCTTCACCCAAAAGGCTGGCACAAAGTAAGTGAATAAATTAATCACTATCAACAGACTAGACTTTTATTTAAATTAGAATTTACATATTTGAGAAACTCGTTTATCAATATATGAAACATAATTTCATATCTATCTTTCCATTTGCCTGAAATATTAATTCTATTTATTTGAGAAGAATATTATAATTGAGAAGCTGCTTGGTAACTTTATGTGAAAGCTATTTTAGTATTACAGATTTTTATAGCATCTTATAAAATGCCATTCAAATTAATCTGTATAAAGAAATGTAAATTCTAGCAGATTAAACCTTTAGGAAACAAGTGGCAACACTTGTTCTATTTTTGGAATATTTAGCCTACATTAAATTGTTTTCATTCTAGTGTCATATTTTGAATCCTTTAATGTTTGTGAATGTGATCAATTCCTTTGATTTATAAATGTAAAGTGCACTTTGATGTTTTAAATTTAATATAACTTCAAACTGCAATTAGAGCATAAATTTCTCACAAAGTAAATACATAAAATAAGGTAATGCACATAACAATACATATTAGTCATCAATTTAAATCTCATAATCATCAATGGCTCATATTTAACTATATCGAATATAAAGTTGACACCTAAACTGCCATCCTTCACTCCAAGTATCACACTTCTGATTATTTTGAAGATATCCTCAGTAGTGGAAAAAAAAGTTCATTATATTCTAATCATTTATGAAATAATTGGATTTATTTTAGAAATAAGATAAGGAATAAATGATACTTAATTAATTGTTAATTGTATACTACTCTACAATAATGTTGGACAGCAAGATGCAATGTTAAAAGGAAAAGAATGATGCTTTTTATTATTGATGTCTTCCTACATGTTGCCATTATCCCTTTTGTGTATATTTTCAATTAAGTTTCAGTATATACTTATGTTAGTCTCCATTCCTGCTACAAAAATATCAACAATTATAAAATTTGGACAATTTTCCTTATTTCACAAGCACCATTCTAACTTGTCGCACTAATGTTATGTGATGTTTAGGTCAGGATTTTAAGTAGGCTATCCTTGGACATCAATATCATGATATAACTGTTTGAGAGAGATTATATGGCATGGTTTATTCCTCTCAGCAGTCAGAGTAGAAAGCACAAATGACTTAAATATGGAATGCTCTGGTTTCTGTTAGGTGTTAAATTTAATGGTAACATGTAAAGTTTCCAAGCTATGCTATGAAAATCATCCCCAAGCAAGTACACTGCTACCACCAAACTTGACAATTTAAATGATATACTAGAGTACAATTTTATTAGTCATTCCAGTGATCTATAATTAAGTTTTGCACTGCAAACACCAAGCGAGTAAGATTGGTTTGCATGTAGCACTACAGAGTTATGGTTGATATTATATAATTTTTCATAGTATTGCGATGCATCAAAACCTGTATTATCCATAGAAAACAACTGCAAATGATTTGGAAGGATTTCTTATTATTCTTGCCAATTTCATGTTTCAAATTACATTGATGATCAATTTACAGGGGTGACCAATGTGTTGCACCAGTATACTTCCCTGTACCTAGCTTAGAGTTGGGCTTTACTAGTTAGCGGAAACAGCTGGTTGGGAGTCTTCATAATTTAGAAGAGGGGATCAAGCAGTAGACCTACCACCCTCAAAGGTATAATTTAACTTGGAGGTCATTGGGAGCATAAACTATTCAATGTGCATCAGCAGCTTTTAGTGAACATGGTGGATCTTCTATTAAGTCGAGATTCAAACATACTACCTTTCAATAATGGGAATGGTGCCCTAACCAACCAAGCCACCACATTCAATGACCAATGTATAGTGTTCATGTCCCAAATTCCATAGGATTTTTTTTTTCAAATCACCAACAACGGACAATGACTGATAGTTTTTATGCAATTGTACAAATTGAATCATTGATGTTATAACCACAATCAACAACCTTTTTCAAAGATACTACTTGTTTTCATTTATTGTCACAAATACCAGATTTGCTTAAAATCTGACATGCAGTTAAATTTTATGCTAATCCACTGGCATTCAGTTAATTATTATTCTGTTGTATATCATAATATTATGAGTTGATATTGCTAATTAAGCAGTCAAAAACTATGCTGTAAAACAGTGTTACAAAAAAAAAAAACTTTAAAAATGTACTTCAGCTAACAAAAAGTCCTAGAATAATGTTTTTAAAAATTACTAAATAATAATGCTTCCTCATTTATGAGGGAAAATATTTAGGATATTACAAATCATTTTTCAAGTAATGGAAAATATTTTATGGAGAATTTTTCATCAAATCCCATACACTGCATTTTTAAATCATGAAATGAAATGCCAGACAAAATTATCTGATCCATTTACACTTTTTTGAGTAATTTAAATTCTAACAATAAGTCAAATTCTGAACTAGTAAAGACAATGTTTTATTTATAGTCTAATTTCAAGAAACTGATTGCTTAAATCATAGAGAAGCCTAAATTAATTGTATATATATATATATATATATATATATATATATATATATATATATATATATATATATATATATATATATATTATATTCAATATTGTTATTTATTTAAATTTAGGTTTTAAAAAATATCTCAATTTTTTTCTTATTTCTTTTACACAGTTTTATTAGCTATTTCAATTATAAACAAATTCTGCTGACTGCATCAATTTTCACCAATATTAATTTTTATTTCAGGGAGTAGCTTTCCTAAATGGTTTCAACCTTGGACGTTATTGGCCAATTGTAGGGCCTCAAATAACTTTGTATGCTCCCAGTGTTTTATTCCATACACCACCCAGTCAGAATCATTTGACCTTACTTGAGCTAGAAAGTTCACCCTGTAATAAATTAAATTCCTGCACCATACAGTTTGTAGATGTACCTATCGTAAATGGTACAACACCATCAAACGAATCATTAGAAGCAAGATTTTATGGTAAAAAATATCTTCGGAAATATAGCAAGATGTGATTATATCTAAGAATATTGTTAAGATGACATTCCATTATTGAATTTTAGTTATATTACAGACTATATACAAAACTAAACAGTTTAAAAAATTATAATTGGAAGCATGCAATATAAGCATTAAGATATATATTTTTATTATATTTTGGTATAGAAAATGTATTTATTCAGAATACTTAAATAAAATGAAATTTTTCTCCAACTCTCTGTTATAATTTTGAGAAATTTTTTTGAGAACTAAAATGAAAAATTTTGTTTAAATAATATAATCCATAGATTATAAAAACAATATTTTATTTACTAAAAAACAATAGTATTGTACTTAAGGGATACAGATATAGTTGCTAGAAACATCATATTTTTGTAACAAAATGGTAGAATTGAAATATTAAATTAATAAATCTGGGTTCGCGATCTTTAAAATAATATTTTTCCAAAAGAGGTCTGAACACAAAAATTAAATCTTCGTATGAATTGCTTTTTTTCTTTCTATATGAAGATTCAGTTTTAAATATAATCCAATGACATAAGATATAAAAATTTGAATATTAGCATCAAATTATGTTTTCTGTTGCTTCACAACTTTTGATGTTGGCACTAAGTAAACAATTAGCTAGAGAGAGAGAGCTCTAACATAAGGAACCATTCTGATGTCATACTTCGTATACACACTTTTAATGCTCAATGTTATCTATTCTAAATGAATAGCCTTTTTTCAGTATCCAAAAATCAAATTTTGGAGCTATTGAGTTAGGACATACAAAAGAATTTTTTCCCATGTTTGAAATAATTTTGAATCTGTAATTTTCACTTCAAGTTTTCTTCTATCATGTCCGAAGTAAGTATACATTTTTTTATTTATTCTTGATTAATAAATATGAATAAAGTCATTAAAATTTAACACGTTAATTTCTACATTTTAGCTTGTTGCCTGTTCTAAATTAATTTACATATAGATTTCTATTTTTAAGATAGTTACTTAAATATAATATTTTTTACATTATTATTTATAAATGAAAAGTTTTCTTTTATCAAGTTCTTCTAAAGATTCATTCAGGAATATTAAATGCATAATGAATGCCATTAAGATTGTGTTACTTCAAATAACAAAAGCATTTTAAACAAATAATCAAAAAATTTATTTATAAATAGACTTTCTGAACAATCACATAACAAAAATCAGGACTCCATGAGCTCTTCATCATCATCACACTCATTTCGTGAAAGATTCTGCATGAAAAGAAAAAAATATAATTTAATAGCATCAAACTCTGTGTACATGATATATTTTTCATGTACAAATAATTTGTAATGTCTAAACTTGTACATTTGACTTTTGGAAATTTTCATATATCAAACATAATGTATAAGACCATTAGATGTGGTTCATTATCTAGATTGTTTTCAATGTAATTAATAGTACTAAATAGTGATATAAAATCAGAAAAGTTCAGAAAATTTATAGAAAGGAATAATATTGCTTTCCCAATTACATCCATAATTTAATAATGAATTTAAAAATGTTATGATCTATGTATAAATTCATTACATTTATTTAGGAAATTCTAATCATTTAACATAGAATATATTTTTAATCATTGAGTAGGGGGCTTTAATATAAGATAGCTTTCAATGCACTATGGAGTGAAAGATGCTACAAAATATATTCTAAGTATTATGCAGGAAATTTATATTAATTTTAAGCATAAATATATAAAAGGCTATTTAATTAACAGTTACAAAAAATTTAATTTTATAGTATACAAACTGCATATTTAAGGTTCAGTGCATTAAGAGTACCCAAAGCAGGTAACAAAATAAAATAAGATTCTATTTTCTAATTATATGGCCTTTAAAGGAAAAAAATATCACTGCTTATAAAATAGAAGCAAATTACCCAGTAGCAAAAGTAATGATGACAGAGGACTTGTGCAACAAAATCATGATAAGATTAAACTAAATATAAAAACTTTGATGTTACATATAATTTGATTAAAAATTTAAGATATGCAAAACTTAAAAAATATGAATGTATATTACATTGCTATAAAAAAAACTAGAAACTACACAAAAACTCACTAAATCTGGTTAGGAAAATTAAATATGATACAAAATTAAAGTATAAAAAACTTCATATTTATAAACTATAAAAATAAAATTACCTGTACTTGAATTTTTATAAGACCTCTGAGCATATTCATTTTTAATAAATTCTCACCAACTTTTCTTTTGTCAATGAAAATTTTTAACCTGTTTATGGTATCTGTAAGGTCTTTACACTGTAAAATAATAATGCAAGTTGTATTCTCAAAACATCTAAGTCATTACAAATTGTTTAGTAAAATTATTTCATACTGAAAATTACAATATTTTGTTATACCAAACAAGGTTAAAAATACTTTAACAATCAAATATTATAAAAAGTTTTAAAAATCATTATGTAGAAATAACCTAATATTGAAAGGATACATGTGTTACAATTGTAAAAATTTTTAATGCTTTGTAATTGAATTACCTTTTAGGCTGTTATATAAAAAGGAAGAATTAAAAAAAATGTTTTTATCTGGAGATTAAGTGTTGTAAAGAATCCATATTTTCCTGTATATTATCTGCAAGCCCCTTTTTTTCGAGCAAAAGGAAAAAAGCGTCACATTCGCAGCGGCAATTTTTCAGAAGAATAGTCGAAAACTTATAATGCTGATAATTTGGTGCCAAATAAAATAAACATTATGATTAAAAATTTTTAAAAGACATTTTTTAAACTATATTTGTTTGGTTAATAGTTAAATGAAAGAAATGGAATATTTTCTAACTGCGCATGGAATACATTTTTCTTTTGTACATCGCATGCTTTTTCACCTTGCATTACACGTTTGTTGACATTTTTGCATTTCCCTTCCTTATAGCTTTCAGTTTAAAATTTGCTCTGTGTAACTTAATAATTCTCACTTCACTATGGCGATATAGGAATTTGAATCTTTTCAAAGCGAAAAAGTTCAGGTCAAGATCGAATGTGAAATGACATTAATGCAGTTGTAACTTTAATATCATTAAGAGAAACTAAATTCAATCTTGAGCGTAATTGGACAAAGCAGATTATAGTTAAAATAAATCAACAGAGTCATAGCGCAATTTCTTATTTATTTTATGATCACAAGCGACATTTCTTTCAAAACTTTATTGTAAGATTTTCTGGTAAAATATTTTTTTCTCAGATTATTCAGGGCGGCATATCATACGCACAACGAAATTCGCAACTTTTTTTACACATAATCTGCAGATTATATACAGGAAAATACGGTTCTTTCCTCAAAAGATTACATTTTGTAGTTGGAAATAGGCAATTTTATTTTAAAACATTTAGAATAAAATTTTACATTTAAGAACTGAATGAATTCTAATTACTTTTATTTGTATGAATAGAAATTAAACAAGTTTTTTTGTAAATTTTCATTCTGAGGCAGAATTTAAGTGTCTTGATATTAAATTGTTTCTTAAGTTTTTTAATATCAAGTATTTGAAGTAATACTATTTATTTCAAATACCTTAATTTTAAAATGTATAGTTAAAATAATCATATTTGGCATATTGTGTTGCTTTTTAAGAAAAAATAATGTATATATATTATGTATCATTTACATAATGCTAAATTTCCAAATAGAGTTGGTTCGTACTTACTGTTATTAAATATGGCAAATGAACAGATAATATTTCTTTTAACCATCTTCTATAACTAGATTTATACCTGAAACATACAACAAAATTTAAATAAAAAATCTTAAACTTGCCAACCAATTTGCTTAAGAAATATAATATGAATAACAAACTATATATTATAAATGTTTAATATATATTTTTTTAAATATTTCACAAATTTGTTGCAGCAAACACAACAAAAATAACTGCTCATAAATATTGAAATTTATTTTTGCTGAAACAAAACTCTAAAAAAATTAAATTTGCAACAAAGATAAAACCAAAGCTTTTTTGAGTCCAACAAAACATGATCATTTATAATCAAAAACAAACAGTATGTGACAGTTAAAGTTTTATAATAACGATTTTTAAATTCATTTTTTGCAGCAAAAATATATAGTATTATATTTCTTGTGGCAATTTAATTATAGCAGATTAGTATTTTCAAGCAAAGTAATGATTTAAATAAAACACATTTGATTAATTTGTATTTCTACAAATTATCAAAACTTATTTTCAGTAAAAAAATTTTTTACATCAAAAACAATTAAAAATGCTTTTTTAAGAAATTTACTTAAAAATAAAATTTATGCAATGTAAACCACAATAAATCTTAAATTTCATTATCTTTAGAAATTACTAGATAACATTTAATAGAATTAGAAAAGAGAGAACAACTTTGATTCTTTTCTCCTAAGAGAAGTTATTGGTAATTCTATCCCACACTGTTGTAAACTTATCAAAATAAAATCCTATCTTTATTCAGATTATAAAGCACAATCAGACTCCTTAGCAGACAAATTTAAATATTTTAAAAGAATTATAAAGCTTTAATTTTTATGTTGTGCTTTTTAATATCCCCAACTTAATACTGAAATTTATAACAAACAGTACAAGTTTTTAAATCTAATACTTAAGAATTAGAAATCAAGTAATTAAAAAATGTATGCAGGGATTAATTGATTCTTACAATTTAGAAGTATTGTTTGGTCCAAACTCTTTGATAAAACGAAGTAGATAAAAGTAGGTAATTTAAAAATAAAAAAGTAATATATATTACTAAGATTTAGCATAAACACATGCATGAGCAGTATAAATATTAAACAATGAACAAATAATATATAAAATATGATCTAATTGTATATGTCTTATCAATCACAAATTGCTTAATTATCTCAATAGTAAAAAGAAATTAACTTTTGATCAGACACATACAATGATTTTTTTTTTTTTTAAAGATTAAACAGCAAAATAAAGATTAAAAAATAAAAGGTCAGATTGCTGGCTATATTTTTATAGAAATTACTGGATGGAATTTATTAATTTAGAGCAACAATTTATTCAACTATCAAAAATTAACTAAAAATTATATATAATTAATGATATAATAGAGAATATAAAACGTGTACCTGTTTTCTTGCAATACTAATCTTCGATATAATTCTAAAAGTATTAAATTTAAACTATGGAGAGGTAAACTTCTCACTGTGCTTTTAATTAATTCAACATTATCACATTTTAGTACAGACTGCAAAAAAAAACGATAATTAAAAATTAATAACATATCATTCATTCAAAATTTCAGAAAACTTAATGATAGCAATATATCTATAATAAACTGAATAATACAGTAATGGAGATATAAATGTTAAATAACAATATGGTATCTTTAAATGTTCTTATTCCTTTTCAAAAGAATACTGCATGAGCTAATAAAAAATTTCCAGAAATTTATTAGCATTTAAAATATCTCATCGTGTACATCAAAAAATTACATAACCTTATTTAATTTTATATAGTATATGAATTGTCCATTTTTAGGTATTATCGAAGAAAAACAATTCCTATAAAATAAAAGGGAAGCAATACAAAAAATTCTAGGTCCAATATTAGGTTCTTTTTATTTTCAATTAATGCAATAATTAGATTGATTTATTTTGTTTTTCTATAATAAAAAAGTGGTTTTAAACGCTTTGCTTAAATTATTATCAAATTGTAGAAAATTTTGAAGCAATTTTAAGATATTTTAAAAAGAAAACAGTTCATTTAATTAAATGATATTTGCAAAGGAAACATTGCAAGTTACTAATTTACAATGTAACCTATTTCTCATTAATATATTATCATGACTTCAGAAGTAAAATATAACATTTTATTAAACACCTATTTTTCTATTAAGACATTGCCCTAAGTGAATGCAAGACTTCTAGAAAATACAAAACAGTATTTGTGTTTAAAGAGAACTTTTCATAAATGGAAGGCACCATTTATATGTTGCAAGGGAGGAAACCTGGAAAACTTCAACGCACCTACTCTGATAAATGTGCATGCAAAAGAGCAAAATCTATATTTCATTGGTCAACAATGGCTGAGATCAAAACAAAATATTTACTCTGAAGAATCTATGAAAAGGGTAGACAGATAAAATCACAAGAACTTGCAGGTGGAAATTTCTCAGAAATTCCAAAAGTTTAGCAAGATTGTTCACAGAGTGTAAAACAACTTGGGATTCCATGGTTGTGAGGCTGCTCACAAGCCAAATATCACTCCACGAAAAGCTTCGATTGGAATAGTGCAGAGCTTACCATCAATGGACAAGTGGAAAACTACTCTTTGGAGAGATGAATCTCATTTACAGCCTGGCATAAATGTGTCTGAGTCTGGCGGAAGCCCAATGAACGTTTCCTTATCGACTGCATTGTACCAACTGTTAAATTTGGTGCTGGTAGTATAATGGTGTAGAGATGTTTCTCGTGGTTTGGCCCGAGTCCACTGGTTTTTATTATTGGAAACAGGAACCCTAAAATGTATGTGGACATTCTGGAAAATGCTGCTTTCCCAACTCCATGACAATATTTCAAGGATGGCCTATCTCTTCCTGCAAAATAAGTGCTCCATTCACATATCAAAACTTGCACAGATATGGTTTGACGAAATGGGTATTCAAAAACTAGACTGGACTGGCTTCCTCAAAGCCCTGATTTAATTTGATTCAATACCCTAAGAAATGCTTATCATTTTAAGATAAAATAAGGAATAATGTGGAATTAGTCAGCACTGTGTTTTCTTGCTTTCTATCAGAAGTGGATAATCAACATTTAAATTTTCTCTCTCCAAAGAGAATTATCTCCTTCAATCAATCTTAAACAAACATTCTAGTCACCATGGAAACATGAAAAATATTTATCTCCACTAGGTAGAAATTAATTTTTTTTAAGTTTAATGTTAAATTAATATCTGTGAGAATACAATTAACTTTAAATTTTTTTGGTTAATTGTACGCTCATATAGTTAACAATATTTAGAAAACTGATTATGGTAAAAGCATAATCATAAAAATATCTAAAGAAAACTTGATTTCATTCATTATTAACTTACAGATAATAAATTTGAATTTTCTTAAACTTAAATAATGAAATTTTTTTATACTTTTTCATTTTAGAAATAAAAACATTTTTTCTAAAAAATTAAATTATTAAGGACATTTAAACAATTTGAAAAGTATAAACCTAAATAAGTATTTTATCCATATCATACAAAAATTTTACAAAAAAAGACAATATATTCTCATTTTATCATATAATAAACTAAATCAATGAAAAATAGTGAACGATTAATGGAATTTCTGAAAAAAAATCAATTTTACCATTGATCTAAATTTATCATTTACTGAAATATCTAAAACAACATGAGGAAACTAATAATCTAATTTCTGATTTCAAATTTCCCTTATAATTATTTTTGTTTCCAACAATGAAGATTTAATTTAAAATTAGTTTCTAACAGAAATAATTGATAATTTTTTCAAAACTTAATTAAAATTACTAAGCATTTTTAGTAATTTTATTGTTTTGTATAAATATGATAAATTTATTTTGTATGAATAAATAAATAAACTTAGAAATAAAATACTAGATTTGTCATTACACTCTAGGGGAAAAAATTAAAAATTCAGATTGCTAGTTTTAAATAACTTTTAAATAAATATGCTAACTTAAGATAAGTTGCATAAACTAGAAAATCAAAGAACTTAAAGTTTAATAAACAAGCAAATGATGAAATAATTTTGACAAATGATAATGTATATAAAATGTTTACTTACATTTATTAAAGATGGCCTATCTTCTTGGATACCTCTGAGAATTATGTCTACCATTTCAGAAGGATCTGTCATTGTGAGATGTTCTGAGTCTGACTCTGAAGAATCTGATTTATCTTTCTATAATAAATTAAAAGGAAATGAGAAACAGTATTATACAGAAAATTAATAACAGGATTGTACTGTCATAGTTTTAATTTTTATGATGACATATTTTCTTTAATTGCAAAAACTTATTAATACTAATTTTAGAATTGAAAATTCAATATTTGAGTTTTAATTTAATGGTTGTTCAAGTGTATGACATAAAACTTATTTATAATCTCAATTTTCAATAAATGCTTTAAAATTCCCTCTAAATTTCCCTCCCCCCCATTTTAAGAGTTTACATGATACTTTAAACTTCAAGTACCATGAGCAGTTACTCATATTGAAAAAACAAAAGTAATGAGATTTGCCTCCAGAAATAATGTTTTCTTCACTTGGGTATATCATCAAAAATTTTATATCGAAGAAAAACGCTAAAAAATTATAAAAGTAAATAAATGTTAGTATTTTTTTATTATATACACATATTAAATAATACAAAAATAACATTAGTTGACAAAATTTTACATGCATAAGAAGGGTATCTAAGAGCAATATTAATTAAATTATATTTAATAGCTCAAGATTAGTATAATAACAATATATATGTATATATATATATATATATATATATATATATATATATATATATATATATATATATTCCCCTTTAAAGAGATATAAATTTCACTTATTTTTATGATATTCTATTAGCTCCATTCATAAAATTTTCTCACTATGCAAGAAAAGTTTATATTAATGATTTAGACCACACTTTTTTTGGAGAAATTTAATACTTGATTAAAAGATATTTTTTACTAATACTCAAAGAACAACAACTATAAGATTTAAATGAATAAAAAGTTTAATAAATATGTTTGGTGATTTTAATGCTATATATAGTATTCAAAATAAAAACAGTTGAACTCTCAGTCAAAACACAGTACCTCTTCTACAGAAAGAGAATTGTTAAGTGATTCTAAAGAAATAAAAAATAAAATGTATAAAAAGAACAGTAACATACTACTTCAATAACATACGTTTATTCTAAAATTTAATGAAATGAAGTATTTTAGTCTTAACCTAATGCACTAAAATTCTATCTTTGGGAAGAAAAATTGAAAATTAAAAATCTTTCTTTATTCAATAATTTTTAAGAAAATCCTTTTTTAAAGTATTTTGTTGCCATAATTTAATAAAGAAAAAGAATATAGTACTCAAGAGCAGACTCACTTTAATTTTTGAAGACTTGTGTTTTATCTTAACATTTGATGATTTTGGAGTTATTCTGTTATCCATAGACATTTTATGTAATGTATTATCGACAATTTCTTTCTGTGATCTGTTAGAAATTTTTGTATGTATGTCTTGACGTTTCTTTTTCCCAGGACTACAGTGTGGTGAATCAACAGGTGAAGCTCGCCCATTTACTGCAGTAAAATCATTCAACCTCTTACATAATTTCACCTAAAATATTAAATTTTCATCAAAACAAAGTACTATAAACTGAGATGAAAGCATCATATTTATACTCAAAAGCAATAATTTCAAGAAGATTCTAGTAAAAAATATTTTAGTTTTTTAGAAACTTTAAAAATGAGGTTAAACATATTTTTAAAATAAAAAATATTTTTGTTAATCGTTAAATGTAATAAATGGGTTATTTTTTAAATGTGTATTGGATGCATTTTTTCTTTCGTACTGTGCATTTTTTTACACCTTACATTAACTTTTATCATTGTTTTTTTCCTCCCTATGTACCTTTTCTATAATTTTTAGTTTAAAATCTTTTGTGAAACTTACACACTTTCACATAACAATATATGAATTAGAATATTTTCAGAATGAAGCAGTTCAGGTTGAGACACAGATCGAGAAACATTCAGGTCAAAATATCTAAAGCAAAGCATTCACTGTAAAAGTTTAAAAAAAAAAGTTATGTTTCATTATAGAATATGAATATCCTTCTTTGAAAAACATAATGGTAACTCTGTAATTCCTTTTAATGTATTTTTTCCCAAAAAAGTTAATTGTAAATGTTCACCCATTTTTGCAGATATATACAGTGAACACTGTTGTTTGAACCAAGAATCAATTAAAAAGTGCCCATGATTGGTGAATATCAACTGTTGTTTCATCATTATAATGCATACACTGCATACAGATCAAACAATACTGAAAAATAAAATAATCAAAAGTTTTTGCCACATCTTGCTTACTTCCCAAATATTTTCCTAAGTGATTTTCATATATTTTATATCTTACAAAAATTTTACTAAGCAAAAGTACAAAAGAAACTTTCAAGTTTTCTTGCATCAAAATCAGTTTTTATACAGCAATGGACTATAAAAATTACCTCTTAGATGATGCTGATTATGAAGAAAAAAACATTATTGATGAAAATGTAAAACTGTTATACTTACACTATTAAAAAATTCCCAAAAATGATAAAACTTTTGGATTGACCTGATATATATGGCATTTAAAAGTTCCCTGAAGCATTTTCCTGAATTTCATTAGTTAAAATATTTTGCAGACATTAGTCAACTTTTAAGAGTTTTGTAAATTAGAATATTGGTGTTCTTCATGAGCAATACATATTTCAAAAATAACTAATTCTTTCTATAGAGCACTTACTTTAGAAATATTTTTAATTCTCTGATGCTGAGAAGGCTTGTCTCGGGCTAATGTTAATGTCTTTGGACAGTCAAATATATTCTATAAATAAAAACAAAATTATTTCATTCTTACGTAACTTAAATACATGAATTTTTAATAAAGACAATTGTTACTTTAAAAATGTTTAAGTAATATCAGGAAATTAAATTTCAAATAATATACACATGGAGAGAAACACACCATAAAAAATGTTTCAGCAAATTTAGCCTATGATTGGATAATACAAAAAACAAGATATTATGTTAGTTAATATTATCAAATATAAAATGTTATTACTTATTTAATGAAAAATATTTTAGACACAAATTTACTACAAAACCGAACATTTAATGAAAAATTTTTTTCACATAAATTGTTTTCAAATTAAAATTTTACGATTTTATTCGAAACAATTTACTTTTGTTGTTTAAAATTGCATAAGCGAAAATGTATACATCCATATTCAATTGGTCTTTTATTTAATTTTTAAGATTAAATATAAGACATTACAACTCTTCCAGACTATTTAATGAAATAAATTTTGTTATTTACTGTAAAAATGGTTTCAAAAATGTTTTTAAAGAAATTCATTTGAGTAATACAATTTTGAATTTAAAATGATCTGTAACAAAATTTTTAGATACATAATAAGTCATACCACAGATTCAAATGTTATATTACTGTCACATCCATATGATATAATGCAAGTTTCTGCACAATAAAGTAGTTTTGATGAAATAATAGGAATAGAGTGTGGCTTATTTTCATTGCTATTTGCTTTAGAAATTATATGGAGAGTCATAACTGGAGACAGATTTTTGGTTTTCCTAAAAAGCAACAAATATAGAATTATTTTATTCAATTTATCAGATCATAATGTCATAGTCATGAAACATTTCAATTAATTAAACCACAAAACTGTCATAAGAGATATTTGAGACAACAAAAACTTTAAGGTCATGAATAGTTATTTATTAAATCCTGTATGCAAACATTTTGGTTGATACATAAATTATTAGATGTTAACTAATTATTTGAAACATTAATATTCTAACAAATCTTTCAATTGCAAGAAAGCCTAAAGCAGTAAATTAGTTTAAACACACAGAAAGTTAAGAAAATGAGACACTGCCATACACATCAAATCTAAATATTTAATAATAGTTTGAGATTTTAGGATAATAGTTTGAGGATATTTAAAAATATATATCAACAGTTGGGAAAAATCAGTCTTTCACAAAAGAGTATTATTATAAAATAAAAAAAAAAGATAAAACACTGTTTATATGTTTTTGGAATATATTTCAGAAAAATGAATGCAATGTTGAAATTGCATTTTACCTCACTTTTTACCATCAAATGTCATTTTAAATTTTTTTTGGTAGTAATTTTTTTTGGAAACATTTACTTATCATGAGCATTTTATTGTTGAAAAGACTATTCTTTATAATTCAAACTGACACACAGACAAAGAAAACTGTTGAGGTCAGCTTTTATTTACCACAGTCATTATTTGTGCTAAATGAATTAAACTCTGTGAAATGATAAGATGCATACAATTTAATAAGCCACCTCCCACACTAATTAGCAAAATTAACAAATTTTCTTCATAATGATAAACAGAATTATGGTAACTCGGTTTCACAAAAGTTTGAAATGCCTTCCTTTATTAAGGAAAGCTCAACTGCTTTACAGAGCAAGTAAATTTTAAATGGTCTAAAACTCTAATAAAAAATATTTAAAAGTGTATAGTAAAAAAATTCTTACTGTTAATACAAATGATAAAAAATTTTTAAATGATAATCTTATAATTATTAAACAAGACATAATAGAGAGAAAGTTATAGATTAGAACAATAAAAATGATATTAATGAGAAATATATAAATCTATGTATCTAGAAAAAAAATATAAATAATCAGATTGAAATACATAATTATCATAGAAATACAAAAATTAACTTCCCCATCTAACTATTAAAAATTGACTTAACAACCAATAATGCTTTTAAATTTGTCAAAATGTCAATGGCTTCCTCATGCCTAACATTTTCATAATTTAAAGGAAAAGATAGAATAACTGAATGTAATGAAGAACATTACTCATTATAATTATACAAAAAAATATACATTTCCACTATTGCACTCAAGGACTAATTCAATCAAGGTCTACAATTAAAGTGGATTTTGAATGATACCAAATAACATGATGAAATATCATACTTATGTTCATAGGCTGACCTTTGATTGAACATTTCTGTTGAACTAAAAGTCAGAATGCTAATCAAACTACTCCATGCTCAGCATAAGAAAATAATAAATTAATATTATGAACTTAAACATAACATACAAAAAACAAATTTTCATGTTAAACACGTCTTAAAATAATGTATATTTAACAATGAATAAAAATCACATTGTTGACAAGATATTCAGTAAATACTTTAAAAAATTTCAATAAATTCTTGTTTCCTACTTTTATATACTTTTTTTAAATAGTTTTAGTTACTAAATGACATATTATGTTAATTTTTTCTTCTTCAGCTTGATTTCATTCAACACCTTCAAAACAGCTTATACAGAGCCCGCAAGTATTTTTGACTTCCCTTAATTTTTATTTTATGAAAAATTCTTCTATGTAGATCTATAGTATATGATTCTACCATATTCTTTTTTCTGTGAATAAGACTTTCTATATGCAAATTTAAAAATAAAATAAATAAATACACACACTTTTATTCACTGAGAATTTATTCTTAATAATCACATTAACCTTCAAAAATATGGAACACAAATTTATGAGTCAAAAATCTTAAAAGTTGACTATCAAGAGTTGAATGGAAAAAAATCATCAAATATTTGTTATGAATTTATATTCTTCTGAAACTTTTTTAATTGCTTTACAACATCAGTAATAATTTTAATATGCACACAAAAAAGTAAAAAAACAATTTTATCCCTCTCTATAAACATGTTTTAAAATATTTTTAACTCAAAGAATATGCATTACAGTATGAAATCATATTTTTGAAGGAATCTGCATCAAATAATTTATCTGTTTTTAAGATTAACTGACATCCATCCTGAGTTTAAAAACATTGTTTCAAATAAAATAATTTTATTAATTGCTTTATTCCTATTTTGAAATAATGGTGTGAGGATTGTACATTTGAAAAAAAGAAGCCATAATTATGGTTTAATTTTTTAACAACTGTTTCATATTCTAAATTTTACAAGTGTTAAGCACAATTATATGAATGCATTATAATCATTGAAGTTTTTTATACTTTATCAAATAAAACTAACAATTGTCTAGTATTTATGATACAAAACTAAAGAATTATTTTAATTTTAAACTTTAAAATATATTTAAAATATAAAACCTGGAGCTCAAGTGGCTTTGCAAATATCTTTCAATTTAGAAGTTCAAAGTTGTAAATATATTTACATATTTAAATAGAAATCTGTAAAAATTTATAAGGTCATTTAAATGTGTTAGAAATACATTTAGATAAAAAAAAATAAACAATTTATTCATAAATATAGTTTGAAGTATATAAGTAATTTAAATCAAAATGAAATTGATATAAATTTTTCAAAATTAATGCAGAAAAATTTAAAATTACTTGAAATATTTCAGTAATTATTTAACTGCCAAGTTGAAAAAATAAATCATTCACCCAAAATTAATAGGTATACAAAAATTAAATAAAATTTTGACTCTCACCCATTTAATACATGCTGAAATAAGACTAATGATCCACTCTTTGTGACAGCTGACAACAACATTGGCTAAAAAATTAAGTAAATATTTCAAAAATAGAAATTATTACATACTTTAAGTTTTTAAATTTATAGAAAAAGCAAGAAATTCCAGCTTCTTATAAATGTGATTTTTTAAGGATTACAGAAACTAAAATTGGTATTGCATCAAGACAGAAATGTCTTACTTAAAAGAAACTCTAAAATAATCTCCAAAAAAACTTTTACTTAAAATACTCTAATATAAGTTTAAATTTTGAGTAATATCACAATATTTGAATATATTTTTGATTTATGGAACAAAGAGCCACAAAAAGTAAATGTCTCATAAGTATGTTTTTATATATGAAAGTTAAATACTTCAATGTGAATCAAGCTTAAAAAAAAGCATTGTTATAAAACTGACATTTTTTTTAAATAAAAGGGGCTTTTTGAATGAAATTTAAAGCTTATTTAGAAATTACATAAATCTGAATATTAATGTAGATTTTAACATTTTATTTTTCTAAATCTGAAGCTTTTGAATTAATATGGAAATAGGTTTCAATATGAGTACATGTAGTTATCAGTAAAATAAAATTGGTAAAATATAATTGACAAGGAAAAAAAATCAAATTTGATTTATATACAACTAATTTTCTAAATAGGTATTTTATCAAACTATCTGATAAGATTTTTATTAGATTAAAAAAATTATAATGTGTGATATATTAAATAAAATAAGATTAATGGGGGAAAATTAGAGATGTAGGCTAAATAGAACATACTGGCAAAATAATTTATCGTATCATTTGAAGTCTTTTGTTGCTCATTGGTCATTTTTAACATACAAAAGCCAATAATACAGGGACCCACAGTTTAAATTGGAGTCAAAACTATTAGATATCACTAAAAACGGTGGGATTAGAGTCCACAAACAATTAAACTGAAGATCAGAGTATTAATCATTTGGCTGTCACTGGCAATCTATCATATAAGAAAAAAATAAAGTTTCAATTTTAATAATATAGTTATATGAAACAATAATTACATCATTCTTAGAAAAGCAACTAGTAACATCAATGTTTAGAAGCTCATCCGGTAATGTAAATGTGGCAACAGCTTTTTGATTGTTTTCTTCATTTAAACACCTAAAAAAGTAATTGCTTCCTATTATATATGATAATACAAAGAATTAAACACCATGACATGAACTTAAAAAAAAATATATAAATTCCTATGATTTTACTTAATGAGATTTAACTTTTTTTTCATCTCAACACTTTATAAAAATAATCAAGCAACAAGCAATTGTACAAAGATAGTGCAAATTTATTTTCACATAAAAAAATAAAATAAATAAATAAAAATAAATAAAGAAAGTTTTTTTAAAAATAAAACAGTTTTTAATATTTAAATAAAAAATTTTCCAATCTGCTTCCTATATTAGAGATAAGTATTAATTTAAAAAATACTCTGAACTTAAAATAATTGCATTTATGATGAACAAATCAATTATTATTTAGTTAAGCTTGATTTGTGATAATATAAAATTAAAATTTAAGAATTCATGAATTTACTTACATTTGTTTTTGCAATTATTGGGTTGTTCAGAAAGTAATTTCGTTTTTTATGAAAATGAAAAATGTATAACGAATAAATATCGTATTGCATTACATATTGTCCATTCTAGTCCAATAGCTTTTACTATCCTTCTGGTAGTAGTACGATTTCATACTCATAAAGTGGTTGATTTTTACTAACAAAAAGCTGATCCAGGTGGGAAAAACGAAATGACTTTCTGAACAACTCAATAAAATTAATTTATTTCTTTACTTTGATGTGAAAGGAATTCATATGTGTTATGAGGTTTAACCTTATTATTACATGAATCAATATTTAATTATTTACATATAAAACATATATTATAATTTAAATAACCTAATTATATCGAAATAGTGAAACTTTATATAGAAATTTCAATAAAATTAACAATTGCAACATCAAGAAAAATTTGTGATAACATGATTTGTAACATGGCAATTTTCAAAAGACAAATGTTAAACTGAATCAAATATCTAAGTTTTTTTCACAATACATTCACTTCTCTCATTACTAATTAGAACAGATCACCAATACCTTAAATAATGCAATAAACAAAATTTATTAACAGTCAAGCATCTTTCCAGTTATTGAAAAACATTATTCAAGTTCTGATAGTAAAACATTTATCACATTTGGTGATGATGTGGATCCTATTTTGATCCACATCATTTACTAAGATGTTTTTCTTAGTAAATATTTTTTACACAATTCATTATATTTTTTAATCATACAATGTATTTTTAATTCATGTAACACCATATTGTTAACAGCATAATTTTGATTATTCATTGCAAAATTGACACTGATTCTTACCACTATGGATAGTATACAAGAAAATTTGGTTATTATATTTCAATATTATAATTAAGTTAGATGTTGAAATTTAGATACATGTTTTACCCAGGTAAAATCTAAATTTAATAACCATACAGTAAATTAAAGATAAACTATAAATTTACAGAATTACTTTTAAAATGATTTAAAAAAATCATATTGAAATAAGTGCATTCAACTAGTTTATCATAAATTTCAAAAATTAAAACACAAATTCTGCAATTTTTTTTTATAAAAATGAGATAAAATACTGTTTGTTAATTTTTAACTTGAATCTTACCAAGCACTTATTTTAGGAATGCCAGAAGTAGCTGACAAAAAGTATGAACTTGATGAAAAATCAGCAGACTTTATCAGAGTTAAAAGAGTTACTGGAGCATCGCAGGAACAAAATGTCTAAAAAAAATTCACAGCAAATGATTAGTAAAATAGTTGAACAAGTAAAATTTCAATTATAAATATATGCATGCTATAATTATTAAGAATTATTTTAAATAAATAATAAAATGCATAAAATGTTCATAAGACATTGATAGCCGAACATTTCTAAAAGTTATATACGCATTTTTATTAAGCTAATATTTATAACAACTCTGAATTATTCAATCAAAATGTAATTATGTAAAAGCATGAAAACTTATAAACAAGTTTTTGTAAACAAGGGTAAAGAAATTGAATACTTGAACTTTATGAATTAGAAAAATATTCATTGTAAAAAAGGTAGAAAAAACTATATGATATATATTTATGTATAAAAAAGAATAAATGATAAAAGTTAAAATGAAAAATTTTTAATATTAAGGCTAGAGATCCTATTGAAACATTCAACAGGAGCATCAGGACTGAAAAAAAAAAAAAAAGAGACATGCTTTACAAATCTTAGGATTCAGCTATGGATTAAAAAAAATAATCAATATGGACCAGTAATGATAGATTAGAATTAAAACAAATTTTGGGATTTGTTCTTCTAATTTAATAGATTTATAAAGACAATATATAACATTAATTATCAACGGAATAACTACTTGAAATTCCCATTTTGTGAAAGATTATAAAACATGACTGATTTTTTTAATTAATTAAATATATGATAACACAGTGGAAATCAGGAAAAATCTTTGCCTTTTCAATAACCATTTTAAAATTCATTGGAAGGGTAATATTTAAATAATTCCTTAAAAGAAGAATATAAGTATTATTTGCAGTAGGTTTGAAATATTTTATTTCTACTAGGGCCCTTGATGAGAAACAGAAATAGGCACTGTAAATCTAGGCTCTGTCATGCAACTGAGTTTAGTGTTGCTTAGACATACAGATATGAAGTGACTATTCCCACTCATGTTTTTTATGTATACTAGAATAATTTAATAGTTATAGATAAGACTTAAATTTTAATGTATTGATATCATTCTCTTGATATAGGCAGTGATATTTTTATAAGTCTTAAAATCTATTTGTTGAAATGATTTACAATTTGATATCTACAATGAAAAACGCTTTTCAATTTTCATAACATCTTACAGAGAAAGAGCATTCACCAACATTTTAACATGTATAAGCCCAGTGAAATGATTATAGATGGTCAAATTTTTAGCATTCTGATTTTGAAAGAAGCCATAATTAACAAGCTATAGAACTTTATCAGAAATAACACACTAAACCCAAAAGAAACTATGCATGAATATTGTTACAACTCGAGATAAAAGACGTTCTTGATATTGAAAATACTTTATTTAAATACTAAACTACCACCACAATACACTTTTTACAAGAAGAACAAAGATATTTCCATTTTAATATTTTATTTCGTGAATTTAAATGCTTAGAAGAATCTTAACTACTTTTGCTTTTAAACTTTAATTTGGAACAAACAAAACTTAATGTTGCCAATCTAAAAAGTTCAAGTTCAGAAAAATAAATACATATGAGTTACAAAAAATATAAAGCTGAATAATGATTTAATCTACTGTATTTTCTGGCATATAATCAGCAGATTATGTGTTAAAAAATTTTGAATTTTGTTGTGCATACTATATGCCATTGCAGATAATCCAATAAAAAACATTCATCAAAAAGCTTAGAATAAAGTTTTGCAAGAAATGCCATTTATGTTTCGCATAATAAATGGAGCCATGACTCAACTGAATTATATCAACTATAATCAGCATTGTGCAATTGCATTCAAGAAAGAATTTGGTTCCTCGAAATGATATTACAGTTGCAATTGGCAAACGTCATTTCACAAACTATCTTGAACTGTGCTGTTTCACTCTGTAAACATTCAAATTCATAAACCTTTATGTGATGTGAAAACTATAAAGTTACAGTGCAAATTTTAAACTGAAATCTATAGGGAAGGCAAATAAAAACATGACAAAAAACATGTTAATGTAGGTGAAAAACAAATCATGAGCCATAGAAAAGTAACACTATATTGAATGTACAGTTTGAAAAGATCCATTTTTTTCATTTAATTATTAATGAAACAAATATATTTTATTTTAAAATATGTCTAATTTTATTATAAAAGTTATTAAAAACTAAAAATCAATACATCTTACTAGAGTCTTCTCGGATTTTGATCAATGTTGTGCTTTTGTCTCAGTTTATCGCACTTTATGTTGAGGGGGATCCAAAAAGATCTTTTCATTATAAGATTTTTTGTACAATTTCTTGTGTTTTTAATCAGATTTATTTTTTAAATTTTATTTGGCACCAGATTATCAGCAGTATATATTTTTGACTACTTGTCGGAAAAATTGCTGTGGATTATGCGACGTTTTTTGTTTTTTTACTTAAAAAAAAGGTCTTGCGGATTATACACTGCTGCAAATTATATACAGCAAAATACAGAAAATACTCACAGATTACAGATAAGAAATTGAATCTATGAATCAGTTTGACCGATGAAGAAATCAGAAAATATTATATTTGGATGATGCAAAGAAAATGCAAAAGACAAATTCTTGTGTCTTTCTTTTGCATTTTTTTTTCTTTTTTTGAATTTGTTTATTTAATTTCTTTGGATTTGATTGTTCTTCTGCATTTTTCAAAAAATATGAAAAGAATAACAAATTAATTTAAAAAATAAAAATACATTTTAAAAATGGATAGCATTACATCTTGCTATTAAGTTCCAAAAATGTTCTTAAAGTACATTAACCCTTTGACGCGCGCAATATTTTTTTTAAAATTTTAAACTAAAGAATTCTAAAAATTGAATGTTATGATCCCACAGACTAATAATATATGAATTTAAGAAAATCTACATCTACCAATTTATCTGTGGGTGGTGGTCGCATAGGCGCGACCAGCGCGCGTCTAGGACCTTGATACTTACTGAGTTAGCAGGGAAAAAAACTTACCTTGTTTCGTACACGCTTTCAATAAATGATGATTATTGCAAACTTCTTAGATAGTTTGTATATAAAATGCAGTATATTATTTTTTTACAATATTTTACAAAGTAAAGAGTAGTAAAAGTGAAAAATTAAACATTTATATAATTTTTTTGTTATAAAAACACGTCGATACTGAATTTAGAATCCTCATTTAGCAGGTACAGGTTTTTTTGAATGTCAATTAGATAAAAGTTATTTCTTGTGAAACTGTTCAAAGCATCTTTTACCTTTTTGATACATGCATAAACCAACATTGCAAGTTTCACACATGTATCTTGTTCTGTGAGGTTTCTCCTTTGTGCTACAAAATGCGCACCGCCGTGGTTTGCATTTCATTGGCATGTGTTCAGCATTCTTTAATCTTTTTTGTTCTGGAACATGAGTTTTGTGGCTTTTTATACATGCGGAGCTTGATATTTTTCTTTTGGGAACAGATCCTTTATTTCCCATTGAAATCAAACTACTGATGATGTCCATTCTGAATAACTTAAGTACTTTTAAGTTTGAATCACTTTCTGGTAGCATTCGATATATAATAAAGGAATTTACAATAGTGACATCAATAAAATGGAAGAAAATTCGATGCCACCATTTTTTACTTTTCCGATCAATTTCATATAAGCTTTTCAATTGATCAAAATAGTCTACATACCCCATATTTTGATTGTAATCCTTTATGGCTTGCGGACACTGCACCTGAACTTTTTTTCCATCTTTTTCTTTTCTTTCAACAGTAGATGCAATGACGGGATCTTCTAGGCTAGATAATACTGCCACGCATCTTTTGTCCTTCCACTTTAGGCAAGTTATTTTGTGCTCGCTAACTGCCCAGTCAAAATCACCTCGTTTTAATTTTTTATCTTCCATCAAAGTTTTGGGAAGATTTTTCCTCTTCATATTTACTGTTCCACAACAATATACACTTTTTGTTTCTAAATGTCGGAAAAGTTCATATGATGTGAAAAAATTGTCCATGTACACCCTATGATTCTTACCATACAAGGGCTCGCATAACATTTTTACTACTCTTTCTCCTAGATTGTTTTCGGCTTCCTGGGTTTTACCTGTATAAATGTCAAATTGAGAAGCATAGCCGCTCTCATCGCAACGCATCCACACCTTATACCCCCGTTTGATGGGTTTTTTGGGCATATATTGTTTTAGTGAACTTCTGCCTTTGAAACGAATCATTGACTCATCAATAGACTGGTTTTTTCCTGGTCTAAATAAACTTTTAAATTTATCAGACAAGTGTGTTAGAAGAGGACGAAGTTTATAAAGTTTATCAAAATTTTTGTCCTCTCTTTTTGGCATCAAGCTATTATCATTCACATGCAAATTTCCTAACATCCACGTAAATTTCTTAACTGCCATTTGCTTAGACACATATGAATCGTGTAGAATTTCGTTGGTAGACCAAAAATCACGGTAGCTCGGGAGCTTTTTTATTCCCATGAACATGTTTATGCCAATGAAAATCATCATATCCTGAAGTGTTATAGGTGAGAATGGTTTTCCTTTTTGCGTCGCATATAAGTTAGTTTCAAAAACTAACTTCTCCATGAATGTAATCGTAAGGAAAGACATGAATATATTGATAGGATTTATGTCATCCATTAGTGTAATATCTTCTGTTGGGCCATATTCCTCAGAAAATTCAGGAATCGATTTTTTCACTTTCTGTCTCCTATTCCAATTTATTTGGGTTACTTGGGAAGGACCAGGTAAATTTATATCGATATTGTGTTCATCATCTGATCCTTCATCACTTTCCACCTGAATATTATCATTAGCAGTAAATTGCACATTTTCTTCTTTGTCACTATCATCATCTGAGATTTCTGATTCTGGATCTGAAGGAAGTTCTTCAAATAAAGCCAATGCCTCAGCTATTCCAAGCCCTTTGCGACGCATTTTAAATTTGAACAGTAGAAGAAAATATTTACACACAGTTAAAATATATTGCTATTAATTATTATAATAAAACTTTATAATTAAATAAAACTTTTACGTAAATACTATTTTTGATAAAATATATATGTATATATTTACATTAAATTTAAAACACACAAAATACTATTAAATAAAAATTTCCGTACTAGCCTGGGAGCAAACGCAACATTCAACGCAAAGAAAAATCTGCAACTGAAAAGTCTTTCTGAAACAGAAATAGCGAAAGCACATGTTCACTGGGGATATGAATGCCACATGTTGTTTACAAGTAAAATGACCCTATGATTCAAAGCCACATGTTGTTTACAAGTAAAATGACCCTATGATTCAAAGCCAGATGTTGTTTACAAGTAAAATGACCATATGTTTCAAATCCCCCTTCCCCACACTCCTAAACACTCCAATTCCCAATCATAATATGCCGGCCATGTTTATGTAGTCTGCTGTTCACGTAAGTCATGTGTTCTAGCTGCGCGGTGGTTGCGTAGTGCAACCACCAGGAATTTCCCTCAAAAAAGGAAAGTTTTTTACGTATCTAGTTCAAACTACTGCTGCATTTATATTGTTTATGAGAGACATGATGGTATAGAATGAAAAAATTTCTGATATTTATTATTATTTATATTAAAAAAGTACGTTATTTTGTGTTGTTAAAAATGAACATTAAATAACGCCATATTGGAAGGAGTCCGACCTGAAATTAATTTGGTGCTGTCATCTGTTAGTGTTATTTAGAAGTAAAAGATATGAAATCTATAAAATTTAAGTGAAAAATTGTGAAAAGGAATTAGGAAAAAATATTGAAAGTTGGTGGTTTCATAGCGCGACCACCGCGTTAAAGGGTTAAAGAAATTTTTATTATTTTTAACAAATAAATAAATAAATAAAAATTCCAGCTTATACCATGACATAATTCGTGCTGTATAATACAAAGTGACTAACATTTTCATTTTTATAAAAATTAAAAGATCTCACAATTTTGCATAAAATTATAAAATATTCAAGAAAACTGCCCGATGTTATATCGAAAAAATGAATTTCAAATAAATTCTGTTAAAACTACATTCTATTGACAACAATTTATCATTAATATCACATTACAATGAAATAAATACCTTGATAATTTCTTGTTTTTTTATATTCCACAGGGAAATAGATGTAGTACCTATGAGAAGATTGTTATCATCAACAATGCAAATTGAATATATTTCTTCATCACTAGGTTTCCATTTCCTATAAGAGAAGATTTTTCAAATAAGATAAGCATGTTTTAATTATGTATATATTATCAACAATGGAAACAAGCTTAATGTTAATTATTTTAAATAATTACAATTATATTTTTGCATCAATATCTCATTTGTATTTCAAATTATCTTAATATTATATCAAAATTATGCAGTATATTTTATAAATTTTTGCCTTAGTATAATATAATGTATAGTAATTTTGAATTAGCATAATAACTAAATACAAATATGAATTTGAAAGAATTATATGAATTTCTTTAATTTTCAGTATGAATAACACAATACTTCCATGTATTAAACATTTGGCAATATATTTAAGCACAATTAAAAATAATTTATTTGCATAATGGGAAGTAAAATGAAATTTGAGAAAATATCATTAAGATCAAGAGCTACTAGAATTATATGCATATATATTTCAAACTTTTCTGATAAATATTTAAAGTATTTTCATTTTATATATGTAACAATAAAATGAAAATAATTCAAAATATTATATAGCACCTTAATGCTGGGTAATTTTTATAAAAACAATATCAAGATTTTTTGCAACAATATTATGTATGGCAATACATAATTTGCAGCTAACATTCAGTAGTATCTCTGTGCAATAAGAATTTTTTTCATCATTTGCAATTAGAATTCAATGACGTTCACCCTTATGTGATTTTTTTTCTGGATTTCATGAAATATTTAAATGGATTTTGAGCATTTCAGGAAAATTTTCTTTTTTGGTTACCCAAATGAAAGTTTCACAGCTGATAACTTTACTTCAAAATTGATTACTATTAAACATACAAAGTTAAATTTCATTCATATTGGTTAAAAGAGAAAGTTATGTATAATATATTAAAAAGAAACTTTCATTTTTTACTTACTGCCAGAAAAAAAATTATTCCTAGTGTACCTCTAATTTTTTTCTTCAATTTGAAAAATTGCCAAACTTAATTTTCATGTCAAGAAAATTTCCTCTAATCAAGAAGTACTTTCCATTTTTTTTAAACACATTGCTTACATTTTTTCTACCATTTTTCTAGTATGATGTAACTTGCTGAACTTTAATTAACACATTTATTGCAGATTCTATTAATGTTTTCATAATAGGGAAACAGAAGTTAAATTGGCTACTTTGCTTAGTTATTCAATTCAAAGGCACTCATAGGCACAGTGCAATACTATAAATATTAATTCCTACTGTGACTTCTTCCCGGTTTTCCATTCAAAGATATATTGCTTTCTAATTTATTTTAACAGTATATTATACACTTTTTGTTGCATATGAACATATTTAACCTAAGTTTTAGGTAGAATTTGTTTGAATTATTTACAGCACATTCAGCATTTATTATTTTAAATTTATGCTATGTGAACTTTTATATTTTTTTCAATGAAAATATACATCATCTTAAAATCTGGTTCATTATTGAGCAAAATAACTTTTACAGCAGATACTTGAAACTCCTTATGATTTTAAAACAATGTAACTTGTCTGGAAAAATATATACCATGCTTTCTAGAAATAACATTATTTAAGAAACAGTAATTTTTTATTGACTCTCAGGCCACCATCAAGTCTCTCTCTTCAATTGCTCCTAGCAGTATTGGGTCTGTTTATCTCTGTCAGATGGTAATTAGTTCTCTGCTAGAAGAGGGACATTAAATTGTGCTGCAATGGATACCAGGCCACTGTGGTATCGCAGGAAATGACGCAGCTGACAAATTGGCAAAGGCTGGCTCAGATCTACAACAGCCTTCTCCAGCCTTTGAGTACCATACTGTTAAAAGGCTTATTAAGTCAAATATAGCCTCCTATCATAGAAATGTTTACAAGATGTGCACAAAAGGGAAAGCATGGGCTTCCTTACTAACTAAGCCTTTTCCATGCAACCTCCACAGAGCTGTAGTAGTGGCTAATTTTCGCCCTAAAACTGGGCATGATTATCTGCAAAATCACCTTCACTGTTTGGGTTTGAAGGACTCTTCGATCTGCCCTTTTTGTGGACTAGAGGACATGTCTGGTGACCACCTTTACACTTACCCTGGTTTTTCGAACGTAACAGTTAGAAATTTTGCGGAAGATGACTTTTCATTCACCTCAAGATTGTATTGGGCTGCCCGACAGAGACTGATGGTTGAAAAACCAAAGTCAGGCGTAGGATAAAAAGAAGAAGAAACTGGATAAAAATAATTAAAAAAAATATGGGCAGAAAATAATTCTTATGTAGAAATCCAAGCAATATAAATCAAAGTGAAAGCAAGTTCTCTTAAACAAATAAATTACATGTCTAAGTGTATTTAATTTTAATTATTTAGCATTAAAGGGATGTTTACAATCCTTTAATGAATGCTTTAAAAAGTGATGTAGTATTCTTTACATTTATATTGTAAATGATAATAGAGGCACTGAAATTTTGAAAGAAAATGTTTGATAGATTAATTTTTATGTCCATTAATTTAGATTAAAGACTAGATGATCTTAATTTCTTCTAAGAAGTAAACAATTATACAATTATAACTTACTGTTTTATTTTACCAGAAATTACATTCCAAACAATGACTGATTTATCGCTTGAACAGCTGAAAAGGCAACTGGAATTCAAATCTAAGCTAAAATCATTTACTGCATTAGTATGGCTTGATTCCTGCAAAATAATAAATGTATATAAATATAGTTTCCTTTAAATATAAATACAATCTTAGTTTTTCTCAAGGAATAAAGAATTTTTCTTTAATGTGAGAAAATTGTTTTTTATTAGGAAAAAAATGGTTTTTCTTCTCAAAGAAAGTTAATTTTACAGAAAAAACTACTTTAAGATTTAGTAATAAACAATATAATGCATTAAAAATTGAAGCATTACACAAGAACATAAATTGATAATTTTTCTCAAAGAGAAAAAAGAATAAATATTTCTAATAGTTTAAATTTTAACAGGAAAATCTACAATAAAAAGGAAAACATTAATATTCCATATAAAGCACTATATATATATATAAAAATTAATATAAATGGGACTTTTATAAAACATATTTTTACTCATCGTAAATTATTAGCCAAAATTAACTTACAAAATGGGAGAACAACTTATCACTGAGAAAATCATATATGTAAATATCTCCTGCTGTAGTACCAATTATCAAAAGTTGTGTTTCATCACTGCCATCATTTTTTCCAACCTAAAAAGAAAATGAACATAAAATTTTCAACTATTAATAAAGCTAATTAAACATACTTATTTTTTTATACTTTGTTAAAAGGTGAGAGTAGTTTAGAGACAAATTTAACATATATAAAAAATATAGTTTGAACCCAATTATTAAGCATGGTGACTTTTTACAAGAAACTATAAAACTTCACAATTATCAATATTGCAATTTGATTAAAAAAATGTGAAAATTTAGATGTATCTCTCAATAAATTATTTTTCTAGAAAAAATATCAATACCACAAATCCATTAAATGTTGAACTGAAAGTCATTTAGCTGTCAGCTTGGGCAATATAAGTTAAAATATTTAAAGAAAACCTAAATAAATTTATAATGGCAGATTTTATAATTGATTTTAAAAATAAAATTATTTACATTATCAGACATAATAGTAATTTTAATGTATGAATAACAGAACTAAACACATAACAATGAAGCATTTATGAAAAATGCAATAATTATTCATAGAACACTATACTATAAAAACACTCTCTTAATGAAATTATTTTTTTATTTACAAATAGTTTTAATAAATTATACATGATTTAACAATAAACATAAATCTTAAAATTTTCTAAACATAAACATTGATAATAAACATATATACCATAAATAATGGAATTTCTTTGAATAGAACTTTTACATAAAGAGAATTCCAGACCAAATAATACAATATCTTAAAAACAGAATGTCTAAAATAGAGATTATTAAAAAGTTTCGTTTAATACAGTTTCTATTTTTAATTCCTTAATTTATATTTGGTATAATTTCAATTCAGTAATGTACTTATATATAGGCTTATCAGATCACTAAAATGTTCAACCAGGACACTGAAATGACCAAAGAATCTCAAGTTCAAGGGTAAACACACTTGACAAGCTTTTAGGGGGTAATTTATATCTGTGAATAAATGGTTACTGACTAGAAGCCTAAACCAGGAATAATAATAAATGATATAGGCATATAAATTTAAAAATTTAATTTCTTAAATGTTAACATTTATAAGTTATTTATGAAACTAGCAAACTCACATCGGAGATCAATCTTAGACAATTAGCACTAGAAATTATAATTACATTCCCTGCGATGCAATGCAAATGTATACTGATGATAGTCTTACAAAAGACCGTACTGGGAATGGAGTCTATATTAGAACCCCTCAGTCTGAAATTACACTAAAGCAACGTAACCATGACACTTATTCAATAGGTGGTACTTGCTGCTATCATTTCGAGCAACTGTGATTTTAGAGAACTTTGGATTTTGTTGAACAGTCGCAGTGCACTGCAACATCTCCGTGACTGGTCCTCTATAAATAATGAAACAAGTTTATCTATTCTGCTGAAATTGAAAATGATCTCCCAATACTATGATGTAAATTTCCAATGGATTCAATCCCATGTAAATATTAGTGGCAATGAGACTGCAGATCGACTGGCCAAAGGGAGCAGTAAGGAAGATCCACTGGTTCATCATTTACATATCAAGTTCTTTACTCTAATGAAAAATCTAGACTAGAATCAATCGGGCAAATTCCACCCTCACACCAATGGTGCTCTGGAACATCTCCTAAAATTCTTCTGGAAATAAAATGTGACCGAAAATCATAAACTTCAAACTATCTTGGCCAGAGAGATTCTCAAGTGGACATTTAAAATGTTTATCGTTTGAATGTGGTACAAAAAATTATCCCAATTGTAAAAAATGCTGTGACCATCCAGCCTCACTGAAACATATTCTGGATTGCGTCAGACTTTCCCATGAGGATTTATTTACAGATCCCCTGCATGTCATTTTCCTAACTGTCAACAATTTAATGGAATTGATCAGACAAATGTCATATCTTTAAAGAGGATAGGTCAACAACAATATTTATGTAAAAGTTTTCAGAAGTTGCTCCAATTTTAATTTTACATATCATCAAGTCTTTAACTGTAGATTACTTTATCAAACCCAAATCAATAGTTATATACTGTTGATAAAAAATTCTCTCAATTGTTGCTGATGTCCCAGGTAAGCAGAAGTACTAGTGTTTTCGCAGTCAATAGCATATATTTTGGTCAGATTGATCCATGAAAATAGTCCAGCATTTCGAAAGGTATTCTCCCAGAGGTTTAGGTATCCTAGGCATCATTCATAAAAGCCATCAAATTCTTCTTTCATACTGATATGGACTTACTCATCTACATCCCGGATGGTTTACTTTATTCTTCTATAACTTTCTCACAGTAGAGGAATAACTGACAAATCTAAATAATTCTTATAGTTAATTATTTTTAGACTGTTGTGGTTATCTATAAAATCAAATTTAATTTTAACTGGGATGTAAAGTAAACCAGAGACACCGGGACGTATAGCAAGCATACTTAACAGTTACATACAGAATAGTTTCATAAATTTTGAAACAAAATGTTTATGTACGCAAACAAATGCTTTTACAAAAAAGAACTGTGAACATTAATTTACTAATTATCAACACATTTGTCAGACATTACTTATTATAGTCTATTTTAGCCACAGAATCACTTAATGCTGGATTAAAATTTAAAAAAAATAATGAAGGAAAATACTGGGAAAGTTTTGTGGATAACTTACACTTATGTTCTTAAAAGATCCCCATGTTAAAGTAGAGCATGTTTGTTTGAGATGTGAATTTATATCATACACTTTTTTAATTGTGTTTGACGACGTTTCCCATATAATAATATTGCCAGAAACGTCACAATTTGCAAAATATTCTCCACAATAAGAAAAAGCAGATGCTTTTCTTGAGAACATAATGCAATCTTTCTCAAAATTGATTTGCTAATTATAAAAATTCACGGTGAACTCTCACACAAAATAAACATAAAACTGAACACGCGAGAAATTGTTAAAAACCATAACACAATGTGTGAAAAAATTACGATGTGAGTTTAGATGTCAAGACACTGCTTTTTGGAAACGATTATTAATATTTTATGCAATGAAATTCTGTGTGTTCTTTCCTTAGTTTAAGAAGATGTTATTTTATTTTCATAATATATTTATCTATTGTCTGATATTTTTATTTAAATAATAATTTTTTGTGATTATTAAAATAATTACTTTTTAATTAAAATTTTAAATGATTGCGTATATATAGTCTCGGAAAAATTATTAATTTAATGTCGTAATATTTTTCTATTAAAATATTAGTGCTTTATTTGCTAAAAACTTTGCATTGAAAACGAAAGTACCTCAACCAGAACGAATTAGAACAAGAAAAAGGAAATTGTTTAGAAAATGGCGTCTTGTTGTCTGTAATGTTATTTACTAAACTTATGTGTAAACATTATTTATATAATCAATTTCTTATTATGGTTCTGTTATGGAATTTATACCAAGATGTAAAGCTTAGAATAAATGTCTTATAATTAAAAATGATATCCTAGTGTTTCTTTTGATATTTAATTCGTTTCCTATTTGTGTGGGACACGTTGAAGGAAGGAGTCCTATTTTCTCTTTTATGTATGTTAATATTTAAATAATCTTATATATTTTACATTACTACTTTCAAATGTGTAATTAATTATGTTTTAACCGCTTTTATGGTGCAAAGATTTATTATGTTATTATAATAATTTAACAAAAATAGCTCAATAGTTCAGATACGAAAGAAACATCTGAAATGAAGTTTATACATCTTACGTCCTTTGTAATAGACAATATATTTTTACTGACTTTCTTTTGTCATCCTTGATCACAGAGGATTTAAATTATTGAACTAAATAGTATGCAGTCTATTGTAAATATAGCCCGGATTTCATCTGTAAATGGAATATATTTTCAATGAATAGGTAATAACCCAATGATTATATCCGTAATTGTATAATATTATATCATGCTTCACTGTGAATATAGTTTTTAAATTAATTTTAAATGAAGAAATACTGCTTTAAGTTATTTTTCTTATTTGTTATATATTTGGTTTTTATTAAAGTATAATTACCTCTTTAAGAAAAAATATTTTCCTCCCTTTAGTTTTCCGTCATTACTTACATGTAATATTAAAGAGCCTGTTTTTCATTATCCTCTATAATTTTGATTCTAGAAAATGCGTAAGTTTGGCTCTCAGAGTAGAAACTTTTAGTTTGATATAAATGTAATTAAAATTAAACTAGATTTAAATAGAAGGCATAGAACTGATTTATTTTACATTAAGGTTGTAAACTTGATTTTATTTCTAAAATAAAAGTGATCATTTTACTGTTGACCTATTTATCAAAGTCAAAAATTTTTCTATTAATAGGCATTATTACTTGGTACTTATTCTGTCTTGCTATGTTTATAGTGAAATATGAAATATTAATTATTAGTACACTAATTACAGCTAAATGTGTTTATTTAAAAGATTTTAATCTAGTCATTCATGATAACTAAATAAATTTTGTTAACCTTTATTTTCCTTCTGTTTATATATTACAGAAATTTTCTGACATTAAATTTGTAACTAGCATCTATTGAAAAATAACATTTAAATACAGAAACTTTTTTTGTTAATGTCCTTAATTTTTTCTATCAATTGTATAACAGGTAATTTTTCATGTAAATTTATATTGAATAACTTTATTATAAAATATCACTGAAGAATTTAACATTTAAAGTTTTATAATGTAACCTTGATAATTTTAATATCTAGTATCATTGGAAATTTAATTTTGTAATTATTATCAATTTTAATGATATATTAGAGTATTATTAATTTGTTGTGATAACCTGTGGGTAAATAATTGGTTTATTTTCCTACACCATACTCAAAATTTGTCAGTTATTTGATTACTTGAACATTTTTCAAGTATATCTCTAAGCATTTTAACATAAAAAAAAACTTTAAAATTTTCAGTTAAATCATAGCTTTATTGAAAACAACTTGTTTTTATTTGTTTCATGTGTCTTTCTACAAATCTTTTAAAATTCAAAATATCAAATTTTTTAAAAGCCATTTATTGTTTTTTTTTTTTTTTTTTTTTTTTTACATGTGTGTGTGCTGCCAAGTTGTATAAATGTTTATTGTAAAAATTTTAATGCTTTTTTATTATGAGTAAAGTAAAAAATTTACTGTTGTTATTGTGGTACATATTATTTTATATTCAAATTATTATTATAAACTATTTTATACAATATCTTATAAATAAGTCAACAATTTTTAAACTTATATTTTCCTTCGTGTGCTGCCAAATTTTAAAAGTATGCAGGGACAAAAAAGTTTATCACTGCACACACTAGCTTTTATTATATATGATAAACTTTATGCATGTTTAGTATAAGTAAATGAGATTTGCATTGATTTAGAAATTAATTTACAACTTGTTCAATTTTTACAAATTAGATTAAACAGATAATAATTATCAACTTTATTTGTATTTTATATGATGTTCATTTCATTCTTTTAATCATTCAGTGAAATCCTACACTTCTGGCAATTAAAATTATTTTTAATAAAATAAAATGATATCTATTGTTTCTAAACAGTATTGCAGAAAAACAGAATTATTAAATTTACAAGCAGTTTGCTATTTACAGGAATGCAAAACAAAATCAGTGAAAAATGTTGTTACTACTAGTGATTGAAACAGCTTTTACATGTTAGTTATAGAATAAAATTGTCCATGAATGATCAAAATGGTCAATTCAATATATGCTGTTTCAAGTCTATATCATAATTTATCAACTATGATTGTTGGAAAAGTCTGAAAACCATGCAGGCGAGTACAACAATTGAATACCCTTTGTATCAAGGAAAATCAACATGATGTATGGCATGTATTCTTGAATCATGTTATGAAAGATGGTGTTTCACAGGTCTTCAATGTAGTGCACAAATATTAGTTTTAAAGTGACAGAAATATACTACTTGTCATTCAAATTTCAATCAATCAGATTATAAATTTGTCAAGTTCCTAATGCCTCCCCATGCCATAACACTTAATGCTGGATCCCTATTATGACATTTTCTATAGGAATTCCAGATATGGTAAAAGACGACGGAACTGTACAGGCGCGATTTCCAAATTTTGTGCCAAGTGCTCCACATCTATCTCGCCAACCTAAATTACGTCACTAAGCTCAATAACCACTTACTAAATACCAATCGCATTCAAATTTCAACTTTGGAATCACGCACTATTTCAAATTCCAAATATAAAATTTGGAATATTTCATTATAATTACATACTATAGAAGTATTAAAATTCTAATAAGTCGAAACATTTTTTTATTAAAACTCTAATTTTAATATATTGAGCAGTGGCACTCACCTTAAAAAAAACTTCAATGTAGAGCTACCTACTACAGTGACAACCGAGCAATAAAATTTAGTTTCTAATGTTAAAAAATAGCATTTTTTTATTAAAACTCAAATTTTAATATACCTAGCAGTGGTGCCCACCTTCAAAAAACTTCAGAATAGTGCTATCTACTACTGTGTCATATCAGGCATAAAGCTAAACTTCTAACATTAACAAATTGCACTTTTTATTCAAACTCAAATTTTAACTAACCAGGCATGTGACACCCAGCTTAAAAAATTTCAGTACTGCACAATCTAACGATAATGTGAAACACACAATAAAAATTACTTAAAAATGTATTTACTTATGTAAACATTATTATTATGAAAACTAGAGTTTCTAATAATCCCTCTGAATAAAATTTTAATGAATAATAAAACTCATCCAGGGGAGAAAGAACAGTTTTAAGTACTTGGAAGAAATCTTCTACTGTATTTTCTTTATGGTTTCTCAGCCATACATACTCTGCAATGTATGAATCAAACTGACCAGGCACATGATTAGTATCCCGTACAGATCTTTCATTGGCCAACCGAATAAAAATAATGTGACTTTAAAAAAATTTTAAACCATATAGTTTTCAAAAATTTGAAACAATATTATAAAAATTATAAACAATATATCTTCCAAATATTCACGATAATATAACTTTAAAAAAATTTGAAGTCCAATAGCCGGAACATTAACATAGCTAATTCTTAAATTGTAAACAAATAAAACTAAGCACTTAAAGAGTTGCACACAAAACAAATTTCGCGTGTTTCAAAAATACAAATTCATATGATCACATTTCATCATAAAACTAAAATCTCGTCATTCAAACACATTCTGACCCATTAAACCAGTTCGGTGCACTTTATCACACGTTAGGCACATTTTACCCTCTGTACAGATCTCTACTCTTAGGTGCCAGATATTTATATGGAATTAGAATGCTCTCTCAGAACTGGCACTCATTCTGAAAAAATGTTATACCACCTCTATATCAAGTGGTGTGATAGGGTAAACCACAGTCACTTTGTTGCATTGTAAAGGAGAATTGAAGTAATGGTTGAGATGCTAGTGGTCTGCTGCTCCAAACATTACACTGGTGCTTCAGACTAGACTAATTTCTAATTAATTTTCCATGTTATATGGTTTGAGGACAATCTCAAGTTTATTCATATGTTAATCATAGGACAGCATTTGAGATCCTGCTTTCTGTTTAGTATGATTCTCAGCACCCATTAACTTTATTCGTGTAATACAGAATTTTTATCAATACTTATTGCAATGTCATGGACTGACAATTCGGCCTGTATCAAATTCCAATGTTTGCTACTTATTTTATTCAAAGCATTCTGAAACAACTCTGACTTTGTAGAATAATTTGCAAATAAGAAATCCTTCGCATATTTTTTTTTTTTATTTTTTTTTACAATATTCAGATTTATTTGCCCCTCCTGCATTATTCAAATGAAATGTTAATTTTTTATATTCCTTTTATGTGATTTTAATTTTTGAAAGATCATTCCTTCCAATTATTGCAGTTTTAATAACCAACTTAGCATTTGAATTATTATTGGAAAAAATGTAGCATGACTGCTGATTCAGCATACAAGTAATAAATATTAATTATACATGTCTATCAATTGACTTTTTGTATTTTTATCTTTTCAGACAATTTTCTAAGAAGAAATTCAGACCTACCAACTTTTACGCATCGTGCGTAAATTATACACAAGATCCCCAGGTTTTACGCTTTTACTGATAGCATGAATTATTTTATGCATTTCGGTTCTTCTGGGCAAAAATAAAGAAAAAAAATTATAGCGTAACACATAATGGCGATCTTCTTCTGTTAGCCATGTTGAGAAACGAAAATTAGAACCCCATTCAACCCTCCTGTGGGAAGAGAGAAATAACTTCCAGGACTGTGTGGTTGCAGAGGCTCCGAAAATGCACTTGTCAAACCCTTTTTCTATCGGGGAGAGGAAGGCTCCAGCTTGAAAAACTATAGATGGGGGGAAAGAAATGGTAGAGGTATAATTTTTTCTTTAGTCACACGGATTAAAACTGAAAAGTTTTACTGAAATACTTTTCTGAAAGTTGGCAGGTATGGAAATTCCAAGAATTGTTGAGCAATAAGTTTAATCTTTTTAAAATAGACAATGGAAAATTTACTTGAAACTGAACTTTTGTTCTGCCTAAAAAAATGTGCATGGAGTTCAATTATTGCAACAGTCTGTAAAATAATTGTCATATTTTTTTTCTTTTAAACATGTTGAACTTTTTTCAGGCAAAATCTTTTAATATTACTTACAATGATCTTACTAACATATTATATCAAAAAAGTGATATTAATGTTTACTCTATGTTTGAAATATCCTGATGTATTTCTAGAATTCTTAATTTTTCAAAAAGTATCCCAAAATGTCCTTATTTTTCAAAGTAAGTCCTGAGCTTCTTGAATTTTTTTTATTGAATGCTTTTACAAATTCAATTTTATTTTAATCTCAGATAACTAAATTTAATTCTTAGTAACATTTTAACAATACATTTGTCAAGTGGACTATACCTTTTAAATTAATATCAGCAAAATTGCTTAATCAACTGTTACAGTTTATTCAAATTCTTAAAGTAAAAAAGAATAGTAGTGAGTGAAAGGGGATTTGTAACCTTCACATTTGTGCGATTGTACATTGTTGCATGGATATGTAATTAGTTAAAAACATAGATAGATACATTCTGTTGTGAACTCCTCTACCTGTGGAATATATTTTCTTCTTTAAGCATATTTTATTTTATAATAATAAGATTTTTTTTTTACCTTATTAGGTTCTTCAAACTGGAAACAGGCTTAACATTTTTTAAAACATTTTCGTCATTGATTAACTTTGTCCATTGGCCACAGATTAATTAAAAAACTGTATGTTTTTTTTTTTTCTATCTTGACTAACAATTTGTATGGTTTCATTATTATATATCTGCTTTTGGTTAAATTGTAGAATTCAGCAGCAGTAAGATAAAAATATGAATTTACTATATTGTGAAATTTGTCTGGGCATGCATGCCATATAATTCATCATACAAATTTCTGAATTTAATTTTTTGGGTGGATTTACTTATTTACCTGGCAACCTATTTTTTTTTTTTATTGTTATAGAAATTCAATTTTGGCCACCCTAGTATTTACATCACCACGAGAAAAAAAAAAGAACATTTTACTTCCTTTTCGAATTTGCGAGGATAGTTCTAAAAAATTTTTAGTGTGCTCTGCAGGTTTCCTAACATTATAGATAGATAAATTCGCTTGTGAATTTGAATATTTAAATTCCAGGTTATATTGCTGTTTTTCATAATTTTAAATAAATTTTTTATTCTGTGTTAATTTTTGCAATATTTTTATGATTAATCATTGCTGATTCAACAGTTGTGCCATTTAAAATGTATTTTATAATTTGTATTTACATTTGCAGAAATAATGGAATATTTTCTTTTCTTTTTTTGAAATTATTATTAAAGATTTTCACCTAAAAGTAGAGAACTGTACTGTGGGTAAAATGCGCCTAACTTGCGATAAAGTGCCCTAAACTGGCTTAATGGTTCGGAATGCATTTGAATGATGTGATTTTCGTTTTATGACGTTAAGGTGATCGTATGAAATGCATAAAATTAGTTTTGTGTGACAAACATTGAAAAGTTTAATGGGTAATTTTATTTGTTTACAATTTAAGAATTTGTTACGTTAATGTTCCCTTTATTGTACTTCAAATTTTTTTAAGTTGTATTATTTGGAATTTTTAAAATAATGTTTCAGTTTTTTGAAAGGTACATTGTTTCGAATTTTTTCAGTTATATTATTTCGAATTTTTGTTTGGTCGGGTATTAAAAAATCTGTGTCGGGTACTAATCATATGCATGATCAGTTCAATTCCTCCTCATGAAGTATGTGTAGCAAAGAAATTATGAAAACATCATAGAAGATTTTTTTTAATGTAATAAAAACAGTTTATTCTTTAACAGTTTGTGATGATTGCCAAACACTAATCATGAGTTATTTTTTTTTTTGAATAAACTTTTATTCAGAGTGGTAATTTCTAGTTTTTATAAAAAGGTATGTTTGTATAAGTAAATGCATTCTTAAGTAAACTTTATTGCATGTTTTCACATTAGTGTTAGATTGTATCCTACTGAAAATTTTTAAGGTGGCCATCACACATCTGTTTAATTCAAATTTGAGTTAGAATAAAAAATGCAATTTATTAATGTTAGAATTTTAACTTCATTGCCCCGTTGTCACTATAGTAGGAAGTACTACACTGAAGTTTTTTTAAGGTAGGCGCAACTGTGCGACATATTAAAATTCGAGTTTTAATATAAAAAAATTGTTTCTAGTTATTATAATTTTAATTCTACTAAAATACACTTTTAATGAAATTTAAAATATTTTTATATTTGGAATTCAAAATAGCTTGAGATTCCAAAGTTGAAGTTCAAATGCGATCAGTGTTTAGGAAGCAGATATTGCCCATAGTGACATAATTTAGGTTGGCGAGACTGCTGTGCAGCTCTTTGTGCAAAAATTGGAAATCGCACCAAACCTATACAGTTCTGTTGTCTTTTACCTTTACACATTTTATTTGATAAACTTCAATTTATTATTTAAATGCACAAGCTTTTATCTGGAAATCATTTATTAATCACCATTGTATCATCTTGGCAACATTTTCTTTGTCACCATAAAAATTTAGAATTGCGCATGATAGATTAAATGGCAGCTGTGTTTTTGTCTTATATAATCTTCCTCTAAAACAAAATATTCCACACCAGAGAGGAAAAAAAAAAGGTGTGGACGAAGTAGCTTGTGATAAAAATGTCATTTTTCTTGATTTTTAGAAAATATGAATGGATTTCTTAATAATTGTTTATAAACTTTTTGATAATGCACCATGAAAATCTTTGCTATTTATGATGGTACTCTTAAGTATTAAAACTGAACAAAGGATGCCAACTTTTGATAATGAATGGATTGCACCTTATCCAGGATAAAATAAAAAATAATTGTTTTAAGCAATCAAAAGTACTGACACATCTAACTAAAATGAATATTATTTTATTGGTTGGTGTTGTGTCTACGGGAAAAATTAAAGGTGACATGAGTGTGCAGAATACAGCTGGTTATCTCCTTGATGTTGAGCTAGGGAAATTCCCCGAGCTGAGTCAGAAATATTAAAATTGCAGAGCAGTCAAAAATGTGTTTTATATTGTTATGCAATTTAAAATATTGATTTCATACAATCATCATGAAGTCGTTATATTTTATGTTATTCACGCTAAACATATTTGCCTTTTATTTCTTTATTATTTTTATTCAATTTCTAATAAAATGATACTTAAAAATAACTTCAAGAATTTTATTTCTAGAAAGCAAAATGCATCAAGAGTTGATAACAGATTTTATAACTTTATAATTGCTATCATTTCATTTTTTTTAAATATATCCTGGAAAAAAAGTTCCTTATTTCTTTCCCTGTTCAATGTTTTAAAATACATTTTTACTCAGTTCAAATCTTGAGTTAAAAGAATTTATTTAAAAAAGCATTTTTTATTATCTTGTAATTTTCTCCTTCTATTACATCTCTATCAAGAGAATAATTGTAGTTAAAACATTAGCTATTATTTCACACTGTTGAATTTTAACTGCAGTGTAAAATTAATGTCAAATATAGAAAGTGCATTTTAGTTCCAAAATGACAAAGAAATTTTTTTTTATCAAAAACATTGATTAAGCCATAATATTTTATACCTTGTATTCTGTTATAGGCAGAACAACTTGAATTTTAGTTACATTTTTGTGTCAATTAATTTCTAAGAATGGTCTCTTAAATTGATTTTAAAAACCATGTCTTTACAGGTGAATTTGAAATCCTCACAATGGAGGATACTTCGGGTAGTGAAGAAAGTGGAGAAGGTAATGAAAATTCTGAAAACTCTGAATGCTGCTGGGACAAAAAGCATAAAAATGGAGATTCTTCTTGCAAATCAAAGTGTAGTGTTAAGCGACAATTAAAAACATTTTCTTTTGGGAAATGGCAAAAAGGTTTCAATAAAGAAAAATCCAAAAAACGAACGTTTAGTTTAAATAAGGATGCCTGGCAAAGTTGCAGCTCTGTTGTTTCAGAAGCCTCCATTGAAGGTGCTACCTGCATTTGCATTGGTTATAAAAAAACAAAAGCATCAGATAAACACTGTAAAGATAAAGCTGCTGAAGCTCCAGAAACTGTTAGAGGAAGCATCTTAGCAATTGCTGCTTGTCCGAGAAGTGATGGAGCTGAAAACTCACATGTTCAAGGAGAAAGAATTTATTCTGATAATGAAAATCAGCATCAGGTATGTTTTGATTGCTTTCAAGTATTGTTGAATAACTGTATCTTATTATACTTTATTTTTTTAATAATTAGACATATACACAGGGGTGTTTGTGCTCCGGGGAAACCCCAGAATTCCGGGGATTTTGAACTTTGATACCCTAAAATTCCGGGGATCGTCGTTCAAAAGAAAGTAGGAATAATAAAATTATTTATTTTTATCTGGGTAATTTTGTTTGCTTTGAAAGCATAAAACGTAATTATTAGGACATTCAATACTTCATAATTGTAATTTTTCATTTCTCTCCCTTCTCGAAACTCCAAAATGTCAGTAGTAAGTCCGTAAAAGTTTCCGGGGATTTTATGGGGTCCCACAAACACCCCTGTATACATGGTAAAAGTCAATTTGCGGTTAATTGCTTACTTTTATGATGTTCACGTAATAAAAATGGATATATTGCCTTATCCATGCCAAACAATTGCATTATAACAAAGATTTTCTAGCAAACTTACTTCTAGTATAAAAATGCACCTCCTGGTTTACACAAGAAAAATGCTGCAATCTTTTTAATGGAACGGATCTCATGCGAGCATTAGAAATAAAATAACACGAGACACAAAAGTACCCATGTGAGTGCAAATGTGCCAGTAACTTTCACCTGTGTCAGCTATGAGCAAATGCTTTAATTGGTTGATAAAATTTAAGTGCTGTTAATACGATACTTTAACCCTTAATCAACTTATGTGCAGCTAAAAGGTTGTCACACTGAAAAATCTATTTTCAGTCCATAAGGATTTATTTAACAACTACATTGACAGTTAGATTTCAATATTTTATTTTTATTTAACTTTAGTGTTAAATTAATGGCATAATTTATTTTTTGAGCAATTATCAACTCAATTGTATAGAATTTCTATATGTTATCTAGCATGATTATTCTGTTTTTGTAATGTAATACACTAAGAATATACATAGCTAAAAGTATTTTTAAAAATTTGGTAGTGAGTGGCTAGCTATGAAATTCGTAGGTAAAATTTTTATGAAGTGTTATGTGGCAGTAATCGTAATTTACTAGAATAAATGTAATGAAGAAAGGTCACTAATAATTTATTATCTTTTTAATATACATTTATAACAATAGTTAATTTGGTTTGTAATAATCCATGCAATAGTATTAAAAGTGTGAAATGCAATTTCATATTTTTAATTACTATATTTTCATAAAAAAATCTTTTTTGGATAAAAATCTAAGTTAATGTAGTTAAGCATTCAAGTTAATAAATAATATCTCAATTCATATATGAGAATTAAATTAATGCATATTGTGTTTGAGTTCATCAATAAAAATAATTATTTTGTTCCCTATTAAATTTATTAATCATGATACATAAAATTTGTAGAATTGATTGCTTTTTCATAATTTATTTTAAGTTGTATACTTGGTAAAATTCTGCTAATGTATAATTTTTCATTAAAATTTCAAGATTGTATTTCAAGTGTAAAAGAGTTCTTCTCCTTCTTCTTTCGAGTTGGGTTTGTATGTCATTGAGCACCTCTGCTTTTATCAGCATTTTGTACTGTTAACTCCAAACCCAATGTTTCTTAGTTCCATTTGCTCGGATCACCCACTTTATTAATAAAGTCTGATAACCCTTTAATGGAATCTAGGTGTAACTCTCTAGTATGGATGATGCCTAAAGAGGTTAATCTAGGGAGGGCAAGAGCCTCGCATTCATAAATGATATGCTTGGCCGTTTCCTCTTGCATATGACATTTCCTGCAGATAGGATCTTGCTGAAACAGTCCCATTTTATGGAGATGTTTTCTGAAATAGTAGTGCCCAGTTATGAAGCCTACGATTAAACGTATCTTCTGCCTAGAGCATCTAAGAATTTCATAGGAAATCCTCGCTGATGACCTACAGATCATACCTTTAGCGTGGGTTTGACCAGGAGATTTGAGCCAAGCTTCATACATCTTCTGTTTTTCCCATCTGCGAACATTGGTTTTTGCGGTCTTCAAATTGATCCCACAAAAAGGTTCTGGACCAATGGGAACAAAAGACGATCCTTGTTTAGCAAGCTCATCAGCCTTTTCATTGCCTTCGATACCTTTATGCCCTGGCACCCATACAAGGATCACCCTGTTTCTAGTTGCCAGTTCTGTAAGAAGGTTTCTACACTCCAGAATCATTTTAGATTTGATTTCGAAGGAATTAAGCGCTTTTAAAGCGGCTTGACTGTCACTGAAAATGAGAATCCGCTTATCGTAGTAGCCCTTCTTCATATTCAGTCGCAGACAGTGGATAATGGCCAAAACTTCTGCCTGGAAGACCGAAGCGTATCGCCCAAGGCTTACAGACAAGCTGATTCTTGGTGACACGCCACAAACTCCCAGACCTGAGAGGTTGTTCTTCAGTGATCCATCTGTGTACCAGATTAGATCTCCTGTTTTAGTTCCAAACATGTTGTTATCCCATTCCTCTCTAGTTGGAAAAACTACATCAAATGTCTTGTCAAACATGTATGTTTTTTCCATGATGTCAGATGGCATCAGAAAAGTAGGGTCTTGAAATTTCCTGGTGATGCCCTTGTGCCCTTTGGCAACAGGCTGGTCATACCAGTGGTTTTGCAGCTTCATTCTATATGCATTCAATCTTGCAACGCTGCATATGAAGATGTCCAAGGGAGTCAGATCCAACACAACCTCCAATGCTCTGGTTGGCGTGGTGGAGATTGCTCCTGTGATGCAGAGACAGGCTAGTCTTTGTAGACTCCTCAATCTGTCAATCACAGTCTTCTGTTCCACCTTATGCCACCAGATCACACAGGCATATGTGAAAATGGGCCTGACAAAAGCTGTGTACATCCATAACATCAGTTTTGGATGTAAACCCCAGTTCTTACCAAGCATTCGCCTGCAAATCACAATGCTTTTCTTTGCTCGGTTGATCCTATCATCAATGTGCTTATTCCAGGTGAGTTTCTGGTCTAAATAGATGCCCAGATACTTCACCTCTGAAGCCACATTGATTTCAACATCAAAAAGTCTTGGTATGAAAAAACCTTTCCGTTTCTTTTTGCGTGTAAAAGGTACGAGGTAGGTTTTCTGAGGATTAACCATCAGGTCCCTATCCATGCACCATTGACCTACATAACTTAGAGCATCCTGCATGAGATGACAAGTTATGTCAAAATCTTTACCAAGGATAAGGATGACAATGTCATCAGCATATCCCTGCGTATAATAACCCTTATCATTTAGATGTTTTATAAGGCTATTTACAACTAGGTTCCAAAGTAATGGTGACAGAACACCTCCTTGAGGACAACCTCTAGTAGTCTTTTTTTCAAATGATTCACCGAAGATGTTCATTTGTATATATCTATCCGAAATTAAGGCCTCAATCCAAGTACACAGGGTTTGATTAATCCCTGCCCCTCTAAGTGCATTGAGGATGGATGGATGGGAAGTATTATCAAAAGCACCCTGGATGTCGAGGAAAGTTGCCAAGGCAATATCCTTTTGATCCAGAGTGGCTTCAATCTTGGAAACTAGCTGATGTAGAGCAGTCTCTGTAGATTTACCAGGTTGATAGGCAAATTGAAGAGCATGCAAGGGACTATTTCTACCCAAGTAATCTCTAATATGCCGATCAATGATTTTCTCCATAATTTTAAGAAAGAATGAAGAAAGACTGATTGGTCTGTATGACTTGGCCTGGTCATAAGTGTCCTTGCCAGGTTTTGGAATGAAGACTATCCTAGTCTTTTGCCATGTCTTTGGTATATATCCCAGGGCCAAACTAGTTCTATACATTCTAGTTAGCATTGGTATGACAACCTTTTCTGCCTTCTGGATCATGATGGGCATAACTCCATCAGGCCCAGGGCATTTAAGAGGTTTAAAGGCGAAAATTGCCCATTTAACAATGTTGTAGTTTATGATATTTTTAGCAATGGTCCATTGATTGCTATTGACTCTTTGCAAAGAGCCAATGCAATGTTCCCCTTCGTTGCTATATATATCTCTAGCTCCCGGGAAGTGAGTCCTGGTCATAATTTCCATAACCCCTTTTCCGGAAGCAGCAAAATTACCCTCCTCGTCTTTTAGGGTACCAACCAAAATAGGTTCATCCCTTTTAAGGAGTTTCTGGAGTCTAGCTCCTTCAGAAATAGAATCTATCTCGTCACAGAACTTTCTCCAGGAGTTAATCTTGCTTTTTCTAACAAGTTTGTTATAATTAGTGAGGGCCCTTTTATAGTTCTCCCATTCACCATTTTTCTTAGCTTTGTTAAAAGTTTTCTAACATTTGCTCTTTCGGCAGCTAGAGAGTCATTCCACCAAGGGCATTGGAGTTTAGCTCTTCTAGTGCGAATGGGGCAATTGTTATGATAAGAATCTAGAATACTTCTCTGTAGGAGATCTGCTGTAACTTCTAGATCGTAGTTGTCTCTAATAGGTCTGTTACCGAGCTCAATCAACCCAGTCAGTTCTTCTTGGAATTTCTTCCAGTCCGTCCTAACCGGGTCTCTGAATATGCGATCCAGACACACATTAGAGTGAATTTCAAAATGGATGTTTTGATGATCTGAACCAGAAGGTCGATCATCTACTTTCCAGTATTTGATATTTTTACTAATCAGCGTTGTCGCTATAGTAATGTCAATTACTTCTGATCGATTGGAAGTAATAAAAGTTGGTTTGTTGCCAACATTTAGAATATCTAACCTGTAGTTTAGAATAAATTCCAAAAGGTACTCACCTCTTTTATTTGTGTCCGTACTTCCCCAGACAACATGATGAGCATTACAGTCTAGTCCTAGGACTACCTGTAAGTTGTTATTACTGCAAAAGTTCATGAGCTTGTGCAGAGAATGGTCAGGTGGAGCCTTCTCTTCATAGGGCAGGTATCCAGAGCCAAAAACAATTTCCCTGTTCCTACCCTCTATGTTGAGTCTGACTTTCACAGCTGTCAGGTCCCTAAGAATAAATTCAGAGAGGGGAAGAACCTCAATGTTTTTATGTAAGAGTATACAAGTTCTAGCGTTACCATTAGTACAATAGATAAGCTTACCTTTAGTTCCTTTGAGACCACTGATTCTTCCCCTAACCAACCAGGGTTCTTGAATCAGGGCCAGGTGTATATCCCCAGCAAGAAACTTCTTACTGAGGTTAGTAGTACCACTTCTACTGTGGTGTAGGTTGGCTTGAACTACCTTCACCCCCATCAGCAGGAGCAGGTTTATCAAGTACTTTAGCCTGCACATGGTGAAGTCCAATATAAAACCTATATCCCCTTACACGAAGAGTGGCAGCATCTAATTCAGGCACACTAAGAACGATGGTCCGCCCAGATGGGTCGTTCTTAATGTTAAGAATGTTCCACTCCAATGGAGTGACCCCACCGTTCTGAGCCTCGATTTTTCTCAGGAGCTCTTTAGGTTCCAGTTCATTACAGATTTTTGGCAGTTTTGCAATTATCTTAGTGGTTCTGACAAGTTTCCTTGCCTCACCCACCAAGAGTTTATGTTCTTGCCAAGGGCTTATATCATTGACATTTTGTTCCAGCCACTTTGAGCTCTCCAGATCTGCACAATTGATAATAAGAGCCCCGTTTTCAAGTTTACAGGATAGGAAGGTTGGGGCAAAGCCCTCCTCATTCCTTCCTATTTTCCTGGTTATCAAGAGTTCCAGGTCATAGGCCTGTTTCTCTGTTAACCGTTTTTCCGGATGACCTTCTAAGAGCACGGCCATCTTGATCGCCGTGAGAGCCGCCCTGTAAGTAAATCCCTCAGGTCCTTCTCTCTTGGCAGCCTTTCCAACCTTGCCCTGGTTCATCCGATTGGCAGGACGCTTCTCGCCTTTGGTTGCCTTGGGTTTTTCAACCCAAGTCCCCTCAGCGATTTTGCGCTCCTTCACCAGCCTCTTTTTCTGTGCACCAGATATTCTCTTTTAAGCTTGATTCTGGTCAGAGAGTCAGTCATGCTAGAGATAGCTTCCTGACTCTCACCAGAAGAAGATGGTTTGGAGGTCATTTCTACCTCCTGTGAAGGTTTCATTGCTACCCCTTCATTAGATTGTCTCTGAGTTACCTTGTCTTTTTCAGAAAGGTCTGCCTCAGAAGTTTCTCCTGCAAAAGCAGAAATGTTTGTTATTTTCAATGTCTTTTCAGCCATATAATAACAGTAAATAATCTCAGGTAATATGACAGTCCACCCAGCATTGCCTGAGATACTGGGCAAGGCAAATTACTCTAGAAGTTCGCCAGGCAACTAGAGGCTCCGTTAAGACACCAATACCGCGGTGCCAATTAGCCCTAGGCACGGAACGCATAACACCAGGGTTTACGGGAGCTGGTTCGCGACCTCTTATTCAATATTCGAGGCTATCCTGTTATTTCTACAGGACTTTCGGCGATCCACCGCCTGCCGACGCGCCTGGTGGCTAGCTCAAGCCCCAGAGGGGTACGCATACCCCTGGTTCCAGGGTAAAAGAGTTGATTTTTTTATTTATTTATTATTATTTTATTTATTTCAAAACAGCCTCTCAAAGTTACACAAAAATGTCTCTAAAATTTTAATTATATTAAAAATCCTGTATAATTTATAATAAATATGTAAATATATAGTAGTACATAACATAAATAGAAATTCAAATCAGTATGCAAATTATAAGAAAATATGACACTGCCTTAAAACTTATCTATATGGATTGTTTTAGTAACTTATAACTCTACTTGTAACTTCTTGGAGAGGAAGTGTTTTTGTATTCCAATTACATCTTGTATCTTGGTGGTACAGTAAATTTATTGAAAAAGTGTGCCATATATTTTCATATACCTTTTGTCACAAAACTTCAATTAAAAAAAAAATCTTAACAAGTTTTGCGTTGAATAGCTTATTTTAAATGTCCAATAGAACTCAAATTTGTTGTTTGAAGGAATTTATCCTGAAACAGTTTACTTTATATTTTATGATAACACAGACATGTTTCAGTTAATTTATTATGATGTATGTTTTGAATCACTTAATAATTTCCATTCCTAGTTGCTTGTAAATTTTTATAAATGACACTTGGTATAAATGGCAGTAAACAAATTAATATTAGAACCTATCTGAATTACTAATATTTATTTCTCTGTAATTTGTTTTAATCTTAATTTATTGAAAAATTTTTTTAACTATGTTAGTTAAAAATAATTTTTTGAATCAATTGACTAAAATTATTGATAAAGAAAAATTTGTAGCCATATTAGTTACTGACAAATAATAAAGGAAGAAGGTGTAGTTATATATGCATCAGAAAAATACATTATATATGCATACAGAAAAATACATACATAGCATGTTAAGAAAAATATGGGAATAGTTCATTTTTAAATTTATTTATATTGATAATATACCTATAAACAAAATGTGTTTTTTATGTATGATCTTTATTTATTCTTCTAATTTTTTACAGGTTGGTGAAGCATCTAATAGTAATCTTTTAATTGCATGTCAATCTGCATCTCGAGAGCCATTATCTATCAATGAAATTAGTATCAGTCAGTTGACATTGGCACTTCAAGAACATATGAGATTTTCCATTGTACCAAGTCCTTTTGTTATAAGATATGGAAATGTTGGCTACAATGTTGACAATCGAAACCTTTTTGATCGTCGATCTTGTAGTCTTAATGTATTTTCAACAGCTCACACACAGATTGATTATGTTCACCATCTTGTTCCTGATTTACGCGAGATTACCAACTGCAGTTTCTACTGGGGGAAAATGGATAGATACAAAGCCGAAAAGCAATTGGACAAAAAACCAGAAGGTACTTTTTTACTAAGAGATAGTGCTCAAGAAGAATTTCTTTTCAGTGTGAGTTTCCGGCGTTACGGAAGAACGCTGCATGCTCGTATTGAACAGCTCAATCATAAATTTAGTTTTGATTCCCATGACCCTAATGTATTTACCTCATCAACAGTTTGTGGTCTTGTGGAGCATTACAAAAATCCTATATGCTGTATGTTTTTTGAACCCATGCTTACAATACCGGTGCACCGTACATTTCCGTTTGATCTACAGCATTTATGCCGTGCTGTTATTTCAGATTGCATCACTTATGATGGAATTAATGAGTTAAAACTTCCCAAACGAATAAAATCTTATCTTAAGGAATATCATTATAAACAAAGGGTGCGAGTACGACATCTAGAAAATGACAATTTTGTTTAATTTAGATGATTTTTTTTACTTAGAATTAAAATGGGAAAGATGTAACCTATGAACAATTTTATTCCTCAGAAAATGTATTATACTGGTGCAGGCTCTTAAAATTTTATTTTGTAAAATGTTTTATATTCTGCAATGTTATTATAAATACTCGGTTATTAATCTATGCACTTTTTTAAGTTGTTGTAAGAAGTGCCTCATGTGAGATAAACTATTTACCCGAGTGTAAATCTATCCAACGTAGTGTTAGATTCATGTATATAATTTTTAGGATTTTAAAACTTACAAATATTATGTTGTCTGTTTGTTAGAGCTTTCTTATTCACAAATTTTTCTCCTTTTTTTAAAAACAAAATATTTTAAATTCTACATTTCATCTTCCTAAGAAGTGATTTTAAATGTGTAAATATTAGCCTCTTACTTAAATAAATCATTATTTTTTGCCTTATAGTTATGAACCATAAGCTTTGCCTATTGGGATGTACTGAAATATCCTCTTTTAAGCATAATTTATCTACATACACTGCCAATGATAAAACTTCCAATAAATAAAGTTCTATTTTTCCTTAACTTATAAATAACTTTTTATTTTACTCAGGTTTTTCAAATAATTATTTAAATTAATATTCAAATGTTTTAGTTTTTACGACAATATATAATTTTCCTTAATTTTTTTCAAATTAAATGCCTGTAGAGAAATCTTGGTTCTTATACAGCTTAAAAATAAGAATATTTCTATATACAATTGATGGTTTGTACAATTTTGTAAATATGTGTAAATAAATTTATGTATTATATTAAGAAACCCACCTGGTGAAAATGACCTACATTATGAGAAACTATCATACAAAATGTTCAAGTTAAATCTTTTAAACTGTGCAGCTTTTAAATTTCATGTATTAAGTTTTCTTACTTAAATAACATTTTTTTTTTAATTTAGCATATAATTATTATATATTATATTCATGCATTCTTTTGTGATAATGAGATGTAAGATATATACTTATTAAAGTACTTAAAACAAATGTTTTTTATATTTCTTTATTGATACAAAATTTTGGAACAAAAACTTATTGAAAACATACAGTCAGAAAGTGTATATAATATTAAATCTCAAAACTTCAAAGCATTGTGTGACCATTGTTGGAGCTTTCTAAAATGTCCTAGTTTGGCAATTAATAAAAACATTAATTCAAGGACAAAATTATATATTAAAATATACATATTTCATTCTGAATTTTAAAAAAATTACTCTAGTTATTAATACCAATTATTTCAAAAATGTTCCAATTTTTAATTTAATATAAACATGCAGAAAATTTGTTTGTAATAGTAAATTACTATTCATGAAAAATTTTTAAGTAAGTATTATAAATTATATCAGTAAAACAAAATTCACAACTAATAGGAGAAACTCCAAATTTTTATGTGAATTATATACATAACATTACATAAAAGTCATTAATAAATTACCTTTGATTGCTTTGAAAGTTAAATATAGCCCAAAAAATTGTACTTTACATGGTAGTCAGCTTATTCAATAGATAATTAAAAAATGGTGTATGAAATATTTTTGTTTCAAAACTATAAAATAATAAAGTATTAGTAAGCAAATTGTATTGTGCATTTTTCACTGTTTAAAGTATCTTTAGAAAAAAAATTTTAATTAAAAAGAGAATGTAAAAACATTGGAATTACCGATAACTTCTAAAATTGAATAAGGATTTGGGTTTGAATGTATAACAAATAATCATAAAATGATAAAAGTGCTTTATTTTACCTTAAAAATAGTGCACAAGTGTAGGCTATTATTTCATAGCATATATGCAAATTTCATGATTAAAACTAAATAATTATTCCCATTATATAATTGCTATTAAGTGATTATCATTATTGGATTATTAAATAAGTATTAGAAATTCTTGCTTGACAAATTTCTACTAGCCTCATAAATTTAAGAAATGATAAATTTATTTGAATTGCAGAATGTGATGTTTTAATTATTTTTTTTTACACAAAATAGTCTGAAAGATTAGCGAATTTGTAATCATGGTAATTTCTCAATTACAAGTTGAACACATTTTAAAAATACAATTTTAATGACATGAGCCATTGGAAAATATTACATACATTTATAAGAAAAATAAATGATTAAGTATCTCTTAAACAAAAAATGTTCATAAATGCAAATCTTCTTTAAGTACTCCCATAAGTTTTAACTTAATATTTTTTTATAGATGTATAAAAAATATGATTTATCAATTCAGAAACCAATTTTATTGATCTTAACATTAATTATGAAGTTCTTAGCAAGAAAGTTAAAACGTATTTTAGTATATTTAACTTATTGCATTACTAATAATTAAGCATTTTAACAAGTTATTGATTGCTATCTTTTGATATTTTTTCTTTTTTACTAGTCACATTTAATTTTTTAATAGACTATATATGTTAGCATGTACTTTTCAAAAATATCTTAATTTGGACAGGTTTGGTTTGTTTGTCGCTCAATGGTCATTTTTTGCACACGAGGGCTAATTAGACCGTGACCTATGGTTTAAAGTGGATTCCAAACCACTACAAACAACCATGTAATTTGAATAGGGAATCAGTATTACATTTTACACTGGATTTAGCTTAGTTAATTTAATACCTTTTAGCCAGTTAATCAGATAATTTTTCCTTCAAATATTAAGTGTGAGAATACTATTAAATCAATGATTCAAAGAATCTTAATGTCCAATATAAATATGAATTTACTGTTAACTTTACTACAAAATATTTATACATATATGTAAAAATCATAGTATAACTGATATAAATAAATGCTATATTTTATTTACACACAAATACTCAAAATCTAAAAATGGTAGGAAATATTTTGACTATTTTTCATTGTTACATAATGTAACAATTTTCTTTTTAAGATAATTTATTTTATTCATATGTTTAATTCATTTAACATAACTAGTGCAATTGTTTTTAGAAGTTTAACTGCATTGCAAAGATAATAAAGTAAAAAAAATATTTGATTTAGAAAAGATATTTACAATTTGATTTCTAATTTCACTAGAAATAAAACATTTTTCATCTTATCATTCAACAATAAATAATATGCAGTATAAATGAAATATGATTAATAATTAGATTTGAAGCATTTTTAATGTGATTTTTTTTTCCAATACAAATCGCCTTCCCAAAAGTTTTAATAGTCTTTGGTATTAAAAACAAATTAAATTGCTTATAAAGTATTTTATATTCATATAAACTACAGTACAAATAGGTGGGCTGATTTAATTTGAAATAAAAAACATTACAAGCACAATTATCCAAATATAATAACATGTATAAATAAGGATTTAAAACTGTATAAGAATAATTAAATACCTTATAAAATTTATAGGTGAAATATAAAGATAATGTACAAATTGTATATAATAGTAACATTAAAAAGGGGACAAAATTTGCAAGGCACACTTATAAACAAAAGTTGCTCAGCAAAATTATGTGTATACCTCATTTTTCAAAATTTTAAAGAGATTATAAAATTTAATATATACATCATGTATCAAATTATATTATTTTCAAGCAAATATATGATGTAAGAGATCCAAGCATAAGACCAACACCCAAAACTGCAGACAAAATAACTCCAACAATTTCTTGCATTGTTGGACAAACTGACCTGTGAAAGGAAAGTATTCATTATTTGTAAAAAAATTAATTTCTATTCACATCAAAGCACTTATGAATCACTGAAAAGCTAATTTCTACCCATCACAACTATAAAAAGATTGGCTTCAAAAGGGAAATATTAAAATAACAATCAAAATCAATAAATCTGAGCAAAGAAAGCTTTCTTTGAAATATAACAAAATGTGCATGCAATATTATTCATGCAGTTGAAAAAGGAAATTTGAATAATTAAAAAAATTTAATTTTGACAAAATATGTGCTACAAATTGTTTTAGAATATTGAATTATGGTCCTAGTTGTCATTTACATTTAGATTAAGAAATGAAAATTTTTCTAAAGATATTTCACAAATGGTTCTTACTTTAAGTAAAATAACTTCGCAGAAAAATTGAAGTTAAAAGTGTAAATCTTTATTAATAGACCTCTTATATAGCTAGAAATTTATTCAATTTATAAACGTGTTTCGTGTAATAACATCTTCAAAGAAGTATGTTGTATTATGCCAAATATTATCAATGTAAATCTTTTTAGGAAACATTTAGATGTAATAAATCAAGATTCTAAAAACTGATATTTTACTAAGAATTTAAAAATTAGGTTCATACTTGTATAATACTAAAATAATACTTGTATATACATAAAAAAAATTACATGGAATGCAACTTATTTAACATTAATATACTTGATTGATGCATTTAATCCACCTACATCATTCAAGTCTAAATTAAATTAATGTTAAATTGCTAAATAAATCTCCAGATTTAATATTTTTAAAAGACAGGGAATTATCAAGGAAAATTTCTTCAAAAATCTAAAATTTCATTATTTTGTTGATTTACAAGGAATAATACGATACTAAAAACAACTAATTAATCAAGTAGTTTGCTTAGTGCTCATATAATAATATTATTTTGCATGTGAGGTCTTTTCTCATGCAAAAATGACTTGACTTGCAGTTTAAAATGAATTCTGAATACTATACACATCCAAGCCAAAGCAAATGATTAAATTGAAGATCAGAATGCCAGGTTGTCTAATTAATCAAATGATCACAAAGATTATTTTTCATTTTAGTTAACATAGATTAAAATGTTATTTTATCCTTTATTCATTCTAAGTGACATTATCTATAAATATAAATTATCTATAAATTAAATTAATTACTATATTTTCTGTAATTAATTCATTATAAAATAAACAAAAAGATGCTTACTTTATTCCAACTAGCATAGCAGAAGCACATATGTATCCATTGGTAAGGCCAAGAATAGCCATAAATGAAATAAAGTAGTAATCACTAGTAAACAAAATTGGTAAGTGATTGTGAGGTTGAAGATTACACAGCATAAAGAGAGGGAAAAGACAGAGTCGGAGAGCACTCAAAGTCAATAATAACATACGTTTGGAATGTGGCTATGCAAAAAGAAAGACTCTTATAAAAACTATATTAAACATAAAATATTTTAAATTATCCAAATCTTTGTAAAACTTTTTATTATTACTTTGTCATATTCTTCTTAATTTAATGTTGAGCAGCACAAATTTTAATTGTAATCAAATGACAAAAGTATGCAATGTCATCTTTATAATTCATATATATTTAAAAAAGCACATATTATTTTTAGTTCTATTTACAAGGTAAGCAAAATTCTTGCTGTTTTCATGTTACCATTGAATGAAGTGAGAATAAGTATGCAAATTAGTGTGTGATGTGGTTAAGACATTAGTCGGCAAGAGAAGGAATATTAGTCATTATAAAAGCAGCTCCACCACGTACATTCATCAATCATAACTCGTTAAATAGACATGCTGAAAGAGCTCATTCAGTCTCGTTTGTTTTACAACTTCTAAGTGGACTTATGAGCTGCTGCATGAAGTCGCCGAATATGTCAGGGAATAGTGCTGTTAATGAATGTACATTGGAATCATTAATGGGAAATTTCTCCCTCTGTGATGAAGCTAACGTCTGGTGGACTTGTTGGTTCACTATGAACAGCTACCAACAGGCCAAATGGTCACCGCAGACCTGCACTCACAGCAATTGGAATGTGTGCAACAGAAGGAGACTGCATTGGTTAATTCCCAGGGTGTATTATTCTTGGCTGATAATGTGAGCACACAAGTGGCCCCAGGAATACCATACAGTGACTTAGTTGGGTGACTTTGTGTCATCCTTTTTACTGACCTGACGATATACCATCAGATTACCACTACTTCTATTCCCTGGATGTCCGAATCTTCATGGAAAATTCTTCACCACTAAAGTAAACTTTTGTCAAGCACTCATACTTCTTTGCATCCAACCCCCCCCCCAGAGTTTTACCGCAAGGGGATTGCACAACTGGAAACAGTTGCAGAAGGTGCTGGATGCTCATTACTTCAATTATTAACAATAGGCTATACTTTCTGTAGGTTTTGTTCTTTTGGGTCATTATAAAAACAAGAACTTTCTTGTTTACCTTGTATTATTTTTTATTAAAAGAACATTAGCATTTAATTCACATAAAATAGAAAATTTAATAATAATGGGAACATTAATACATAGAATAGTCTCTTAAATCTAACTTTCATTCAGGTTCAAATTATTTAACCAATTTAAAACAGTTATGAAACTATTTGATTTGAGGTTTAAGTATAGAAAAGTTGTAATATAGATCTTTAATACTATTCAATCTTAGTTTTAAAAATTGAATTACACTAGATACAGCAAAACATGGCATAAGATTTTAAAGAAAAAAGAAATCCTGAAATCTCTAAGCTATAAAACCTAAATTAATAAATAGATTGAAAATAACGTATTTAGGAAGAGAACTATATTAAAAAACAAAAATTCATATAAAGTAATTTTACTTTTATACAAGTCTTTCTTGGGTGGATTTTGTCATTCATTGGTCATTTTTTACACACCTCTCATTGAAATAAAAAATATATTCAATGTTAAATAATAAGTGTTCCACCACCTAATAATATCTGTGCAAATAGATTATATAGGCATATTCATTTAAATCTTGACGATTTTAGGTATTTGAAAGGAGACTTGCTTTAAAACACTTTGTTGGGAGATCTATAAAAACATGTCGTCACCATTAAATACAAAGTTTCTGTATTGGATTACTAGATTAGAACCATCACATTTACTTCTACATCTGTTGTAAAAAGTCAGCTACAGTATGTCATATGCCATAGTCAAGGTTTGATACTGAAAATTCAATAAGAAGGGTATTCAAAAATGCTTTGCGACATTACTGATGTTGATGTCTGCCAGAACATGTGGAAGAATGTCAGTATTCAACCACTGCTATTAGTATTTTATGCATCACATAAACTTGATGTTCAATCTCTGGGTAGATGACTCAAACAGAAAAGAACATGTGTTCAGGCCAGTACTAATCTGCTCCAATATCAATGCAAAGACTAAATTCTAAACCAGATCAACACTTGCAAAGACAAGTGGATTTATTTCATTACAAGCCAAAAAAAGGGGGTTAATCTGTGCCTAATTAGTCCATTGATAGTGTTGCAAAGTATTATTAGACTAACAAAATGATTGTGTGCTTTATATATGGTGTGATTGGTGTGGTATTATGCACAAAGAGGATTTTGAAAAAGTAAGACCATTCACAGCAAAATGCTATTTCATGTTGATGCTATCAAATTCAAACCTCAAACTCAGCTCCATGGCATGAAGGCAATGATCCATTAAGATAATGCAAGAAAACACACATCTGTATTTTTAAGCAGGATCTATACAAATTCAAATGGGATATTTTGTCACACCAACCATATGATCCTAACACCATTTCTTCAAACTTCTATCTTTTTACACAGCTGCAATTACATCTTGCTGGTGCTATCTTTGATTCAGCACAGAATGTCAGCGGTCGGGTTGATCTGTTTTTAGACTAATAGCCACTAAGTTTTAGAGCGAAGGGTTTTGAAAAACTACCAAGACATTAGCAGAATAGATTTGGGTGGTGATTACTACTCAAATTAATCATTCTGATCATATGAATTTTTTCTCACACTATTAAGAACTTTTTAGGGGAAAACTTCCTTTGCAACTGAACATGATACATTAGCTATATAATAAATGGTCTTATAAATTTGAGCAGTTGAAAGAAATTTTATGCAAATAAAACCAATTTGGATTATTTGTTGTTAAAACAAATACAAAATGTATGTATATATATATATATATATATATATATATATATATATATATCCAGTAAAGTTTTAACAAATCTGACATCATAAAAAAAATTTTTGTAAAATTAGTTTAGAAATAAAATATTAATCAGAATGTTGCTATTATTTTAATATTAATTTTAAATTCCAATTAACTCAGAGTGGTCTGATGTATGAGATAAAACTAATTCAACTATGGGCAATGATTTGAAATAGAATTTTCATTACAAATATCTGCAGCCAATATAGGAATTGAAATCATAAGCAGTGAAAATCAAAAATTAGAGCACTTATAAATTAATTAACATTTCATTTCTAATCAACTGGGATTCTAGTTTAATGAAAATATTTATAACAAACTTTATATATATATATATATATATATATATATATATATATATATATATATATATATATATATATATATATATATATATATATATATATATAAATTGGGTTGTTCGGAAAGTAATTTCGTTTTTCCTACATAGATCAGCTTTTTGCTAGTAAAAACCAACCACTTTATGACTGTGGAATTGTGATACTACCAGAAAGATGGTAAAAGCTATTGGACTAGATATTGGAAAAGTTATTGGACAATACAACATTTGTTGCACGTTTTTCATTTCATGGAAAACGAAATGACTTTCCGAGCAACCCAATATATAAATGACAAAATGGATAAGTGTAAAAAACATTAGATACACTTGCAGTGTATTCTCAGCATTTCATATGAAAGTTATAATGTAATTTTGATCAATATAAATGACTTCAAATAGCTGTCTCAGTGTGATATGTACGAAAGAAAATTCTGTGACATCTGAATGGTTTTAATTAAGATCAAATCACTACATGAAGAAATATCAAAGGCTAATATGATTCTGCAATAAGAGGTAACTAACAGCATCATTTCATGAGCTGTGAGAGTATTTTTAAAGACGGACGTGCTATCTAATAGCTTTGCAAATGGTCATTTATGTTCAACCACTGTAGTGGACTAGTATACCTACTACAAAAAGAAGAAACATACAGCAACACACATTGCAAAACATACAAAAAAACTGCTTGACAGCCAATATCACGTTTTACTGCAGTAAAAAGGTAGCACATTCATAGTCTTTGTACATGGTGACCAGAAAAGTATGTGCCATTAATACTAGCTCACCTAAGACGCTGCTTCTTAAGGTTGCAGGAATATCAAAGCTAGAGAGATGAATAATGTAATTCTGTATGAATGAAAGCAGATTTATTTTGACTACTGAGTCTACATGCACACGCAGCTGGAGAGAGTGGGAATGCACAATGTTATCCAGCATCATTGAAAAGAACATGTTTGGTTCAGTCACTGATGCATCTTTTTAAACAGCAATATCTTTGCTAAGATGAATTTCTTTAAAAATACTGAACTCCTTATTTTCTCTTCACAAATTTATAACTTTTATATTTGATCCTGCAGTTCAATGACAGAGATGTAGGGAAAAAATATTCATGGTAATGAATGGCTGGCAGTGTTCCTGGGGCTAAGTCCAATAGAATATGTGTCAGGGCACTCAAGGGAGATGTTTGGCAGCACACTGATATCCACCAGGAAACATTTCAGAGCAGTAATTTATAATAACAGAAGTTTGCAGCCATACCTCAGTAGCTTGTTAATATTGTCAGCAAAGACAGACAGAGTAAATTTTGCACACAGCAGCCCTGACTAAATTCTGACTTTTTTTTTCTTTTGTGAGTCAATTGTCACAAGAATATTTCAGCCCTATATCCAATTGTGCTTAAATGTAATTTTTCAAAAAAGTTAATTTTTAATCTTCGAATTTCTTTTTCAATGGGTTTTGTTTACTCTCAGCATATTCTTAAATATCTGGGATTTTATGATATGTAACAATTGTATGATGTTACATTACGAAAATCATCTCTGTTTGATTTTGTACAATGGAGTATGTATTTATACATATACCTAGGTATAAAATAATCACACTGAAATTATATTTCTAAGCTATTTAAAATATTAAAACTTTTGTGAATAAATATCTGAATAAAGGTACTTACTTAACATAATTTAATGTTTATACTGCTTAAAAAAATGAATACATAAAATCTGTATACATTGAATACACACATATATATATATACATAATTTTTAATAATTAAGTGAATAAATATTATGTATTTATTTTATTTCATTAACTCATAAAATTAAAAACCTTCTTAGTTCCATTCAAATATACAAAAAAAAATATTTGGACACATTAATTTTGTTGAAAAAGAATTTCCTGATTTAGAAATATTTTTCATTATAAAAATAAAGCGATATAATTGCTTTTTTAATAAGAACAAAAGATAAATAATATTTGATGGAAATGAATCTGATTGTTAAGAATTAATTGGAAACAATATCAATCTAATTTATAAAGTTAATTGTAAATATGGAATAGAATTCTTCTTACAAGACAAAATTCTAATATTATCAGAATATATTTAAACATTTACTTAATTGCAGAAATTTATAAGAGTTTTCAATTAATTTTCTTTTTAAATACATATTGCTTATAAAATATAGTGTACATTCAATAAAAATAAAACTTTAACTATTTTCAGAATCAAAATGTAATGTGTAAATATGCAACTAAAATGGGAATAAAGCAAAAAAAAAAAAAAAAAAAAAATTAATTAATTGATGGGGGGAGGGAATAAATAATAATTATATATCCTGCCAGAAAATGGTTTGAAAACTTTAAAATAATTTTAAACATAATATTATAAAATCTAAGAAAAATTATCATCACAGTAAACATTTTTTTTAAATTGAGAATTTTGATATTTTTATAAACAAGTCATATTAGGATTTAAAATATAATAATAATAATATATAAAAATGTCATTATAAACATTAAAAACTAATTTAATTAAAAGAAAGTTATACAAAAAAAATGTTCTCACCAATGGCAACCAACCACCTACTGCTCGGCCAATGAAATCACTGAGATTAAACATTAGAAAACAAGCAATAGGTAGAAATAATTTTCCTAAAACAAAATAATGTATTAAAACTTGAACAATAAGCTATAATAAATAAAATACTAAAATAGGTACTTTATTTTAAAATTTCAAAAATTTATAACTTAAATATTTTACTACTTAATTACATACATTAGAAAATTAAGTAATAAAATGCCTTAAAATTTTAGAAGAAATATCAAAAAAGTGCCAATAAAATTTAATAATACAACAAAAATATTAGTGCCAAAATTTTATACTTTTATTTTATTTCATATATAAACTGATTAATAAATATATTAAAATGTATTATATTTGAATAATTTAATAGACATACCACTCCAGGCTGTACCATGAGACTGGGGTATGTTAAGTACAGCTAATCCAGGATATATTCCTAATGTGACCCAAAAATCAAGAAGGATTGAAACAGCATAGGGCCAAACCTGACACAAATGTATGGAATAAAATCTTATCCAATAATGAAATAAACATAACACAGATACATCTCAGAAAATCATAAAAATTCAACTAAAAAAATTAATAAAATATAAATATAATAAATTATGAAAAGAACTTTGAAAACACTGATGAAACTGGACTTTATTAATATTCCATTTTAAATATAAAAACTGAAAGACAAAGCTTCATTTTTCTTTGAAAATAAAAATTCACCTAATTTAAGGAAAATCTTAGTGATTAGTTTCTTTCTATAATAAGATTTGATTTGACAACAAATACTTAGATTACTGGAAAAAAAGAGAAAGAGATAATACATGACAGTATATAGAAAAGAATGATATTATTCAGAATTTTGTTTTTGTTAAAATTGTTATTTTTGAATAAGCTTCATTCAACATTACTGCAGTTAATTCAAATTTAATAATTTTCATTTTTTTCTTCCAAAGAGCAGAGTTTTTTTTTTTTTTTTTTTAAGAAAAAAAATAATAAATTCTGCACTTTACTGTCATTATAAGCTTTATTTATATATCTAGTTATAAAAAAACAAATGTCTAACCTAAAAGCTTCAAATGTTTAAAACTAGCAGTCTTAGATTGAATACATGTAATTTTAAGCATTTGGTGCTATTATTTCTTTAATTTTCATTATTTTAAAAGGCCAAATGCCACTATTGAATGCTAAAATTTTGTAATGTATTTATTTTAGCTTAAATCAATTCAACTTTAAGAAATAATACATGGCTACTTCTTGATCAAAAGTAGAAAAGTATATGAAATAAATTAATGTCTAATTAAAAGAACTTAAAATACAGACTTCACTCAAGTGAAAAATTACACAGAATATCCTTTTCCAAGTAATAGTTATATAATTATGATACATTTATTTATTAAGAAAGAAATTATAAAACTGGGCAGTTTTAGTCAAACATAAATTTGCATTTCTTTAAAGAAAAAAATACACTTTGTTATTAATGATTACAAACCTTCCATATTGTAGCATTAATTAAAACAAAGGCTGCATAACAGATGTAAGTTAAAAGAGATTTAACTTGAAATGTGCTTAACACAATAAGATTTATTATTGTAAAAACTAACTTATTCTAAAAATCCAATAAAAGTGATATAATTCAATATAGAAGCTTTATTCTGATTAATAAAATTATTGAAAATCTTACTAATTTGAAAGAATGGAAAACTGATATTGAAATCATAAACTCTGCTTGTGATACATCTTTTAAGACAGTAGCAGCTAGAATCAAATTATACAATAATTATTAGAAATTTTATAAATTAAAAATTAATTTTAAATAATTAATTATATTAACAGTCTAAAATTTTAATTATTTAAAAATAAATAGAAATTTAAATATTTATAAAAATAAAATCAACATTTTAAGGAAATCAAATAACTTTTAAGAGGAAAAAATATATTTACCTTTGACAGTTTTCATGTGGTATTTAAAAAATGACTGAAAATATAAAAAATGTACATTTGAATATTTTATTATAAATCATGTCATAAATGTTTTGCATAAAAAATGGACACCCAAATAAGTTGATTGCATAAACATACATATATTACAAAATGGGATACTCACAGATTTTTGAATTCCAGCATATGATAATAGTGCGGCAATTATCACAGCATCAGCAGAGAAAAAATATATTAAAGCACTTTTAATAGAATCACAATGGCCAAGAAGAGATAAAATTTGAAAAATAGCAGCTAAAATACCAGCAAATGCCTGAAAAAAATAACAATTTAGCTCCTCAATTAACATAAATTAACGATTTTATATTAAAGATTAATTTTTTAACATATTGGTAGTACAAAATATTAATAAAATTTTTTTAAGTATTATATAATAAATGATTAACATATTTGTAAGAATCATTATCTGTTTAAAATAAAATTGCATTTATATTTAATAATAAAATGAAATTAGATATTTTATAATACTTGTTTATAATGTATTATTCATTCCCTGATAAATCAAAAAAGATTTCTAATTTTTATCGCTGTAAAGTAAATATAACTATTTATTATTTCAGAATCAATTAAAGTAATATAAAATATTAATTTTCCTTAATTATTTGCTATGAGACATAAAACAAAAGTTCTGAATATTGTAAAAAAAAAATCAATTTTTCAAAAAGAGGCAGTAAAACAGTATTTCACTTTTCAATAAAATTAAAAACAAAATTTTACATTTATAAACAACTAATTATATAATTTAAAACAGTTTTAATCTATTATATTATTTAAACTAATATCAACTATGGCTATAAACATATTAATTTTACACACAAACAAAAGCATTAATAACAAATTTGATACATTAAGCTATATACCTAATATACAATATTATGTAAGCATACTGATAAATAAGCAATAAAGAATAAATATTTTAAAAAACTAAACAAAAATTATACAAATTTATAGTAAAAGAAATCTAAATCTCAATTAGTCCACAAATCTGATAAAAATGTAAATCTCAGTGGTTTAAAATCTTTGTTTAAAAACAAAATACATTAATTATATGTAACTTTATGTTTAAATAAGTAAAAATTAATAAATCAATAAAAAATAAATAAAATTATATATTTAAAAAAAAAGAAAACTTAGAAAAAATTTGAGAGAAACAGAATACATCAGGGATGGCAAACTAATGGATCGCGACATAATAAATTGAGCATGCCATCAATTATGAAGTACTATCATCATTGAATGTAAATGAGCCTGCAATGCAGTGATTGGGAAATCCTGGATTAGCAGAAAACATGCTCATTTGTTATTTTCTTGCTTAGTTATGTTGCAGACAACAATTGTTAATGAAGCATAGTTTTTTATGCCTGCATTGTCTTGCCTCATAACTTTAGATTATATCTCATTTATTCGTTATATTTACTATTTTAAACTGTATTTTAATATGACTAATTCAGCAGAAAAAGGAAGATATCTAAGTTATAGATTTTCATACTTAGTGAACCAAAACATTTTGCATGATTAATAAAGGAAACAAAGTGGTGTGTTTTGTGTTCTGCAACAATAATATGTAGAGCATCATCTTTCAAATTGCATTTTGAAACAAATCACATATCCATTTATCAAAAAAGCAAACTAGAGCAAAAGGAGTTAAACAAAAACAATATAAGACAAAAATAAACATTAATTTATGACATCCATTAGTAAATATGCTGGCAAAATTCTCATATAAGTGAGGCAAGTTACTAATAACAGAACAAAAAAAGGATATTAACTCCATTTTTTCATATTATGGTATCACAAAAATACTGATCTCACTAAATCTGAACGTTTAGCAGATTTTGATCCAAACTGCATAGGACACATGATTAAGGAATAATTAATTATGATAACAATGTTGCTAACAAGCACAAAGGGCACAGATATTTGTATGGCTGCTACATGTTCATTTGCTGAGAAGAAAATTGGTTTGAAAAAATTGTTTTAATAACAGCTGATGTAAGGTAGGCAAAAAATGGATCTGTTAGTTTATTTCAAACAGATGTAAGACATTCAAATTTTTGAATTCCATGGCATCATTCACAAGTCTTAAGTGCAAATAGTATTTTAATATCTCTTGATAAAACAATAACATTAGTAAAAAATAGTCAACATTATATTCTCTCAGGCTTTAACCAACAAAAAATTAAATACTTTGTTGCATGGCTTAATGGTGTTTTATAATGTCTGCTGGTTGAACAGCAGGAATGTATTTCAAAAACTTGCTGACTTCTTGGAAGAAATCAGACTGTTTCTGCAAACTGAGAAACAAATTGATCAATATTTGCAACTTTTGGATGTTATGTAACTTTCAAAATTGATGTGGTTTTTTTACATGTATATGGCAACATTTCAATAAATTGAACATAAACTTCAAGGCACAAATATTGCAATTATCATCATGATGGATCTCATTCATGCTTTGATGATTGAGATCCATGTTTTCTAGAATGATATTATAAAAAAACTACAACTATTCCCCAAACTTGATAAAATATCAATGATTTGGATATACATGAGAAATAAGATGAAAAGTTATTAAAAAATTTATCTCTGTAATAGATCCTTCAATCAAAGAATTTTCAGCGAGATTTCCTCAGTTCACAGAATTATCAGAAATGCTCAAGTTTATTAGGTACCCTGATGTAATTTCATTTTCAACAGAACTTAACTCAATTAAATTGGAAATTGAAAATTTTGAAATGCAGTTGATTAACTTCCAATCTATTTCATCATAGATTCAAAAATTTATTGAAACAAGGAAAAAGTTGGAATTGATTGAAACAGAAAGATTAACAAGCAGTATAAGTAAAAATGAAAGTAACAAAATATTAGTGGCATAAAACTCAATTCCAGACATTTTTAATTGTTTGAAGAAGCTGACTCTTGCTATTTTAACAATATTTTCAGCTACTTAAGCCTGTGAATCATTATTTTTAAAGATAAATAACTTCTAATACTTGCTTGGAAACCATTTGGTAGATGATTCTAGTTGAACAAGAATTCCGCTATAAGTAATATCTTACAACCCTAATATAAGTTATTTGCATATAATTTGAATTAGAAGTCACATAAGTTAGTAAATGAAGAGTTTTAATGGCACATTTATGGCTTTATTAAACATTTCTTTAAAAAGGGGGTATATTGATTTTCATCAAGGTTTGCTATATCTGTAATACATGACTTTAAAAATATATAAAATTCCTTTTATAACAAAATATCCATAAATTATTTCGATTGTATAATTTTAACAAATAACCTTGAGAAATACTACTAATAACATATTAGGTCTACCAGAAAGTTTTGTTCATTGATTGATGATAATGATGTTAAAACCATATTAGAGCAAGATCTTTCTTTGACCTTATCAAAGATAGTAGAAAACTTAATTTCACACAGCAAGCTATGTCAGACTATATTCAAGATAGGATTGGTGTGGAAATATTCAAAATGGGTGCCACATGAATTAAGTCATCATATGCACATCTCTGCTTGTTCAAAACAAAATCGAGTCCTTCTTGAAATGGATGATAACTGGTGATGAAAAGTGGATTACCTACAAAAACATCATAAAGAAAAAAATGTACATTGTGCTGAAAACCTAACCCTTCCAAGTCTAAAACAAATTCGATTCTGAATAAGAGAATGTTGTGTCTATGGTGGGTTTGGTTTCGTTTGGTTTCTTTGTCGCTCAACGGTCATTTTTTGCACACGAAGGCTAATTAGACCGGGACTTACGGTTTAAAGTGGATTCCGAACCACTACAAACATCCATGCCCAAGGTGGGATTCGAACCCACGAACTGTTGAACCGAAGGCAAGAGTGCTAACCATTCGGCTGCCAGCTCGGCCGTGTCTATGGTGGGACATTTGAGAACCAATACATTATGAAAAATCAAAAATTGAATGAAAAGCTTAATTTGTAAAAATATCATCAGCAACTAGATAATTTAAAGGGAGCAGTCCAAGAAAAAGAGACTGGCAATGTACCAAGAAAGAGTTCATCAAAAAATTACAGAATTAAACTGGGAAATTCTGTCGCATACACATTCCCAGGGCTTATCACCCTTCAACTAACACTTGTTTTAATCCATAAAAATTTTTTTGATGAGTAAAAAGTTCAAAAATGAAGATTCTCAATCAAACACTGTTAAATTTTTCAGATGAAACATTTTTCAACAATAAGGCATACAAATTGCACTCGGGCTGATAAAACATCATTAATAATAATGGTAATTATATTATTTAGTAAAGTTTATATATGTTATAAAAAATTTGTATTTTGCTTTATTCCAAAAATGGATAGAACTTTCTTGTAGACCTAATAATAAAAAAAAACTAAACAAAAAAATATTCAATATATTTTGAAATTAGCATAGAAAAAGTAACTTAACAATTCTAATTTATTAATTTTATTTCAAATTAATAATTTTTATTATCTAAAGGTTGATTGGATAAAAAATAAAGCATTGATTAGATAAATGATGTAAATAAATTATGGGGAAAAAACTAAATTTTAAACATAATAGTCTGAAAATATATTATTGAAATTAAATATCGAATTGCCTTACCTGTCCTAAAACCATTATATGCATGTATTTTGCTGGAAGAAGAGAAGCAATACCAGTTACACCAGCCAGCAGAACAGCACTTGCCACTTAAAATATGAATCAATACTTTACTTCAAGTTACGGAATTAAAAAAATTACACAAACTTAAGAATTTAAGAATCATTAAGTTTTATTTCAAGTTTTTAAAAATTAACTATAATTTTTGAAAAAATACTACCATATATCCTTTGCAAAGACTACATATGAGTCAATCTGAAATTCAATACAATTTAAATCAATTTAACTATTTATTCTACAGGGATCTATTAAGTTTTAATACTTCATCAATACTTAATATTTAAGCATGTACGGAACAGTGTATAAAATTCAAGTGTAAGTGGTTATTACAGTATATAGTATTAACATTTAATACCCGATTTGTAAAAATACATTTTGAATTTTACACCAGAAATAAAAATTTTGTTTGTTTTGGCATACATACAAACATTTATTTGAATTCATTGTAATACAACACATTATGTAACCATCTAAATTTTTAAGTACTTTAATCTAAAATATTTATATAAAATTTTCATGGAGTAATAATACATCTAATGTGAATTCTAACACATAAGTTTCAGTCATACAAACAATACTTGGGTATTACCTCATATAAGGATAATAAATATGATAAATTATCAATTCTCTAGAATATAGACTATCTCTGGAATAACTCAATCCTGAATATTGAAATTATAAAAAAATTATTCCAATGTTCCACATGGCATTGTTAAAAAAGCGATGTCACCTGCTAAATTTTATTATACAAACATGTTCAAAGTCTTATGGAAATATTTGACAATTGCTATGATACTTTATTTGCTTGATAATATTTTATAATTAAAATTTTTTTTATCTTATGTCTGGACAGCTGCCTTATCGGCCATGAGTCCTCTGGCAGCCCAATAAAAATTAGCCTTATTGTGGAAGTTGTTGGGTAAACAGTTCAAAAGAAAAAGAGTAGGACAGCTTGTCAAATGAATAAAGTCCATAAAAGCTCCTGAAGGACACAGGGTACAGTAGGGTGAGTTGACCACGCCGACGCAGCTTAAGTGTCCCTGGAGAAAGTCATGTCCAGTCAAAATTCTGAAAATGGCAGTGAAAATGGAGTGTGGAAGGCATATGGGGAGTGGGAAATTCAACAGGGAACCCCAAGCCTTGTCTTTAATAATTTTGCTATATGAATTATGAAGGTCTTTTTGAGGAGTTTGTTTTTAATTAAGTTGCAGATTTGTTGGTATGATGGAGTAAAATCAGGCTGTTGCAATTAACATCCATTCTTTGCAAGGTCATCTGCTTTTTCGTTCCCATAGATATTACAATGGCTAGGTATCCACTGAAGAACAATCTCCCACCCGACGAAAATGGAATGATTGAAGAGTGATTTTACTTCTTCCACGTGAAATGAATCGCTTATTAAGTATGAAGTGATGGCCACAATAGCAGACTGAGAGTCAATAAAAAAGACAACTTTCTTTAGTAGAGTGCTCAGCACAAGATTCACAATTTATGGTCTCAATTTCAGCATCAAAGTTTGTGGCCTCAGACTTGAATATTTTCACTTGCATAGAGAAAAAGTACAATTCTATTGTCTATGTTCAAAATCTCTCTCTCTATCATTCAGCAGATCTTTAAAATGCTCCTTCCATCGATTAGATCTTGTTCTTATCACTCAAGAGCTCACGGTCCTTATTATTGCATACAAGTAGATTTTGCTTGAATTCTTTTTTAACTTCATTAATCAGCTGGTAATATTTTCTAGATTCTTTTTGAAACTTGATAGTTTCTACTTCCTTATACATAGTACCTATTTCCTTCAAGGAAAAGTCTCATCTTTTCTTTATGTAATCACTTTTCCTGTTTTCTTAGTTCTTTATATTCTTGCATAATGCTTTTGGATCATTAATTTGCGAATATTGCTTTTCCTAGTTGCAGCCAAAGATCAATCTAATTCAAAACAATCTTTCTTCTTGTTCTTATTACTTTCAGGCATAGTTTCATTTGCAGTGTCACTTATTATCTGTTTAAATGTTTCCATTCAATTTCATTCTCCTTCCCAGCAAGATCTGCCTGTAACCTACCTCTCTCTAATTTTACTCTTTTAAAGGTTAAAGATGTCTAGGTTTTGAAGTTCAGTGATATTCGGCTTCCTATGTAGTTTTTCCTTTTTTAAGATAGAATGACTTTTTTAATTGAGATCTAATTTTTGATAAAAGCAAAAAGTGCATCAAATCTATATTTATAGCATTAAGCCTCTAGCAAGTTATTTCAATGTCGATCTGGTTGCAAGTCTTTCCTTTGATTGATCTCCACATGGCTTTATTTATATTCTTAAGTTGAAAAACTGTGCCACCAATTAGTAATTCCTTTGCAACAATAAAGTTGGTCAAAAATTCTCCATTCTCAATTGTTATTTCATGTAAGCTTTGTTATTCAATAATAGGCTAATCACATTGGCATTTCCAATTCTAGCATAGAAATCTTTAATCAAAAGTTTCATGTCATTCTGTGTCCAATTCTCATTAGAACCTTCTAATAAATTAAACTTTCTCTATTAGTGATTTCTTTGTCTTCGGTGGGTGTACAAATTTTGCTGATATAACAGTGTCTCCGCTTTAATGAAGTTCACTGATTCTTTCATAAACTGAGATAAATTCAATGACATTATTCTTCATTTTCTTGCTCACAATGAATCTTGCACCAAACTGATGTTGCTTTTCCAGATAGCTATAATAAACTTTGCACTTTTTCTCCTTAAATTTGCTCTGACCAGTACAGCGAATTTCTTTTAATGCCGAAACATCAATGTTATATTCATCAAAATATCCACAAGATTCCTCAAAATGCAACTCTTATCAAGAGCAAATTCCATGTACTAATAATTATGTCCATTTTCTTGCCAAGTCATCTGGGTACGTTCCATCCATCTGTAACTACTGGGGATTTATGAACAAGATAGTTTTTACTAGGAACTTTCAACCTCACACTCAACCTCCATCCTGGAGAGCCAATTCTCTGATATAATCCCCCAAGGGCAGAGTACTCATCTGTATCGCTGAGTGCCCATTTTAGTCACCCTCTAGGACATAGATAAGACACATTGGGACTACTCTTTAATACCTGGTCATCACACGAGTGAATGAATTGTGTCATGATAGCAAAAATGATGGACTAAAAAAATAAACAGAAAATGAAAAATGAGTTTTTGTCATAGTCAACCAAAATGAGATTTAAAGTAGTCATCCAATTTTACAAAGCTTTTCAAAATATTTAGTGACAAAAATTCAGTTATAAACGAGATCAAATAGTCATAAAAATATTGGAAAAATGAATAAAAAAATGTAGATTAATTTTTCTGTAATACAAAATTAAATATCATATTTTCTTGAATATAATTTGCAGATTATGTGTTAAAATGTTTCAAATTTTATATACACTGTACATATCATACACTAACATAGATAATATGATAAAAAAACATCTTCCATCAGAAAAACTAACAAAAATGGTTTGAAAGATATTCTGCTTATGTTTTATAAAATAAATAACAGCACTACATCACAGCTGCCTCATTTCACCAATAATTATTTTCGTCCAACTACATACATTCTAGAAAGAGTTTGGTTCCTTGGAAAGATATTTCAGTTGATATTGGTTATCATTTTGCCTCTTATTTTGACAAAACTGCTTTGTTCTGAAAATATTCAATTTCGTGTACCACTGTGGGGATGCAAAGGTATAAAAGTTACACACAGCAGATTTTACACTAAAAACCATAGAGTCAGCAAATAAAAAATAGCGACAAGAATGTCAACATAAAGAGAAAAGCAGATTATGCACTCTACAAGAAAAAAAAAAAATTTATCCAATTCACAGTTTAAAAAGTAATACATATCTTTTATTTAAAAATTAACAAAATATATTCAATTTTAAAAAAATGTGTGTAATCTTGTTTTTAAAGTTATAAAAACTAAAAATCGTTACATTTTTCTTAAATCTTGGAAATATCGCTCAATTGACCAGGTGCTTTCATTTCAGTTTATCGCACTTTGCGATGGGACATATCCAAATAAGATCTAATCAGAGGTTTTGCATAATAAATGTTTTTCCTGTACAAGTTAATAATAATGTTTGTCCTGTATGTTCCTGTTTTTCCTGTGTGCTCGACCTGAAATAAATGTTTTTCCTGTATGTTCCTGTACTATACATATTTTATTTTATATGACACCACATTATCAGCAGTATATAATTTTCAGAATTCACCACACAAAAATTTGCAGCGGATTATGTAAAATTGTTTTATTTTACTCGAATAAACAGTCTTGCAAATAATACACCACTGTGGATTAAAAACAAAAAAATGCAGAGAAATTTACAGAAATAAGAAAGAAAGAAAATGTTCTAACCAGATATCATGTTAATTTTCAATACCTTCAATTTTTCTAATGGTAAAGGACGTAAGGAAAGTTCAAATAAAAAAATTTTGTAGTTAAGTCATTCAAATAACTCTAATATTCTTCTTCTTAAGGTTGGGTTTGCATATCATTGGCACCTCTGCTTTAATCAGCATTTTGTACCATTAACTCCAAACCCAATGTTTCCTAGTTCCAGTTGCTCAGGTCACCCACTTTATTAATAAAGTCCGATAACCCTTAATAAAGTCTCGGTGTAACTCTCTAGTATGGATGATGCCTTAAGAAGTTAATCTAGGGAGGGCAAGAGCCTCGCATTCGTAAATAATATGCTTGGTCGTTTCCTCTTGTGTATAACATTTCCTGCAGATAGGGTCTTGCTGAAACAGTCCCATTTTATGGAGGTGTTTTCTGGAATAGTAGTGGAATAGAAGCCTACGATTAAACGTATCTTCTGCCTAGAGCATCTTAGAATTTCAGAGGCAATCCTCACTGATGATCCACAAATGATTCTGGTCAGAGAGTCAGTCACGCTAGCAAAAGCTTCCTGACTTTCACCAGAAGAATATGTTTGGAGGTCACTTCTACCTCCTGTGAAGGATTCATTGCTGCCCCTTTACTAGATTGCCTCTGAGTTCCCTTGTCTTTTTCAGCAAGGTCTACTTCAGAGGCTTCACCTGCAAATGCAGAAAGGTTTGTTATTTCTTGTGTCTTTTCAGCCACAAGATAACAATTAATAAGCTCAGGTAATATGACAATCCACCCAGCATTGCCTGAGTTACTGGGTAAGGCAAATTACACTAGAAGTTCCCCAGGCAACTAGAGGCTCCGTTAAGACACCATTACCGCGATGCCAAATAACCCTAGGCACGGGTCACATAACACCAGGGTTTAGGGGAGCTGGTTCACGACCTCTGATTCTATATTCAAGGCTATCCTGTCATTTCTACAGGACATTCGGCTATCCACCATCTGCCGATGTGCCTGGTAGCTGCTCAAGCCCCAGGAACACTAATATTACTATTGTATCACTTAGTCAACTAAAGTTAATCTATATTAGAGAGCGATTAAATAAATATAAAAAAATTTAAATATCAATAGGTAAATGATAGCATTATAAAATTATTTTATTAATGGATTAAATCTATTGCTTAGAATAAGAAAAATACTTGAAATTTTACACTAAGACTTTAATATGGCTTTTTTAATCATAAAATTTTATCTTTCAGACATAATAGTAAAATATTTATAGTTATATTGTATAACTTGTTTTAAAAATTCATTTGTTAAGAGAAAATTTAAAGATGTGAAAACATGCTTAACTGCACAGAAATAATAATAAACATTAAAAAAAATAAAAACAAGTATTTAATTTTTTATATTAACAAGTATTAAGTATTTAATTTTTTATACTTACTTCCAACAGCAATACTGATTAAAATAGTTAAAGAGAAAAACTCCATTTGCCCTGGAAAATTAAAAAAAATATTACATAAAAAATATAAACTACAACTTTTAAAAATGTATATAAATGATTTTTATACACTATATTTTAATGAATATAAAAAATTCATGATTTTTTAATTTGAAATTTAAGAATTTTTTTAAAAATATATATATAATGAAAACTATTCTAATTCAGCACAAACACACATAACTATATACATAAATTCCTCATTAATTTAATTTTCAATCAGGAACACAAATAGTTCATTGTTCTCAAATATATTTTATAAATTAGATCTCCTCAAACACAATTTATTATGACAGATTTGTTATCCCAAATGCTGTGTTTTTAAGTATTTATGCTCATTCTTTCACATTTTTTAGATTTCAGTAATCATATGTTCTCTGAATTTCTTATTGATGTTGAATTAAAGTTAATATCTTCAATATAGTGGTGCCATTAATAGCATATTACTCATATTTCATCAAAATTCTGGCAAAGGATACTTTTTGTCAGAAATAAACTAATGAAAAAATAACGAAAAAATAATTTTAGTTTGAAGAAAATTCTGATAATAAAAAGTTAATACATTTTTTATAAACAAAGACAAAAGATATTTATATCACAACAAAATATTTAATATTTTACTTACAACTATCAGTGTTAACTTCCACAAAAGCAGTTACAGCAGCAAATAAAAGCAGCATAACAATTAAAGATCCAATGACACGGAACTCCTTAGAAAACCTGACACAAAATAATTTACCCCAATTTAAAACAAAGTTAAAAATATCAATTTATTTACAATGTCAATATTACTGAGTTAATAATCTAATAATAATTATTTCTCTACAGTTTTATTTTGAATTTTACATGTTATAAATAATATCTTATTATCTGATAACTATCACAATACAAGTTTACTATTAAATTATTCTTAACCTATTTACTTAATATATATTATTAAAAATTGGATGTTATAAATGTTAATATATATGGAATGTGAATATAATTGTGTTAAAAATCTAACAATAATTGTAATTAAACTTCCAAAAATAAAAAAATCAGACTGATAATCATAAAAGACTAATGAAAATCATGATAATTTATGAAGATCATGTGGAAGCATGTCTACTTTCTCAGCTGTTAATGACAGTGGATCAGAGATTCAATATAACATTCCATACAATCACCCTCAATCCATTGTGGTTATATTCTACAGAAATCATTAGAATTGATAGGGCACAAACACCAACACAACAATACAATAAGCAACAATCCTTCTTTTGAAGAGACTATATAATTTCATCGCTATCAAAGTCACAAGTATGCTGATAAAGATTTCCACTTTTAACACAAGGCATCAAACCAGATTTTCACAAGGCAATAACATTCAAACGTGATTTATACACAAAAAACTCATTGTAAGTGCCACTACAATCACCTGTTCTACAGGAATGCTTTAAAAAGTTAATTTATTTGGGTATTACACCATTTTCTTGAGGCCATGATAGCCTGGTTAGTTAGGGTGTTGTTCTCATTATTGGAAGGTAGCAAGTTTGAATCCCAGCTAAACAAAAAATCTCTAGACTTTAATAAAGGCAGCAGGGGCATGTTAAATAGGTTGTGGTCACAATGTCCTCCAAGTCAAATGATACCTCTGGGGGTGGCAATTTAAGTATTGAGAGTTTTCTTCTTGGTCCCTGCTTCAAAATCACAAAGACTCCTCCCGGCTATTTCTATCCAACTAGTGGAGGCCAACTCAGGATTAGGTACAGGGAAGCATGCTGATGCAACAACACCATTTTTTTAAACATAGCGACTTGGCTGGTTAGGGCATCATTCTAATTATCTGAAGGTAGAGAGTTCAAATTCTGACTTAAATGAAGATTTGGACTAAAGGCAACTGGGGCCCAATTGAATATATATCCTCCAAGTGAAATAATACCTCTAGCGCTGGGAAGTCAAGTATTGAGGATCTTCTGTTAGGTCCCTGTTTCTAAATTAGGGAGATTCCCAGTGAATGATTCCTTCCAGCAGGTAAAGCCCGATTCTGGGATAGGTACAAGGAAGTTCTGTGATGCAATAACAACATCTTTTTAGGGCCACAATGACCTGGTTGTTTAGAATTTTGTTCCCAAATCAGATGGAAGTGATTTTGAATCCTGGCTTGACCAAAGATTTGTTGTGTTCACTAATGATGGCTGGGACTTGTTAAATAGGTTGTAATTGCATTGTCCTCCAAATAAAATAATACTGGGATAGAGGATCAAGTACTGAGGGATCTTCTGCTTGAGTGCTGCTACTAAATTACAAATACTCCTGCCTATTTGGTACAGCTCAACTCTGAAAGTATGAGGAAGTATGCTGGAACACAAAACATGTCTTTCCAATTACATCAATTTTACATGAGTAGCTTGCATGTTTTTGATATAACAATTTCAATGATAAGCAGGATATATTAAATTCATAATTTAGCTAAAAGTAGTTTGAGTGGAGAATTTTTTGGTCCAAATTTAGAAATTTGGTGAATATATTTTATGCAGAATAATTTCAAAGTTTCTGAAGAAGTTCTCGAGTTTGAAAAAGCATTTTAAAATAATTAGACTTTGAAATAACTGTTCGCTTATTGCTAAGAATCAAGACTAAAATGCTACTAATTAAATGTAAGTATTCATTGCTTTAAATGAATTCATTTATGCACTCATAATATCTTAATTAATACAACTATTTTTTGATGAGCTCAATCTATCATTGATTACAATGTAATTTTGTTAAGTTCTCACAGTAATTTTATATTTTTGTAGAATGTTTCACCATAAAATCAATCAGATAATAAAACTGTTCTTAAAAGATAATTCTTAAAGGATAATTTTAAAGTATCTAACATTATGTAATTTAAAAATTACAGAAATTTTTTATGAGAACTTAAAAATAAAATAAATAAATGAAGAATTTATATATATATAAATCTGGATAATTTAAGAAAATGAAAATAAGCTTACCTATTGTTAAATAAAGTACAAAACATGAGAAATATCACGTAAGGCACATTATTAGAAAGAGCCATATAGCTAGTAAATGCAGCTTGCAGATCTGTTTTATTGTGGTCATTAATGCAAGATGAGTTCTGAGAACTACGGAATTTGAACATCCAATACTAGAAATGTAACAAATAATAATACATTAATGATGATATAAATTTACTCTCAAATTACTAGTACAATTTAAAAAGTAGTTGCCTAGAAACACCATGAAGAAAAAGCTTAACACCTTTGCTACAGATATTTCCATGCCTAAAACATTAAATGAACTACATATTTCAAGTACAGAGCCACATGAATATCAAACCGCAATATTCATAAGAAATTTAAAAGAAAATATTAACATCTTAATTGTACAAAGTGATCATGAGTATATATTTTAAAACAAAGAATTAAATTTTAAGAGCTCGCAATGGAAAGAAACTAACTAGTAATTAGTTACTTAAATAAGTAAAATCATTTAAAAAATAAAAATTTTAAAGTTGATTTAATTGCAAATGACATACATAACTATCGCAATTTCTTTCTACGTACATTTATTATTTTTAATTAAAAATTATCAGAAAATATCCACATATTTTTCTTCCATTTCCGAAATTTCAATTACTAGACATAACAAAAGAATCAATGCAATATAATGGCATACAATTAAATAAAAATAATTAGCAAAATTTAAAAATTTACTAAGCAAAAATATTTTTGATAAATAGTTATTCTACATTTAAATATTTAAACTATTGCTTAATATCTAAACAGTATGTGTAACAAATTGGTTGTGTTCCATAGATTATACTTACATCATTTGCTGTGATCAAAAAATTCCAAGGTAGTAGAGTTCCAATACCAAGGAGGCCAAAGGTTAAATAAACTAACCTGTACCTGCAATACAATTGAAACAATAAGAATATAAAATGTAATGTAAAAAATCAAAACATTATGGGAATATAAAATAAATAATATTATGAATATAAAATGTAACAAATAGTTTCCATAAATTGAGAGACAAACACTTCATATTAGCTTTAATTTACTTCTAAATAAGTTTTCAATTATAAATACAATATCGAGAATTCCATGGTTTTATTATGATTTATAATCAAAACATAAGAAAATAGATTATGAGAACCTGAAAAGCCCCTTTATGTTTCTCATAATCTCTCTATTTTTGATTAAGAGATATTCTCCTAATCTATTTTTGAATCAAAGATTATGAGAACCAGAACTTCAAGGTTTTAAATATCAATAATGTTAAGATTTAAAAAATTATATAGATAACTATTTTATTAGTCTTACTGGTCACTTTTTGCAAACAATAACTAATTAGATTAAGATCTATAATTTAAAATGGATTTTGAATTATTATACTTTTTATGAAAAGTTAAATATATCAAGAATTTTTTATTGTATTATTAAAAACTGGCTCAAAATGTATCTTCATTTTAAAAAAAATGGGAAAAAAAATTAATAAAACATAGATTACATTCTATTAAAATATTATTAAAACGAAAAATAAATATTATAAAAATAACATTAGTTTTATTTTGTCACTTTTAAATGGAAATAGCACAGATGCAGATGGATTGCATTTTAAATATTTCTAAAAAGATTAATATAATATAATATATTTATTAATATAATATTTTTTAACGTGGGTGTCACACACCCGATTAATTAAAATTCGAGTTTGCATAACAAATGCAATTTGTTAAAGTTAGAAATTTAGCTTTATTGGCAGGTTGTCACTGTACTAGGAAGTACTACACTGATGTTTTTTAAAGGTGGGCCCCATTGCTCAGTATATTAAAAATCGAGTTTATATAAAAAATTTAATTTGTTAACGTTAGAAATTTAGCTTTCTTGTCCGGTTGTCACTGTAGTAGGTAATGCTACAATGAAGTTTTTCTTTAGGTGAGTGCATTTGCATGGTATATTAAAATTCAAGTTTTAAAATTTTAGTTTCTAGTTATTAGAATTTTAAATCTTTTATAGAATTTATATAAATTTTGATATTTGGAATTTAAAAAAACGCGCAATTAAGTTGAAGTTCTAACACGATCGGTATTGGTAGCCGGATATTGCGCGTAGGACGTAATTTATGTTGGCGACATAGCTGTAGAGAGCTTGACGCGAAAATTTTAAATCGTACCAAACCTGTACTGCTCTGTAAACTTTTACCAGAAAGTACTGAAGAAGATTTCTTTGAAGCCCTTAAAACCCTTTATATTCAGGTGGGTACAATGATTTCAAAAGCAGTGATTAGGTGAGTTACTTTATTTTTCATTAAAATTTCCTTCAGAAGGATAATTAGAAAGTCTAGTTTTTATAAATATATATGTTTACATAAGTAAATACATCTTTAAATAAGCTTTATTGCATTATACCAAGGTTAGTGTTAGATTGCGATGTACTGAAATTTTTTGAAGATGGGAGTCACATACCCGGTTAATTAAAACTCAAGTTTGAATAAAATATGAAATTTGTTAACATTAGAAATTTAGCTTTACTGCCCAGTTTTCACTATAATAGCTAGCGCTGCACTGATGTTTTTTTTAATGGTGGGTGCCACTGCTTGGTATATTAAAATTTGACTTTTAATAAAAAATTTGTTTCCAGTTATTAGAATTTTAATACTTTTAGAGTACGTAATTATAATGAAATATCCGAAATTTTGATATTTGGAATTTGAAAATAGCGTGCAATTCGAAAGTAGAAGTACGAACCCAATCAGTATTTAGTAAGCAGATATTGTGCGCTTGGTGCAAAAATTTGAAATCGCCCCAAACCTGTACAGTTCAGACATCTTTTACCTTAAACTCTATACAAAAATTTAAAATACTAAAGAAATTTCTTTTCCTTGTTTCACAGGATGGTTTATTTAACTAGAACCTACAGTTTAAAATGAATTCCAAATCATTGCATATATTTTTGTCTGAAGTGGGAATTGAACTCACAGATAGTTGAAGTAAATATTAGGTAAATATTAGAGTATTAACCACTTAGTAGCCAGAATGATGCTTTTTAGTAAGAAGGAAAAAATATTAGTAATTGATGGTGTCGACTCTATTAGATGATGTTGTTCATAGTATTTAGTTTATTAGGTTACGTAAATAACTCAACAAGGTTCAGCATCTAATGGATATTTTATTAGTGTACAGTATTGATTGTATCAGAGAAGAGAGTCAAACATGGCGCTCAAAAAACAACATGTTTTTTTCAAGTACAGTTCGGCTTCCAGTTAACATTGACATAAACAGTTAAAAGATATAAAAGTAAAATTACATAAAACCGAAATATAAATTACTACAATTATTACAAAAATTAACAATAATTAATTACTTCTGAATAAAATAAACTTAACATTTATTACTTAAGGAAATAGAATTAATTTGTTTTCTTTATAACCCTGTCAGGCATCATTCAATCAATTTGAGAAAGGTGTTTGACAGGTACAGCCATCTAGTGGCAAAAATAACAATAACTGTTGTCCTTACAACTCTATCAAACCAGAATTATATGAATATTTAATAAGATATAAGCTATGATTAATCTCAATGAAGAAAAAAACTCCATCCTCAAAAAAGTAATCAGATGTTTTAAAGTAATGTAATATACGTGAAATTATAACAAAAAGATTCAGAAAAATATAAAAAAAAATGATTTTATTCATACTTAGAGTCAAATTTCATAATCAAAATGGTCAAAAAAAATTTAGCATAACTTAAAATCTCAGAACATATTGTAACATCAAATTTTTATGTAGAGGGAATCAAATTTGAAAAATTCTAAGGAAGATGGTAGAACTCATTGTTTTGACTCCATGAGAAATTGATATTTCCAAGCAAGAAACTGCGAGAAATGTGTTTAAGATAAGAGAACACTTTTAAATTTATAATTGCTGTGTTTCTTTTTTGTTGTATAATTGTTTTCTTTTCCGTTTTTTGTTTTCTTGAGTTTGTAAAATTAAAATGAATGCATAAAGCTGAAGTTATGTCATTATTTGATTTATAAATAACAATATAATTTTTATTCATGTTAATCAAAAATGTAAGATAAATATTTTAAAAATAAAATTAATTAGAATGTTAATTTTGATTTGAATCTGAAATGAAAAAAATTTTCTGTTCCACCAAATACTTTATGGAATTTTTTCAGTGTCAAATGAACTGAAAAAATTAAATGAAAGTAGTATAGAATAATTTTTAATATTAGATTTCATTTTGTATGTCACTCACTCAATGGTCATATTCTTCACAAGATTACTAATTAGATTGGGATCTATGGTTTTAAAGTGGATTCCAAACCACAACAAACATCCAAGTCCCAAAGATTGGATTCAAATGAATGAGCATTTTTAGTATTAAAATATACACATATATAAAGGAAACATATAAAAACTATAACATTAATATCATAATAGTTAATAAAATTGATACTATTAAATTACTTTATTTTTTTATAATCTCTTTTAATTATTTTTAAACTCTTAATCATTTTTATGTAAATACATGAAAATGATTAGCAAATCTGTTCAAAAAAATTTTAAAAATCCTGAAAATCTTTTTTTGTTTTTGAAAATTAAATTATTCAGAAAAGCAAATTTTAATAAAAATACATCACTTATTTTAAGATTTTAAACTAGAATTTTATTAAATCTTATCCAGAAACCAATTTTACATTGACAAAAAGACTACTTGGGAAAAATGTGAAATTCGGAAACTTTTCTTCAAAAGAATCTACCACAAAGTAAATCCTTATTACATATACTAGCAGTGTTAGAAAAAAATTAATTTTGCTTAGGTTAGACATGTTTTTGTAAAAATAAAATAGTCATGCAAATTTTTTTATATCTATAGTTTATTTATATATACATACTATAATTTTCTATATATTTAGTTTAAATATTAAATACAGTATATACATGAATATTTAATAAGAAATAGGGCACAGATGCTGTATAATCCAGGATGCCAAAATTATGAGTTCCTGGGATTTTTAGGTGAATTTTCTTATGTATCTGGCAACCTGATTTTTATTACATCATAGATATGGAGATCTAGAAGAATTATGCAGAGAATTCTATTTTGACAACCTCAGTATTAAGATCATTGCACATGTCACAATACATCATCTTGGCAACATTTCTTAATGGCAAAAAAATTCAGAATTTGGCATACTGGATTATACGGCATCTGTGCCAGAAAAAGGTATGATTAAAATATAAGAAAATGTATGATTACCATTTTGTATTCAATTTTAAACTTAAGTCATAATTTTGGCAAATTACCTTTAAGGAAAAGTATTTTATTAATAACTTATTAACTCTTTAAATCATCAAGCATTTAAATGGATACTTAATAAAAGAAGTGTAACTTATTAAACACAATAAATTAAGATGCGAAAAAATTTAACAAAACACCTTTTTCTACAGATCTTATCTTAAGCTTTTTGAACCAGTTACTCTTATTTCTAAATAGCAAAAACTTATAAAACAATAAATATCCAAAGCAGATAGTCTAAACTTAGGAAATATAAACTCTATAATTTCAAAATTTACTTAAATTTTTGAAATTGCGAAGTAACTATATTGACAACATTATTCATAAATTAGAATAAATAATTTATCCAGCATAAATGCAATTTTTTTGGCACTTAGTTTCAATTCCCTTAATACTTATTTTTTCTTATCAAATGTTTTTAAATGAAGTGTTTCAGAAACGTACTTGTCGGGTGGCGATGGTTCCACAAAAATTTCACTCGGACTGCTCGATCCTTCTGAGCTCGTTTCTTCGTTAATATCATATTCGTTCTCCACGATGTGACGACCGATTATAGATCCTAACTCACTACGACTGATGGACGTCGATAATGTGGAATAATCAAACTGAATACTTGACATCTCAAAAAGTAATCTGATATCTTCAGCTGATATAACAAAGAATCAAAACAATGACGCATGCTTTAAACGTAAACACGAGACGTGTTCACTGAAATTACACATGACTTAAATTTGCATACAATTGTATGCTTTGCAATTTTATCATTCAATATATTTGAAAGTTTATATTACAGTGAATGAACAAAAAAATCAGATCCCTTTTTCTTAAATTATCCGTCAGATAAGTTATTTTATCCGAAGGACAGTATTTAAAAGATAACCCAATCAACACAATTGTATCAATTTATACGATTGAAATACAAAACTTCCACTTTCTTTTTCTTCCCCTCTCCGAATTAAAGGGAATATGAAAAAAGTTGAGTTGTCTCTAAATATTACATTGCGCTTACTTTTATAGTTTACTTCTAACTTGTCATTGAAAAATAATTTTTATTAAAAAATGTAAGACAATTTTTTAATCATAATAGTTTGTATGTATTGAACAAAAACTCAAAAAATACATAAAATGTAAGTACTATTTCTTGAAATGAAAATGTATGAATCCCTGAGTCTAGAACCTAAATCTAATGATAAGATTGCAGAAATTGCGTGAATAGTTATAAAAACCAGCCTTTCATCCCTTCATTGGGTCGATAAACTGAGTACCAAGCATCCTTGGGAACTAAACACTGGGGGATTTGCATTAGGCAGACCACCTAATCGGGACATTTGCTTTGAACCTCAGGGCCTCTCGGTCACGGAAACAGAGTTGGGCACTGTAGGCCTTGGCCTACATGGGCTCTAGTGCCAAAGAGTTTAGTTTAGTAGTTATTAAAACAATGTTATAATTGAGTTAAAATATTATATGTGGTTTCTGAAATTTCAACTAGACAAACGCTCATCAAAGAAAAAGTAGAATATTCCTTTAATAAATGATTACAGTAATCTTTTTACATTAATAATCATTCCCTTTACCAATTACTTTATATCTAAATGAAAATTTGCAAAATATTTTATTAAAATCCCTCCTACATAGAAGTTTTAGTAAAATTAGGTCATTTTTCTCAAAAGAATTTCTTTTTAACGTTCTTTAATAAATAACTTTCTTCAGAAATAATTATACACAATCTTATCATTTTTATTTCAATATGATCCTTTTATTTTTGTGAAATAATCAAACTATATTGTTGTGATTAAACTTTTAATCGGTATTTGAAATTCCGTTTTAGTAAATTTGAAAGTGGAACACTACACCTTTTTTGTTTGTCTTATTTAGTAATCTTAAATTTGATGTTGCGTAAGCAAAGCGTTGAGCTTCTTATCCAAAACAGTATAGATGATGTAAGTAACTTTTAAAGTAAAAAATTGCATTAAAAAATAACAGTATTTGTTTATCTGTTTGCTGTATTTTAAAATTTCTTTTTTGTTTTATTTGATTTGCTAAAAATATTAATTAAGATGAATAGCGTACTAGATAGTGAAAATTTGATCGTTTTAAGAGAAATGTATCAATGTAATAAGTGTCTGAAAATATTTTGTGAAATAGAGGAATTAAACGCACATAAATGTTCACGTACTAATGTACGCAATGAGGAATCTCTTGAGTGCGATGTTGAAGAGGAAAATCTTTGTTTAAATGATAAAATCAACAAAGAAACTTCATCTAAGAGAAATATTTACATTTGTAGCACTTGCAATAAAGAGTTCACCCGAAAAAGAATTTTTGAACGGCATTGTAAGCTGCACATCAGAAGAATGTATGGTTCGAATTCAGTGTCTTCAAAATTTGGGAAAACAAAAAGTGTTCATCATAAAAATAAATATTTAAAGGATATTTTAGATATGACTGAAGACTTTGCAGATTCGTGTGAAGAGAATTGTGGTAATAAGGAAGATATACATGAATGTGATGATAAATGTGTTTTAGGTAAAGAATCTAATAAACTAAATAATATTAAATATGAAAATGCTCTTTTAAAATCTGAATTCATGAAAAATATTTCATCTGAGAAAAATATCAAAGATTCTCACAAAACAATTCTGCCTAAAAGTACTTTAAAACAGCACAAGTCACTTCATATCAGTAACTTGCAAAGCCAAAGAGTATGCTCTTCAAATTCAGACTCTGCAAAATCTACTTTTGAAAAAGATGGTGCTTTGCATAGAAAAAGTTGTTTGGAAAATAATTCAGAAATGAAAGAAAAAGTGGTAAATTCTAATGAAAATTATTCTGACTTTGATGAAATATTTGGTGAAGAATCAATTTTAGATGATAAACCTTCTGAACTAAATGATATTAAAAAGGAAAATGACTTTTTGAAAGCAGAGTACAGAAAAACTTCTATTTCTTCAAGGAAAAAAAAGTTTACTTGTGATGTTTGTCATGAAACAATTTTAGGAAAAAAAGCATTAAAGCAGCATAAACTGTTTCATAATGGAGAACTGCCTATAGAATGTGAACTATGCTTTGAAAAATTCATGAACAAAACAGATTATTCAGAGCATATGAAAATACATTCAAGTAAAAAAGATTTTAAATGTGACAAGTGTGATAAAAGTTTTCGTTTGAAAAAGTATTTAACTCAGCATCAAAGATCACATTTGAACAAGAAGGTGTACATATGTGATATTTGTGACAAGCAGTTTCCTGTTTTGCAGAATTTTCGAAGACATTACCGTTTTCATACCGATGAGAGACCTTATTCATGCAATATCTGTCTACAAACATTTCGTCGTCAAGATAATGTGAGATATCATTACTATAAACACAATAATTTAAGACCATATATGTGTGAAAAATGTGGTAAGACTTTTAACACTCCTTCTTCATTGTTTACCCATAAATATACGCACCAAGAAAATAGACTTAAACGTTTTGCGTGTGATAAGTGTAGTTTTCGTTGTTATACTAAAGCAAGATTAAATCTGCATTACAGAAAGCATACTAATGAAAGACCCTACAAATGCAATATATGTCATAAGTCTTTCAGAGATAAGATAACACTTGTGGGACATCAGCAAACTCATGCTGAAGTATTGCCTTTTCATTGTGATACATGTGACAGATATTATGCTACTAAAAGTAGTTTTACTAAGCATTGTAGAATTCATTCTGATAATACAGCAAATATATGTCAAATTTGTGGTAGGTGTTTCTCATATCGGTATGCTCTTGATATACATATGGTAACACATACAAAAGAAAAGCCATTCAAATGTGATATGTGTTGTAAAAAATTCAGTCAAAAAGGCACTCTTACACGTCATGTGACTAAATGTTCTAGTGAATCAATTTCAAAAGATGATGTATTTGTTACTGAATGGCATTCTTAGTTCAGTGTGAAAGTATTAATTTCAAACAGATATTGTTTCGGATTTTAGCATTTCCTTTTAATTGACAAATAATTTGGTTACCAAGAAAATACATTTATGATGACTGATTTTATAAGAAACTTTCATGAATAAAGATTAAATAAACATAAATCTTAATTTATAATAAAATATTGTTTATATAAACTGTTTAAATTAATAAAAATATTGTGTAATATTTTTGTAAAAGATTGATTACAAGACAATATCTATAAATAAATAATATGAATACACCATTTTTTCAACAATATATATTTAATAGATCTGAAAGTAATTATTTTGCTCCTAAAAATAACTTTACAATACTTAGGTAATTAAATATCAAAATTATAAAATGATATAAATAAAACATAATAAACAAAAAACATATTTAAAAATTGTAAAGGGAATTAGATTATTTATAAATTTATGGTTAATTAGTTTATGGTTAGCTTTTAATTATATGGTCTTTCATTAAAGTGATAGAAGAAGTAATTGTTATACTGTATTGTATTTTCTAGACATGTCTGGTGTTTTAAGACAATAAATTATATATTGCCATTATGCATTTACAAAGTATGATACAACCTGTAAATTTGCCAAAATTGGTTTTAAGATGCCATAAAAAAATTCATAATATCAGCTTATGAATTGATGGATTATCAGAAGATATAAAATCATGTTATTAATACGTAATATTATATCTATATCCATTTAAATGTTTTACATCATCATCAGATTCTACATCAAATCCAAAGTTGAATATAAATTTTAACATAATTTAAACAGACAGTGTTTGGGTATCTACTTTAGAATATTACTCTGTAAAAACATTTTCTTGTAAAACAGTGATTTTTCTAATCTCCAAATAAAAATTTCTGCTTATACTAAAACAGGCGATTTTTTTTCAATTCACAACAGTTCATACTAATTTGTCTATTTACAAGGATTATATTAGAGGATCTGTGTGTGGTGTAGCCTGACTTGCCTGCTTTTTGGATGTTAAAACTTTTATCATTTTATTTTGTACCATTAATAGCAAAACGCTCTACTATTTTAATTAAATTTATCTTATTCAGAATATTTTAGTGCAATTTTACCTTTGAATGATGATATATTTTTATTGCTTGAGATGAATTATGTTAAAAAAAATTCTTCTCTCTAATTATAATTCTTTATTTTTGTTTTAACTCTAGAAAACTCTAGGATTACATGTGTGATGTTTTTTAAAATTAATTCCTATTCAGGTAGCAAAAATCAATTAATTGATATTTATTAACTGGGCTATTCATTTTGTAATTTTACATTTAAATAATGCTTACAATGAATAATACTCTGTAAAGAAAAATAATGCTTTCTTTAATGATGGTTGCTTAATATATGAATTCAAAAGATCCTAAAAATAGACAGGCATTTCACAATATATTTACATCTATTTTAAATATGATTTAACTATGAATTTGTAGAATTTTTTACTGATCACATTTTTTATTTGCTAGATTACTTTTTAAAAAATAAATGCTTTTAAAATGTATCAGTTGAGATGTAATAAAATGTTTTTATTTAAACATATATGTTTTTTTATTAATTTAATATTCTATATTCTGTTTTAAGTCAATATTAATTTCTGGTGACAATCAGTGCCCAACTAAATGTCACTCGAGATCTCACTGATGACTACTGATCTGTATTGAATGTTTTCAAAGATATGCAAGCTGAATAGATTGTGAAAGCTTTAAACTTTGATGGGAAAATAAGTGTATATGTATTTCAGAATTTAGTAAAACAAATATATGCTAATCATCTGTTTTTGTTTGTTAATATTATTTTAATACAATATAATTGTGTTAATATTTTAAAATTTATTCTTTTATTAATATTAGTTATCATAAGCATCAAGAAATGAAAACTAAAATGTACACTTGTTTTTGTTTTTAAATACCTGATGAAATTAATAATTTTTTTTTCCATTTTACTTTTATAATGATTAAATCTGGTTGGTATATTTAAGATTTTCTGTCTGGTATTTATAATTCATTTCTATTTGAGATGAGATTTGTTAATTAAATACATATTTGCATCAAGTTTATTAGTAAAATTTCTCTTTTATTATTGCAGAAAAATTGTTTCTTATACAAAAAGCTACCTTACTTCAAAGTTAAACTTGGGAAAAAATTATTGTAGATTAATAAACAAACCAAACACTATTTTAAAAATCTGTAGTCTATTTTTTTTATACGAAAGTCTTACTGTATATTTTGTGTAAGGCAGACCCCTATATGGGCTGTCCTGCAACTGAGTTTAGATTGAAAAAAATTTGAGTTTAGTTTAATACAAATTATTGAGTTATTTTATAAACGAGTCCTCGGAGGTAATTCACTATGTTCATTTAACAGTTATGTTTATTAATTACTAATGATGGATTGAAAAGGAATTTCATTTGTTTCAGCCATTTTAGAAAACAAATTATTATGTAACTAGATTAATTTTAAAGACTTCAAAAATTGATGTTGTCGTGTGATACGAACAATTTTAATGCACAGGAAAGTTTATAAAATGGTAATGAAAGTTTTTTTTTTTAAATATATATATTGTTTGAAATGTGTTACTTAATGGAATTGCATAAATGGTACTATATTATATGTAAATATTAATTTCACCTTTATACTTTATTTTCAGCATATTTGAAGCTCCTTTTTGTCTCGTTATATGAAATAAAGTTTGACATGTGTTTACAAAGAAACATCAGTATAATTTTTATTGATTTTTTTTCATTTGAAGAGAAAATATATTGCACAACATCTAATTTTTTTAAGCTTTCATTCAAAATATAATTTGACTTTGTTAACTTCAGACATGCAGGCCAGTTCAGTTGCTGAAATCAAATTTTTCACTATGTGTTTTCACTAAATATTTAAAACTGAGAAAAAAATCAGAATGAAATGTTAGTAATTTTGTGTTTTAAAGTTCTCTGAAGTAATTCCCAATAATCTGCATTTATTGTTAGCTGGTTAAGAAGAGAATTAACATTTATAATATTTTGTAAATTTCAAGAAACAATAATTAGAATTTCCACCATAAATGATTACCGTTTCACTTTTATTTCTTTTTATTTCGGTTTAACCCTTTTTCTAATGTTATAAAATTTTTCACGACTACGTATAATCATCTAGCATTAATTTACATTTCTTAAGCCTCGCGATAAAATTTCCTTGCATTAGTATCAGACTTGTATAGCTCTGCAATTCATGAAAATGAATGCAGTAAGCATTCGTTTTCATGAACTTCTTATTTAAGAACTTTCACGATGCTACATTGGATGGTTCCTAACATAATCCTCCGTAGACGCAATGATATTTCTAATTCCTGTTTGCGAAGAAATGTTTTGAAAATTCTCTTTTTTGTAAACTCATTTTGACGCATCTTCCATTTGAGCTTATGATTTATCATCTTAATTTTTTAATTTTAGTTGAGAAACTTTTATTGACGTTTTTATTGAAGAATCGTAAATTCTTACAATTATGAGTAACTAATTATATTGTTGGATTTGAAATCCTGGATTTGTTTAAGCCATTCGCGTGAGAAAATTCTTCTGCCTATTTAATTCTCGTCTTTCAGAATCAGAATATGAGCTTACGTTTCAAGTACAAATATCCCTAAAGTACATTCGCAAGCAGTGATCACGGCTTAGAACCAACTAATGAAACGAACATTCCAGGCTCAATGCAACTGCAAAACATCTACCTAAAGACACTCAAGAACATGTACCTGAAGATTTGAATTTCGACCAACAAACCCTCTGAAGTCTGTTATTCCATTTCAAGACTTTTTGTGTGGGGACTCAAATATAGTTTATTCCTAAAAAGATGAAGTGGTTAAATGATTATCGACACAATGAATGAAAATATGCAAAAATATTCTTTTAAAAATGTCGTTTTAAAACAAAAAAGTGATTATTTGTCCAAATTTTAACCAATAAAATGAATCTAAGAATTGTTTTGCAGTTGAATTTTATTGTTCACTTGTTTCTCTCTTTCTCTTGAACAGTGAGTGCATGATTAAATCATTTTTTTCTAAAAGTACTTCATCTACAAAGAGGGAGCACTAAAAAGTATCTAGTTTTAAGGTTTAATACTTATTTTTCTATTGCACGAATTTTCGATTTTAAGAACTATTTCACCGGTTTCTACGAGTTCCTAAAGGCGAATGCTCTTTCTAAAAATTATGAGATGCGCAACTTCATTCCGTAATGCTCGTTGTCTAATTTTACAGTTAGCTCAAAGATAATGTGATAAAGTATAACATAATACTAGAGAATTATTTATATTTAAAAATGCACTCTGAAAAATATCTTTAAAGATAGTTATTTCTTGCAAATCAGTATTCGTGCTTTCTTAAGAATTATTTCAGAATATGAAAAACCGTTTATCTGCAGGAAAGGCAGATAATAAATGTTGATAAATAAAATTACTTTATTTATTGACAAAACCCTTGAGTGGAGAAATATTGGCATTTTAAATTAGAATATGAAAAGATAGTCAACGATACAGAATTTTGTGGGATTAATTTAAGATTACTTGATACAGTTTAGAAAGGAAAAGAGTAGTTGTTTCTTATCCCTGTGACCAGCAATGCTAAATCAGGTCCATGAGTTCATTCACCCTGAAGAAATCGAGAACTAAAACAGGGTCTTGAACCAGATCTTGTCTGGTAAGTCCCAGGCAAGATAAGATGTGACCAAGGTAAGCTTGAGCAGAAGAACACCTCTAGTGCAGCTTTTGAAATGTTTAATGATTCTAAAAAAAGTCGTTGTTGACTGGTGACCTATAATGAAACGGGTAAGAGCAGTTTCATATCGTCTACTGTTGCCCTGAACCAAGCCATGGCACCTACTCTGATACCACGGGTGAGAGAAAGGAAAAGTAATTGCATTCATTAAAAAATAATTGAAAACTATAAGAAAATGGATGAATATGCTAAAAACTGGAATGAACATTATGCATGCTAGTATGCAAATACTCTTTATGACACGTGAGCAAATTCCAAATTAAAAATAAATATTAATGGTTAATATTTATGAAATTTTTATTCCCAGCATAATCGCGTTTACCTGATGTATGCGCGTAAACATCCCTCTTTGCTATGCACTTTCACATTCTTTTTGAGGTGGTTGCTTTTGTACTTTCCTCATTGTTGCATAGTTACCTTCATAAAATTCCATTCTCAATTTCTCAAATTAAGGAATTTAATAATAAAATATTTCTACAAATTCGTCCTAATGTACATTTGTGAAGATAATTTTCCCATGATAAAAGTTTTGTAAAAAAGACGAGCATCGCCGAATTTCTTAGATCATCCTTAAAAAAAAATTTCTATCAGTTTACAGACCTAGACATAAAAAGCAAAGCAAAAATATCTCATTAAGCTTCATTTTGCTATCTATTTCTCTCTGCATTTTAGTTTTTATCATTCATTCATTTATTTATTTTTTACAAGCTTTTAACTTCATGTCATTCTTTCTATCATTTACATTATATGCCGGACTACTACAATCTCACTCGAGGTCTTGCTTTGAACTAAAGGCCAAGTCACAGTGCCCTGGTTGGTCCGGACGGTAAGTAGTGGTTTCGTATCATCAATCAACCAAAGATCCGTCGTGTTCACTAGAAGCGGCTGAGGCATGTTAAATAGGTCATAATCACAATGTCTTCCAAGTGAAGTGATACTTCATGGGGTGAAAAGCAAACATTGGGGGATATATATATATATATATATATATATATATATATATATATATATATATATATATATATATATATATATATATATATATATATATATATATATATATATATTGCTTGACCTGGATTCTATATTTCGATGATTCCCAACCGGTTGTTTCCACCTAACTGCTGGAACCCAACTCTAAGCTAAGTACAGAGAAGCATGCTGGTGCAACGACAGCAGCTAAAGGCCACATCATTTGTCATCGTGTTATCAACTTAGTGCTCATTAAATTCTATAGTTTATAATTTTGAAACAAAATTTTCTTGTCTGTGTAAAATATTCTGGATCAATTCAAGACTTAGTTTTAAGTCTTTTTTCATACAAATACATCTTAATTTGTAAAGCTCTAATACTTTCCTTTTTATTCGACCATAAGAATTCACTATTTTCGATGTAATAAGAACTATAACTTTGTTGTGAAATTTTCTGCATTGGTACTTTAATTGGCTTAAATAAGTTGCTAAATATATTCTTGTTGCTCATGATAATGTGAGACAATTCATAACTATTTTCCATTAAACATAGTTTTCCAGCTTTTAGTGAAGAAAAACTAAATTCCTGCTATTTTATTAAATATACACTCTTTAATATATAAAAGTCGATGAGGAAGGAGATTTAAAGTAAAGTGGAATCGCATATATGTAAGATTATTCACGCTAAAAGTGAAACTAAGACATTCGCGGCTTAGCTGCAGAGATTGGTTTCGAGAGAAAGAATATTATGTTTTTTAATCTCCAAAAAAATTATTAAAATTCAGTTAAATATTTGTAGCATTAACTTTCAATATCTTAATTTAAAAAATGAAGTTGAGAAGCGTTAAAAAAAAGAAGTTGAAAGAATGCTAAGTTTTAATTTTTAGAAAAATGATTAAAATTCTATCAGAAAAATTTGTAGCTTCCAATGACTTTTACGTTGTTAAGTTTCTCGAATGGCTATGTTATTTAAATAAATAATAATGAAGGGATTGAAACAGAATTTTTTTTTCAGATCAACGCATTCTATATAACAACCGGAACATGAAAAAAAATATGGAAAATCTCATTATCTCTTCGACCAAAGTATCAAAATACGAAAGAACCTTCTCAGAGTTGATAGCTTCGAGAGATACGTCTTATCTTCTTTATTATCCCCAAAAAGAATTTTTCACCTACCTTGTTACTTGCCTTTTCGAAAAATTGACAGTTATCTAGGAACAGTAAACACTTCATTTTCTTTTACGCACTTAAAGTAAACGAGCCACATATTGAAAAACCGACTTGAATTCAAAAACCTCTGTGTTTATATTCTTACAAATATTGTGAGTCTTCTACATTTGTTGTTTGGGTCTGATTACATAATAGACGTAAATTAAAAATATAAAAAGCTCTTGTAGAGAGCCTTGAAAAATGGCGAAATAGTCAGATTTTGCGGTTGCCTTTTGGAATTGCTTAGTTATACAAAATGAAGCAGGTAAGATCTATAGTATTTCTATTTTGAAAAAATATATAAAAATTAAACGAATTATTCTTTGTTTGATTTTACTGATTCTATATTTTGATTTCGTAAATTCAATAACAGTAAATGCTTAGGAATATCAGGTAATTATAAAAATATTAAGCTAATTATTCCTTAAAATTGTTGGAAAATTCGTTATGAAAAAAGAACACTAATGTAATTTAATTCAGCATTTCCTTAATAATAATATTCTCAATGAAAATATGGAACTTTTAAATTTATACTTTCATGATTAATATGGAACAAATCAGCTTTCACATAATTGTCGAAACAACTGAAAAACATGAAATCTTCCTCGTATAAGAGATTCTTTGCATTCTCAATATTTTTTACATATACAATACATTTTTTAGTTTTTTAAGTGTCCTAAATTTCAGTCTGAATTAAATTTGCAATGACTTTTATGGAAATCTGCCTCATTTGGCAACATATTTGTGATTTCTCAATGATATTTGCATTGATGTTAATGAATAAATATTTAGTAAAATATTGGTAAACTTGACATCTTTCGTGTGAATTCGGTAACATTGTAATAATACAAAAGGAAGTAAACTCGTTTTAGATCTTGTATATTTTAATCAAGTATGGAATTCTAAAGACAAAAAAGTTATTTTGAATTCATAGTTTTGAAGAATAACTTAGCATGTGTCGTTTGGTTGACTGAGAATTATCAGATATAGATGTTATAATCCAGAATATTTTATTTAATTTAGATTAATTAAAGGCGTTGAATTAAAAGACTGAAAAATTGATGAATATTTTTAGCTATTTATTCATTACTTTTATAATTATAATATATATTTTTTATATATATAGTTGTGTATTTTTAACGAACATTACACTGACATTTCTGATGTACACATGATGACATTATTGAATTACTGACATTTTTTTTACATTACTGATATAATCAAAAGCTATTGCAAGTAATTTAAATGAAAAAAATTATAAAATTTATTGCATAATATATATTTATATTAGCAAAATTTGTATTTGTTGATAGGATAATTGTCCTTATTTGATTTAAGAATATAATACATGTTTAGGAATTTTTTTCGTATGTACAAGCCAGAATTTATTTTTAAATCATTTCTAGCTTACTTAAAGAACTTTCATTGTCTATTTTTTACACAATTTCACAATAGCTAAACAGAATAATCGAATTTATGAAGAGATAAATTGTAATTCAGTGCTCAAATTATGACGATGAACCGGAAGTACAGATATAAAAAAAATATGACGCAACATCTATGAATCATAGTTCTGATATTCATTGCAATTTTTGGAATGGAAAGTGATTTTTAAAACAAAATAAAAATGTTCAATTATGAAGCTTTTAGCAATTACGATTTGTGACTAAAATGATTCATCTTATAACTGAGATTCAAGAATTCTGACTAAAATGAAATGATTTATCTGATAAAAGGCATTATTTCCAGGTTTTGGTACTATCATAATTATAAGTATATAGTTAAGATGATGATGAGAGCTCAAATATCTCCAATATGACGTGTTTATCTTTAGAATCCCAGGGCAGATTCCTTTTTCTTTGTTGAATTATTTATTGTTGCTATTATTATTAATTATTAGAATTATTTATTGTTTTTACATAAATATTATACATTTTAAAATTACTTATACTTCTTATAGCATTGAAGAATCCAATTTGTTATAAGTGAATCTTTTAGGTAATCTAGTTGATTGAGGGATGGGGGAAAGTAATATATCGAAAGACAGTTGTATTTGAAAACTAATATTTTTCATTTTTTTTTTTAATAAAATTTGGCCTATACTTATCTAAACAGTCAAAAGGGCGACATCAGAAACAAATGCACAATTCACGGTCATAGAGTTACTGAATGATAACAAAGTCACGCATTGAAGCTTGCTTTAAAGATTAATCATTGATATTTTTATAGCTTTTGGATGATGATTTTAAAATTATGGGGGAAAATTTTCCATTATGTATGGATTTTTTAAAATTAATTTTTTTAAAAGATGTTTTTTTTATTAAAAGCATTGTATTAGGTTCTCACACTAACGTCGACTTTCACCACAAAATAAAGTAGCTTAATGTTGCGATTCAGTAACCACACTGCTTGAGCTTATGAAAATCTCCTCATATTTATTTTTTATTTTTTACCCTTTGCATATCTCTCATTCGTGATTACAGTATTTGTAACAGTGCTGATGTAGCAATCGGAAATCTATTAAAATAAACATTTTATCCCAGACATATAGTTGCTTCAATGAAATTATTAATCAAGTGTTTGTTTTTCCTTCAAGTTTTGTTAAAAAAATCAAAATTTGGGATCTCTTAACTAGTATTTATTAAAAATTCCTAAAGCGAGAATATTTGAGTTTTAACAACATTTCAACATTTGATAATATATTTTTTGGCTAAAATCATTGATGGGATAATACAGTATAGACATCCGTTTTTACCAATATTTAGGAACCGAAGTTCTGAAAGTCAAAAATTCGTAAAATAGAATAATAATTTTAAATCTTTTTTTTTATAAAATTATTCTCTTTTTATAAATTACTTAGTATGCACTATATTATTAATAATCACTATATTATACTGCTGAAATGTTTTTAGTAAGAAATAAATGCAAAATAAAATTCATTGTTAAAAACAATTCTAGCTTTCATTTAATTGAGGTAATAACTCAATTCTTTCTGCTTTAAAATTACATTTCTTAAAACACATTTCTTTAATTTTTTTATGTAGGAAAGCATTTCTTTGTTATTTTTCTTAAAAAATGCACCTCAATCGCGTGAACCCTTCATCTGCTTGTTTTGCAGACAAACGAGTTCTAAAGTCATTTTCTTTTTGTTTTATACAGTAGAGGCTCTTTTTTGCGAACTCGTAGGGATCGGTAAAACTATTTGTAAAATCGAAAGTTCATAAAATAGAAAAATAATATATTGGATTATAAAAATGTGATTACATACTTTTTTGATTAATAAAATACATTAGAAAAAATTATTTAGAATATAAGAAACATGCAAAATAGGATTCTTATTTAAAGACAGTACTTCTTCTTCTTCTTAAAATTGAGTTTGTATGTCATTGGGCACCTCTGCTTTTATCAGCATTTTGTACCATTAACTCCAAACCCAATGTTTCCTAGTTCCAGTTGCTTGGGTCACCCACTTTACTAATAAAGTCCGATAACCCTTTAATGGAGTCTAGGTGTAACTCTCTAGTATGGATGAAGCCTAAAGAAGTTAATTTAGGGAGGGCAAGAGCCTCACATTCGTAAATGACATGCTCTGCCGTTTCCTCTTGCATATGACATTTCCAGCAGATAAGGTCTTGCTGAAATAGTCCCATCTGGTCAGAAAGTCAGTCATGCTAGGAATAGCTTCCTGACTTTCACCAGAAGAAGATGGTTTAGAGGTCATTTCTACCTCAAGTGAAGGATTCATTGCTGCCCCTTTACAAGATTGCCTCTGAGTTCCCTTTTCTTTTTCAGCAAGGTCTACTTTAGAGGCTTCCCCTGCAAATGCCGAAAGGTTTGTTACTTCTTGTGTCTTTTCAGCCACAAGATAACAATTAAAAAGCTCAGGTAATATAAGTCCACCCAGCATTGCCTGAGTTACTGGGCAAGGCAAAATACTCTAGAAGTTCGCCAAGCAACTAGAGGCTCCATTAAGACACCAATACAGCGGTGCCAATTAGCCCTAGGCACGGATCGCATAACACCAGGGTTTACGGGAGCTGGTTCGCGGCCTCTGATTCTATATTCAAGGCTATCCTGTCATTCCTACAGGACATTCGGCTATCCACTACTTGCCGACGCGCCTGGTGGCTGTGCACAAGCCCCAGGAAGACAGTACTTTCACTTTATTGATAAAAATAGGCAAAGTGAGATAATTTATCTTTTTCAGCTTGAAAGCTACATATTTTAAAATATATCCATTCTTTTCAATGTATAAAAGCATTTTGTTGTTTTTTTCTCAAAAAAGAACTCAGTCCCGTTACCCACAATGCTGCTTGTTCTGCAAGCTTTCTTTGCACAGCGTCATCTTCTTGTTCGATATCTGAAATCTCTTTTTCGTTCTCATTACTTATTATCGCAATATTGTCATCATTTTATATTTCTATCATAGATATTGCCCGTATGTCCGTATTCGAAAAAAATCCTCGGAAGAAATTTTGGGAGCAAAGGGGCTCTTTGTCGTTTAACCCTTTTGTGTTGTTGTTGTTTCGCATCCCCGTGACCAGCAGTGCTAAATCAGGTCCATGAATTCATTCACCCTGAAGAAATCTAGTTCTAATGAGGGGTCTTGAACCATGCATTGCAGTTTAATCCTTCTTTGTTTTGACATACGAGGAAGAGCGTTTTCCCCTTTTCTATGCTCTTCTTCTTCTTCTTCTTAAGATTGAGTTTGTATGTCATTGGGCACCTCTGCTTTTATCAGCATTTTGTACCATTAACTCCAAACCCAATGTTTCCTAGTTCCAGTTGCTCGGGTCACCCACTTTACTAATAAAGTCCAATAACCCTTTAATGGAGTCTAGGTGTAACTCTCTAGTATGGATGAAGCCTAAAGAAGTTAATTTAGGGAGGGCAAGAGCCTCACATTTGTAAATGACATGCTCTGCCGTTTCCTCTTGCATATGACATTTCCAGCAGATAAGGTCTTGCTGAAATAGTCCCATCTGGTCAGAAAGTCAGTCATGCTAGGAATAGCTTCCTGACTTTCACCAGAAGAAGTTGGTTTAGAGGTCATTTCTACCTCCAGTGAAGGATTCATTGTTGCCCCTTTACAAGATTGCCTCTGAGTTCCCTTGTCTTTTTCAGCAAGGTCTACTTTAGAGGCTTCACCTGCAAATGCAGAAAGGTTTGTTACTTCTTGTGTCTTTTCAGCCACAAGATAACAATTAAAAAGCTCAGGTAATATAAGTCCACCCAGCATTGCCTGAGTTACTGGACAAGGCAAATTACTCTAGAAGTTCGCCAAGCAACTAGAGGCTCCGTTAAGACACCAATACCGCGGTGCCAATTAGCCCTAGGCACGGATCGCATAACACCAGGATTTACGGGAGCTGGTTCGCGGCCTCTGATTCTATATTCAAGGCTATCCTGTCATTCCTACAGGACATTCGGCTATCCACCACCTGCCGACGCGCCTGGTGGCTGTGCTGAAGCCCCAGGAAGTTACACGTACTCCCTGGTTCCAGGTTCTATGCTCTTAGGGGGGAGGGAGTAGAATTTGGCACCGCAATTTCTTGCCATCAAATGTCTGATATCCAGGTATCTTCGACTGTTGTTTCCACAATGTCTGGACTGCCTGCATCATTGTTCAAGAATTAATCAAGTTCTCAGACGTTATATAAAAAAACTTAATAAATAACTGAAAAATTACCAGATCATATTTACAAAATGTACAAATAAATGAAAAAGAAAACTATTTGTCACGCACACAGAGAAAGAAACGAGAGTTCACCGAAAAAAAAAGAGTTGTTTCAAAATTTTGGTTCGTAAATAGGAATTAAAATCACCATTGTGTTTACGGTGTCAGGGTTGGGACTATAGTTCGTAAAAACGTGAATTTTTGATAATTAGAGGTTTGTAAAATACGTGAGTTTTCGTTAATTAGAAGTTTATAAAAGCATGAATTTTCGTATATTAGAAGTTCATATAAACGAGTGTCTACTGTATACAAAAGTTCTTTTTCATTTTAATTTATGATGTACTCAATCGATTCATTTACCGTTGGGTTTTATGCACACAAATTATATGAGTCTATATTAAAAAAGACTTGCAATTAAGTTTCGGGTGTTTCAACCACCTGTATCGAAGTTCATGGTTCTGTTTTAAACTTCACACAGGTCGTCAAGTAAGTGTTCTTGACTTTCTTCAGTTGCGGTTTTTTTTTTTTAAAAACAAAGCTTGCCTGTGAAAATGATCCACATATCGTTATTTTTATGCAACATTATTGCAAGCCTAGATTGACGAGTGCACTGCGCCTAGACTGTCGGCTTCACGAGACAATTCCAAGCCTTGATGAATCACCTTGCACAAAGTACCTGACGATATGACCACTGGAGCTGGTGATTGCACACCGATGCGTCCGCTGCAAGATTGCAGATAAGTTAGGAGAGAAATTTCATACGAATTGCTTAAAAAATTCAGGATTTCCGCATCAGTAGGACAGTTAATTATCCACTAATTTAATAATTTACGATTTTTTAAATAAAAACATTAGTTTAAGTTTCTTCTTCTTCTTTAGAATTGGGTTTGTATGTCATTGGGCACCTCTGCTTTTATCAGCATTTTGTACCATTAACTCCAAACCCAATGTTTCCTAGTTCCAGTTGCTCGGGTCTCCCACTTTATTAATAAAGTCCGATAACCCTTTAATGGAGTCTAGGTGTAACTCTCTAGTATGGATGATGCCTAAAGAGGTTAATCTAGGAAGGGCAAGAGCCTCGCATTCATAAATGATATGCTCTGCCGTTTCCTCTTGCGTATGACATTTCCAGCAGATAGGGTCTTGCTGAAATAGTCCCATCTGGTCAGAGAGTCAGTCATACTAGGGATAGCTTCCTGACTTTCACCAGAAGATGGTTTGGAGGTCATTTCTACCTCAAGTGAAGGATTCATTACTGCCCCTTTACAAGACAGCCTCTGAGTTCACTTGTCTTTTTCAGCAAGGTCAACTTCAGAGGCATCACCTGTAGATGCAGAAAGGCTTGTTATTTCTTGTGTCTTTTCAGCCACAAGATAACAATTTATAAGCTCAGGTAATATAAGTCCACCCAGCATTGCCTGAGATACTGGGCAAGGCAAATTACTCTAGAAGTTTGCCAGGCAACTAGAGGCTCCGTTAAGACACCAATACCGCGGTGCCAATTAGCCCTAGGCACGGAATGCATAACACCAGGGTTTACGGGAGCTGGTTCGCGGCCTCTGATTCTATATTCAAGGCTATCCTGTCATTCCTACAGGACGTTCGGTGATCCACCGCCTACCGACGCGCCTGGTAGCTGCTCAGGCCCTAGGTTAGTTTAAGTTTCTCAACTATAAAATGAAAAAAATAATACTAAAATGAAACAAATGGAAGATGCGGAAAAATGAATTCGCGGAAAAAGGTTTTTAAAATTTCAGTTCGTAAGTGGAAATGACCATTATCATTGCATCTGTGGTATCGTATTAGGTACCAGCCACTAGTTGGTAAAATCGTGAGTGTTCGTAAATTAGATGTTGATAAAGGCCGTTGTTGTTGCACCAGCATGTTTCTCTGTACCTAAAGGCCATGGTAGCCTAGTGGATAGGGCAATCGCTTTCATTTCCGAAGGACTGGGTTCGATTCCCCCTGCCACTAAAGACACATCGAGTAGCTGCGATTTACATGCGCGTTAAATCTGTGGCATCGGAAGTCTTGTGGTCGGTTGCTGAGCAGTTACTATGGGTGCAATGGTCTGGAGAAAACTTCCTCCTCCGGCAGATCATAGTCAAAATTGAGGGTGTGGATCTTCTAGGCGTGCCATCTATCTGAGTAGTCTTAGAACAGAGTCGTACTTTCACCTTTGTGGTGCTCTGGATAAATGAAAGACGCGCCCTACTGCCGTCAATTTGCATAGCCGTCGACAGAGCGATCTTGGCTTGTTCATGTGTGTCATAGGTAATAACAACAACAACAAATAATCATAATTTAGGATGTTCGAAAAATTACAGAAATTTTTTATTAGCGTTTCTTGGATGATGAAAAAGATATCCAGCGTTTATTTTAGTGTGATGAGCATTATATCTAGCACTCTTCGTTTTTTTAAATGTTGCTGCAATGAAGACATGACTTCAAAAAAATTTTTTATATGTTATTATAGCTTAATATTTCTATTGGGTTGGCAACTAAGTAATTGCGGATTTCATTCATAGATGGCTTCAGTTGGAATTACAAAGGAATTGTCTACTTTGAACTCTTACCACCCAACCGAACGCTCAATTCTGATGTCCACATTGAACAACTAACGAAATTAAACAATGCAGTTGAAGAAAAGCGGCCCAAATTGACAAATCGAAAATGTGTTGCATTCCATCATGACAATCCAAGGACACTCACATCTTTGGTCACTCGGCAAAAGTTATTGGAGCTTAGTTGGGATGTTTTGCCACACCCACCATATAGGCCTGACCTTGCACCATCTGATTACTTTTTGTTTCGATCTTTACAAAATTCCTTGAATGGTAAAAATTTCAATAATAATGATGATGTCAAATCGTACCTGATTCAGTTTTTTGCTAATAAAAACCAGAAGTTTTATGAACGTGGAATTATGATGCTGCCTGAAAGATGGCAAAAGGTCATTGATCAAAATGAGCAATACATTACAGAATAAAGTTATTTAGTTCCATGAAAAAATTGTCTTTGATTTTCTAAAAAAAATCCGCAATTACTTAGTTGCCAACCCAATAATTAAATTTTTCATATTTATTTATTTTATATAAGTTACAACACAATAATAAACAGGTTTTTTGCATTGTCATTCCCCATTTCAGATCAAAATCCCCGCTGCTCTGGTGCTGCTGTGCCTGTGCTGCTCTGCCGCTCTGCCGCCGACCCTGCAGTTCCTCGGAACCCCCCCAAACAGAACAAGTCACGAATTATGCGACTTGGGCTGCATATGTCCGGAAGAAGGTAAAGCTCTCTATTCTACAAACTTAGATTTTATTTATCTACTTAAGACTTCTGGGGGTAGTCTGTTAACTGTTTTATTTTTATGCTTTTTAAAGCAAAATTTTATTTATCTTAAATTATAAATAATTTATGTCACAGCTCTTATAGCAGAAAGTAATTCTGGGTGTTATATAATGACTGTTTCTTCATAATTCTACTTGTTTCAAATATCATATTTCCATTTTCAATACATAGTATATAAACAGCATTTTAATACTTATTTCTAAGACATTTAGATATAAATTATTTATATTTATTTATTTTATTATAAATGTATTAAAAATGAATGTTGACTTATATTTATTCTGATTTGCCAGCTTTTTAATATTTTAAATATCTATATTGTACGAGAATTTGAAGGATATATTAAATGTATCTCTTTTATTTAAATATTCCACATCATTGAGACACAAAATTTAGCTGGTCCTAGAATCAATATCACTTTTTTTTACGCAAAATGAAAGTCATCGATCAATTTATTACCAGCGCACCTTCATAGGAATCAGATATACACTGAATTTTTACTGTTTTAGTTTGAGTTATACTGAACTATCTACTGAATTAAAAGTAGGCAAATAGCTCAAATTCTAGAAAAAAGTGATTTCACTTAATTTGTGACCGTATTTGTTTGAGAAAATACTTTCATTTCTCTCAATATTCAGTTTAGTAGAAGACTTTTTATCTTGAATGATTTGGCTCAAGAATCTTTTTTAATTTGAAGATGGGTGGGAAATTGGTATGTTAATGAGAATCAATCTCTAACCTCATGATATTTCTGTTGCGGAAGTCTTCTCGCTCCAAAAATGGAAACATGGATTTGTTTTCCCCTTTTTAAAAATGTAATTTATGCGTAATTGTTCCAGATGAGAGAGCAGGAAAAGTGTTTATGGGTATCAGATCATAGTTTCTTTTAGAAATATTAACAATTTAATTTAAATCTAAAGTAATGATATTTTTCTTTTTCCCGGTTTAGAAAAGCTATTATTTTTGCACATCGCAGTATTTGTGTTAATGCTTTTTGCAATGCGTCACCCTCAAAAAGTGCATTGGAACGTGAAATAAGGTCCCTATTTCAATATTTATTAACTTTGTAACTAAACGAAATTCTTTAGTGTTCAGCCAACGTCAACTAAAAGGCGGCTATTGAAAGCAATTCCCACGCACCCACGTCATTCCAAAATCTGGGTGGGAGGAGAGGGAGAACATCTGCTTTTCGTTCCTATACATATGATTGCCAATTGTTGAAAAAATTCGTAAAATTCAATAATAATTATTTTAAAACGACTTAGTATATGTTAAAAATGTGTGCGTGGATAAGATTAATTATTCTGGTGTGTATACATATAGAATATTAAATTGACTCTAGATTAAAATAATTTTGAATATATTTTTGTTAAATAGAATCTATTTATTACAATATTAAATTTACCAATTGCTGGTTTATAAATGTGCTCAATTATTCAGCGAATTTTTTCCTAAGACTTTGAAATGCTGAGTAGCATCCTCTAAACTTCAGACAAAATAAAGAGCTAATCAACTCTATTGCAAGGTTTATATCTTCTTCTAAGATGGACAATTTCCTCTATTATTTAAATGAAATATTTTTGTAAAACTATCTTTGCCTCCAGGTTTTTGTTTCAATACTACAATGACTTTTTCTATATTGTAATATATATATATATATATATATATATATATATATATATATATATATATATATATATATATATATATATATATATATATATATATATATATATATATATATATATATATATATATATATATATATATATATATATATTGTAGTCTTAATTTTATTTATGTCAGTTTTTCAAAATAATTCAATATTAGAATTCAAAATTATTATAAATATTAATAATTAGTTAGATTAGATTTTTTAGGAAATAAAATTCAAATGAAAATAATTAATTTATTAAGTTTTCATTATAATTTAAACATTAAAGATTAAATAATTATTTTAATTTATTTATTTTCCTTTAAAAATTAATTTTGTTTACCTTTAGTAATGCATTTTTATTTAGAATCCTAATTATCATATATTAAATCATTAAAATCATAAAATGAATAAAATAATTGTTTATTGCTAAATGATACTATTTAAGAAATCTAACATATTATGTCATCTGATAAATATTAAAAAGAAATGTTTTTTTTCATATCAATTTTAAAATATATCTTTATTCATAATAAAGAGCAAAACATGATTTTTCCGCAGATTTTTAATGAGAACCGTGATTAATGAACAAAATGTATGACAGCAAAAAACTTAGGGTTTGGTTTGAGTGCTTGTATAAGAATGTCTTGTCCAGGAAAATGTAATTTATTTCTTCCTTTTTCATAATAAAACATCTATTTCTCTTAACAGAAAAATCGCATAATTATTAATTCATATCTTAGTCAAACGCATCCCAATCATTTTTTTAAAAAAGTTATTCAGATTTATCTATTAACATAAATAAGCTAAAAACTAGAGAGGAGAATGATTATTATCAACTGTTGCTGCAATTAGTAATGGCATTTTTGATATAGCCTATACACGTAAGTTAGTCACAGCCTGATAGCCTATTGGCTTTTGCATTGTAAGTAAACACAGATTCTCATCGATTTCAATTATCAATCAATGATAATCATACTGATATAGCCTATATTTTTTGAACTAGTCCATTCATTATCCTTTAACACAGTGATGTTTCCAAATGCATTCTTAAGATCTTAACATGTCTAACATACAATGTCCCATAGATACAACAGGCAATTTGTTATTCTTTCACTTTTTTTAGCTATATCTAACAGATATGACAAGTAGCAAACAGAATTTGAATTGCTATTGTCATGAAAAGTTACACTCATGTCCATAAATTAAGGATAATTCAGAATCACACAGAAATTGAACTCTAAAATAAAAATTTCACATGTAGAATTATCACACACATCTTGAAGAATAATATGCAAATTACAAGAAACCATCAGATGGCACCGATAGTACGTCACAATGAGGAGAGTGTAAGAGAGGAGTATATAAGGAATGGTTGCAAAGAAGTAAAATTGTTCATAAGCGCTTTAAAAGCCTTTCAGTGCAACAACCGCATAGTTATGGCACAAAAGAAGCATTTGGATGATATTTTACGTGGTAGAATTATCAGACGTCTGGAATGTGGACGTGCATCCGAGGAACTTGGAATCGCTCAGAGTGTCGTCTCCAGGCTTTTACAACGGTTCCAAGATGGTGGTAATGTGAGTAGACATCACAGGTCGCGCCCGAGTAACAACGCCGAATGAGGGCCGGTATTTGGCAGTTACTGAAAAAAAAAACAGACGGAGCACAGCATCAGACCTGTCTCCTCAGCTTTCTTCAGCTACCGGTACGACAGTTTGAAGGCAGACCATGTACAGACGCATAGGGCACATCGGTCTATATGCTCATAGGCCTATTAGATGTGTTCCACTCACTGTTGTCTGCGGATAGCCTGAAAAAGAGAGCATGCATTGTGAACACCGAAACAGTGATCTTGTGTGATATTTTTCCAACGAATCCAGGATTAGCTTTCAATCTGATTCTCGCCGGAACTTCATATGGAAAGGGCCAGGTACCCGTTACCACCAAGAGAACACCATTGAACGACACCATTACGGTGGTACAGGAGTTTTCTTTTGGAAAGGAATTATTCAGGGTTCCAGAACTAACCTGCATGCTTAGAATGCAACCATAGCAGGTTTCTGTCTCTTTCTTTGCCTGAACTTGTAATATCCTTAATTTTTGGACACGAGTGTATTTACTTCTTAATAAGCCCGCTGCAAAGGAAAATCTGCTAGGACCCATAAAATTTCTTTCGACCTCAGGCAGATTTTAAGGATACATTAATATGATCACTAGATATCTACTCAATTAAAGAAAGCTTCTATGCTGTGAAAGTTTGAAGCATATTTACACAAGAAATGTAATTAATATATTACTTTACAGGCGCAAGATTTATATTCCTCGATTGCAGCAAGAGATCCATTACCAGCTTGCCTACTTCCATTCAGTTTGAGATGCCACTGACAAAAGTGAGTTTCTTTGGAAACCACCTGAAGCTCCTACGCATAAGCACCTTTTCGAAAGTGGACAGCATAGAAGAGTTGGATTTTTCAGTTAATGAAATAAGCAAGGTCGAAAATTTCACGTTCGTACCCTTCAGGTCTTTGGCTGTATTAAAAATAACACACAACCACCTGCCTGAAATAGCAACTGGACTTCTTGACGGACTGACGAACTTAAGAGTTCTAGAAATAGGATATAACACTATCCACAGAATAACGCCTGAAGCCTTCCAGCCAACGCCACAACTTCAAGAATTAAGATTACAATACAACCCTATATTTGACCTGCCAGAGAATTTGTTCCAGTAAGTATTCTAGGAGCCACTTTCTATTTTTCGTAAAAAGCATTACTTATATATATATATATATATATATATATATATATATATATATATATATATATATATATATATATATATATATATAGTATAGGATCCATTGTCCGGCTTCTCAAAAACAGGAATGTTCCGAAAACCGGCATTTTTCAGATTGTAATTTTTTTTCGTAGGCATCCCGAAGCAGAAACTCTTGAAAAGGCAACGTCCTTTTCAACGCAATTTGGTCTTTACACCACCAAATTGCACATGTTTGATTCAGCCAATGGATCAGGACACTCTAAATTCGTTAAAATACTCGTATAAAACGGCTTTTATCCGAAAATATTTAGAATTCTGCAACTCCAGAAAGGGAATGATAGATTTTCAAAAAACGTTTACGATCAAAGAAGCCCTTTGGAGTATTGCTAATTCTTGGAATTCCTTGAACAAGAATACTCTGATCAATGCTTGGCATAATACCTGGTCTCCTTCAATTTTTCTTGAAGGAGAAAGAAACGACGAATTTTGTGAATTTCGCGTGTCACAGGAAAAAGAAATGATCCAAGAATTGTTAGAATATGCCAAAAGCATTTCAATAACGGAAATAATCGATTAAAAATTATACAAGATTCCTTAAATGCTCCGACTGTACTTCAGTAAACTGATAATGAGATCGTCACACAGTGAAGTGCTCAATTGGAAAGACACCGATTCTTCAAGTTCTGAGGATACCGATATAGGGAAGCAGAAAATACGGAAAACATTTCCATTGACCGTTGTCTAGAACTAGCGAAAGAACTTATCCTCCGAATGGAACAAAAATCATTTTTTAAGAAACACGATATTATGTCTGTATATAAAATACAAGAAACCTTATTGTCAGAAAAACCAAAGCATTTAAAACAAAAAAGAAATTAGCGATATGTTTGCATCAATTAGCAAAGATAATCTTACTTTGCAAATTTTAGGTTATTTTATTATACATATGTTAATGTGTGTGTGTATTTTTCATTAAAAATATTAACGATATAGTTATTATTTTTCCTCCCACAAATTATTTCATGGATGGAGAAGGGGTGTCGCGATTATTTGCAAATGGTTATTGAAATTTTCGGCAGCGATCCGAAAACCGGAAAATTCCAGTAACCGGATTATGCTCGGTCCCGAGGTTGCCGGATAATGGATCCTATATTGTATATATATATATATATATATATATATATATATATATATATATATATATATATATATATATATATATATATATATATATATATATTAAAACATAATTCATAATGTGCGTTGTATATGTGTGGTTATATGCTCAAGAATCCATAAAATGATGATTGAGCTAATTTAATTTAGTACTTCGTAATTTGTTCTTCTAATATTTCTATTTCATTTTTATTAGAAACCGAGAGATTCAAGAAACTAAAAAAATTTATTGCTTTGTAAATTAAAAAAATAATTATAATATAAGTGGTATATTTTTGATTCTTCATTATAAGCAAGTCATGGAACATTCTTAAACAAAATGTTCTTGATCGATGTGTGGTGACAATTTCTGCTCCTGGAAGCATAATCTTTTGATTTTAGATTGAAAGAATTCTAAAATTAGAATCTAAAAAATTCTAGTTGAGTAGTTGAAAATCATCGAAATCGTGTTCTGTTTTATATTCATACAGTAACAAATCGGAAATACGCAACAATAAACAAAACACCTTAGTTAAAGAAAGCATCCAAAGAAAGAAATATTGTAAAAAAATTAATTTTAAGTAATTTATTTAACTAAAATTTAAATTCGAAAATCTTTAATCTTTTCATTGTAAAAAATTTTAAATGTAGGTTATACTAGTATTCATTATCTAGAAATAAATATGATTTAATAATCAATTCATATATTTCTAAAGCGAAACAACTTAAAATTCATTGTTCTAAGGAAATAGACTAAAATTGTGAATATTTTCGCGATTTAATAAAAGACGAATGAAGAAAATGGTAAATAAAGTAGAAATTTGAAAATAATTTTATAAATTATTTGTTAAATATTAAATTTTCGGACAATTTTTAAAAATGCATGATATGTATATTCATGTATATATTAATCATGTAAATCATATGGTTATTGAAATATTAGTACGTCTGTAAAATTCAATCAACCAAGAAAATTGGTCCAGATTCAGCAACATTGTCACTTAATGGTTCCATGTTGAACAAATTGAAAGAAAAAGTTGGTTAAAAATTTAAATTAGTGTTTTAAAACATATGTTAAAAAAGTTTTTGGTTTCAGTTCATTTGCAAAAAATATTTAAAATAAAATTGTTTCAAATTCATTGTTTTAACTGCAAACAAAAAGCTATAAATAAAACATATTATGGCGGAATTTCTTTAATATCATTCAAAATCAATTCCAATAAATCTTTTTTAGGAAGACGACGCCGTATAAATTATAATCGTTTTGTGCGTAAAAGCAAAATACTAAACACTAAAATTGAAGTCTTATTTAAAAGTAATGTAATTTATCAACGTAACAAATAGTATTCAGTATACTGTTTTCTATTATTGGTATTTGGCAGTCGGCATAAATTTTATTTTTTAGATGACGAGATTTTATTCATATACCAAAATATAAATTATAAACGCATTTTTTGATTGCTAGATACAAACTGAAAGAAAAGCACATCAAAATGGAACATCACTTATGTGTTATCAATGCTGACAGAATTATTACTAGGGCTATTTCCAGACTTAGAACCCAACACTTCTGTGGAATGACTATAAATACAGACGACACCAGATCTTACATATTATGTAAGAACTGCCTAGTGGAGGAATTCACCCCAAAACATATCTTAAACTGCCCAGCGACCATAAGAAGTTTACACGCTATTGACGAATTTCCCTCTCAGGGAAATCTCTTTATTGACAAAATTGTACACATTGCCAAGACCATGATTTTGGCACTTGGAGTAATTTAACTTGACTTCAAATACACACGACACCAACTAACCAAGCAACCTAACGTATTTTATAAAAATGTAAATTTGGTATGATTTGTTCAAAATTTGACTATAGAATAGAATTGTGTTGTTGTATGTACTTATGACACTTGGACAAGCCAAGTTCACTAGCCGGCGGGTATGAGAAATTAAGTCAGTAGGTTACGTCTTTCGTTTAATTAGAGCTCCACGAAGGTGAAAGTGAGTCTTTGTTCTTAGACTTTTCCGATAGAGGGCACCACCAGAAAAACAACTCCCTCAATATTGATTATGATCTGGACGGGAAGAAAATTTTCTCTAGACCATTACACCCTAAGTAAGTGCTCAATGAACCACTACATTACTTTCGATTCTACAGATTTAACGAACACGTATATCGCATGTTCTCGGTGGGTCTTTTGCGATGCGACATTGGGAATCGAAACCAGCCCTTCCGGATGGAAGGTCGATGTCCTAACCATTAGGCTATCACGGCTCATAGGATAGAGTTATATGTATTTACAGGGTGCCCAGTATGAATCAGTTTCTTGAATTTTGTTTCTTCCTTAAGAAATAGTTACAGATGTATCATTCTTATTACAATATTATTTAAACTCTGGTATGATTTAGCTACTGTCCTTCATTCATTTTTTCCTTACTACGGCTAATTCAACCTGCATCAACAGTTTTAAATTGATTTCGAAGTCCTTTAGCATATACTTTCGAGGTACGAATCAATCCATGAAGTGTTGAATTAAAACCAGAGAGCTAATCATTTCAGTTTGGCATTAAAGTGAAGTGACACATTTTGTCAATATATATATATATATATATATATATATATATATATATATATATATATATATATATATATATATATATATATATATATATATATATATATATATAAAATCAATGAATGCATTCTTGAGCATTAAAATTATAAAATTCAACTTTTTAAATGATTCCTAAATTTGTTAAGAATTATTAAGTAAACATTTCTTCATTCATATCAGCCAAATCTTAATTGAATGTCACAGGCAAATCCCAAAAATCATTATTTGATATCCAAAATTAACCAATTCCTAGCAATATAAGTTTAAAATTAATTGTAGTTGGGAATTAAGATTGTAAAAAACATTTGAGTAATGAATGACTTACAATTCTTGCTGTAATTTGTGAATCAATGTGCATTGCACTAAAATTTGCTCTATTTGATGATAATTTTATCTAAAGTATACACTTTAGAAATCGCAAATATATAATCTCTTTTGAAGATGAAAGAAGAGTTGTAATAAAAAATAAAAATTTAAATAACTATCCTTTCATAATAAGCTTTTAAATATTTACTGGTAAAATGTATTATAATGTAAAGAAAAATGCCTGATGTAAGAAAAAATGCACAATGTGTGATCGCTTAACGAACATAGTCTGTTACAAGACCATGTTCGCTACCCGAAGTGTTCTTTAACCGATCATCGATTGACCACAGATTCTTTTGTGATTTCCATTAATTCGTTCTAGAGACGTTAAAGCTTAACTTAAAAAAAGGATGAATAATTTCTTAGTAAGTGTGTTAAAATAATAATACAAATATATAGAGCCTTGCATATTAATAGTTCTTTTTCTTTCGTTTTATTTTGTTTATGCAGTATTAAGGATCACATGTCCAATTTCGACTACTTTTCTCTCTTTTTCAGGATTTTGGGGAAATATTTAATAGCATTGTTATCGTTGTGACTTCTGGAATTAGTAATTCAAAACTACGTATGGGACGGTGAATAGACAAGTTCATTCACGTGTGCTCAAAATGAAATTAATTTCGGTTTTGAATGAAATCAAAACCGAAACTGATGGCTTAATTTGGCTATAAATATTCTATTGGAAAAAAATTTTTCCCATATATATATACAACTTTGAAATTCAATAAGCAAGCAATATTCAAGCAGCAATTCAAGAGAGATGAAATACGGTTTTTGGTCGCTTGGGTTTTGGTAAATTTGTACATTATGCTCCGAGAGTCGAGAACTGTTTATTAAAATTTGTTTCAGTTCATTATCCGAATATGTTATCGTTGTCTGAACACAAAAATTTTTTGTGAAAGTGTTCGTTTTCCAATTTGTTCGCAGTCTGAACTGTTCGGTTATCCGATTACCCACTATAATGTTTTATAACTTGATCAGTTTTAATTGAACAGTAGAGAATTATATACCTCTTCTATATAATAGAATGTAGAGGAATTTTCAATTAATACAATATAAAATACATACTGTAAAATCTTACAAAATGCTTTAATTTGTAATTTTTAAATATTATTGATATCAACAATTTTTATAATAATCTGTAACCTTATTTAAGTATTCTTACAATTTAAACAACACAATTAAACAACATAGCTAATACTCTGATGATTGAATAAATGACCTTTTATCTTACTCTTTCTGTATTTTTATATACTGACTGGCATACCTTGCAAATTGAAATTTGACAGCTTTATCTAATTCTTAGACACTTGCGATACTTAGAGAGGCTGGATCTTCAGGAAACAGGCCTAGTGAGATTGCCCAGTGAAATCTTCAAGCCTACACCAAGGTTACATTGGCTATCTTTGTCGTACAACGCTTTCGAATATGTACCTGAAGATGCCTTGTCCCATGCAACAATGCTGGAAAACTTGGATCTCAGTGGAAATGACTTCACTATATTGGGTAATGTGTTTTTTCATGAACATTTGTGAACGAAAGGAAGAATGCACTTTCTATTTCATGAAAAAGAACAAAATTTGAATATATTTTAAGCCTCGCAAACTTAACATCTGCAAAATAATTTTCATATAAACATAGGTTAATACATTTATAAAAAATGCATTATATAATATTATAACTATTAATAAACCCTAATGAATTCAATAATATTCTTTTTCTTCTGGACACTACAGCCTGTTCCTGACCACGGTCATACCAATCAGCTTATGACTCCGGGTGCTCAGTCATTGAATATCAGTGAAGAAGTATAGTTTTAAATAGTTAAATGTGTGTGTGTAAATCGTAACAAAATTAGAACGTGCCGTAAAATTATTATTATTATCAAATTTTTTCACGAAATATAAATGCAACAGCACTTTAATAAATCCTTAATTTTGAAATGAAAAAAGCCAATATACATATCAAAATTCATTTTAGTTTTTGACATAATCTCCTTTTATCATGATACCCTTTTTCCAATGGTGTTCTAGCAATATTTAACCTTCCCATAAAATTAAAATTTCTGAAATTTTTGAAATAATTTGTGGTGGTGGTGGGACTAATCCCCATCTGGTCTAGTGGAGCTAGACCAGATCCATGAGATCAAAGACAGCCAAAAAGTCCAAAAGCAAATGTGGACTTTTCACAGCCACCTCACGAGAAAACCCCAAGCACTTCAAGATGTGTTGCGGGCAAAACGGAGCATTGTCGCACTTGGGGCATGTTGGGTATTTTCTTTCACCGTCCTCAAAGATCATACACTTCAAGTGGCCAGTAGAAAGTCGAGACAGTGTCGTCTGATGTACTCTGGAGCCCTTAAATGTTGTGGCGGCTCCAGGATGTCTTTGGAAGTACCAAGGGTGAGCAGGAGGATCAGCCCAGGTTTTAGAAGTAAGTTGTTTAGTAATGGAAGAGATCTCTGATGGTGTTAGTGCCATGCGATCTTCCAGGTTCAAAGGATTACTGGCGGCAGCCTTTGCAAGGTCGTCGGCTACTTCATTCCCAGGCAGACCAACATGCGAGGGGACCCACTGGAGGTGGATTGGATGTTGAATTGAATAATTTGTGTCACTAATGATCATAACACTTGAAGAAAATTACTTTTTACCAAGCCCTTTTTTAATTTTAAAAAGAAAAAATAATAATTTGGAGCTAGGTCAGGAGAGTAATGTGAATGGGATAGCAACTTGAAGTGTAATTCCATAAAATTAATGGTCTCGATTGTAGATTTGTAAGCTAGGGTATAATCATATTTAAAATGGAAAAATGTTTGGACGAATAGGACTGCTTTTATGTCAATTTTTCTTTAAAATTGTGAAATAAATCAGCATAAAACAATTATGTGATGGTTTTACCCTTTACAAGCTAATAAATGAAGATTATAGCCTTTGAGTCTCAGAAAACTTTGGCCATAATCTTTCTAGTCAATGGAACTATTTTTGGTTTTCTCAGAGCAGGTCATTAGAAGAAATGCACTGTTTGGACTGATCTTTCATTTTAAGTGTGCAGTAATGAATACAAGTTTCCACAATTGTTACATAATGTCGCAAAAATTTTCTTTGATTGTATTCGAGCTTAACTGAACATTGCTGTGAAATCGTTCCACGAGTCCACTTTTGGTCCAGCTTCAGCAATTGTGCCACTTATCTTGTTAATGACTTTCTCGTGCTCAAATGTTCAAGCAAAGCACTGAATATATGTTTACCTTTTTAGCTATCTTACGCACTTTCACATGGATGTCTTCTAACATGATGCTGTGGAATTTGTTTACCATTTCCACAGTCATAACTGCAGTTGGAAGACAAAAACACTCTACATTTGTGGTGCTGATACAACCACAAATATTTTATGTGAACTCCTTTTGAGACATTCCATGTGACGGAAAAGAGCCCCGTTCTAAAGAATGCGTACAAAAATGTATACACGCTTTGAACTGCAATAGAAATCATATTTCTCATGGTACAAGATTCAATTTCTAGGAGAAAATAATTTATGTTGTTGTTACTTATGACATTTGGACAAGTCAAACTTGCTATCCAATGGATACGAAATTAAGTTAGATTTCGTTTAATCAGAGCATCTTTTATTTAATCAGAGCACCACGAAGGCAAAAGTACGTCTTTGCCTTAAGATTCCTCCGATAAATGGCACTACCAGAGGATCTACTCCCTCAATTTAAATAATTTATGTAATATGTATGATAAATAAGATGTCTGTAGGGATAAAAACTTATCGGTCTTTCGCTTTGAAGGTAATGTAACAAGTGAAAAGTATCTAACAATGATTGCAGATTCCTTATTCTCTGATATTCGGACATGATATTTTAATGATAAGTTTTATTTCCAAAAAGATGACACACTATCATCGCATGAGCACACCTGGATCAAAATTTACCAGGGGACAGACCACAAGGGGCAATTGAGTTTTCTCCCCGCCTCCCAGACACAGCTGGATTTCTTCTTATGAGGCACAGTAAAAGATGAGGTGTACAAACGTAAATTACATAACCTAAGCAGGATTTAAAATGAAGAATGAGATGAGGTGTGCGCAAAAAAAAAAAAAAAAAAAAACATTTGACACGTTTGCGTAATGTATGGAATCAGTGGTAACTCGTACTCAGAAATGTATTGATGCTGAAGGCCGCCATATTTAACAGTAGTCAGATTTACGTAAGAAGGTGTATTTATGTTCTAAATTGATCTTTAAGCTTTCTGTTTCCAGAAATTAAGCCTTGTAGAAAGGAACATAAATTTTCTGACTGTTCAAAGTGTCAATACATTTTTTGACGTACCCTGTATTTTTTTCAGTTTTTTAATTAGTTAATTGTTTTACTGCGAAAGAAAATTATATTTTAATAATACACGAAAGCTATTTTTCTCATAATAAATAATTTGATAATTTGTTTTTAAATTCAAAGTGGAACGCAAATTATTTAAAATATCATCTGCAAAATTTGCGACTGTTAACCGCAAATAATGTTAAACTCAGGACGTAATAATGAGGTTGTGATCAGGAAGATACGTTTTTCCATGTAATGAACTTATCAAACTATCCTCGTATTATTAATAATTTCGATTTTCTTTTTCAAATGTATATAAGAATTAAATCGTATATACTTTTTAGAATAATTGTAGATAATTTGTTTGTGTATATATTTTACGTATAGAAACAATAGTGAGAAATGGAAATAAATTTTAAAATATTAAAATGTTTAGAACATTTTTGATAAAATTAATTTTTGTCCAGCAAGTAAATAGTTCTTTATTTACTAAAATTAATTGACATTTAAGAACATTTGATTCAACTATTAAAATTCTCATACTTGGGAAATGTTAAGCAATGTTACCATAGAGACCAATTTTTGAAATTTGCAGGTTCACTTAATACAATAGAAGCTCTGTTTTAGGAACACTCTCGAGGTCTTTACATAGTCCCAAAGGCACAATAGTTTTTGTACCTATTTACAAACTAAGAATTTGAAATATATTTTCACGAATTCATAATTATTTAATAATTGAGTAACTTGGATAGACTTTTTATTAGAGATTCGTAAAATATTTGAGTTGTGGACAACTTATCCTACTGTAGAAGTTGAAATTCCGGATTTTTTTTAAAGAAATTCATAAAGGATTCCATTTGCTTCATCGAACTCAAACCTTATAGCATCAGATGGTTTTAAATGCAAACATCCCTAAGTGCGCTTGTAGCGCGTGATTATGACTTGTTATGAAATTGACATTTTTGACACAATTGTTCTTGTCAATCTATGATATGAATAATATTTCAGAATTCAGGTCATTTTGACTTGCAGAATTTACTAAAGAAACTACAGTTCCTGAGGAAAGTCAATGACTATTATTTGATGTCTTGAGTAAAGACAAATTATTCATCATATTTGAGAAGCATCTGGTGTTTTTGATGGACTGAACTTCATGGAAAGAACACGATGTTTCCCGAAAATTCATTTCAAGGATTTTTAAACAAGGGTGCCGATATAATTTGTACATCGGATGTACATCGAAGTATCGGGTGTATAAGTGACTGAGTACGTGATTAATTAAAAAGAAAATTTTCAGATATCAAACAGGAAGAAAAAGACGGTGTTACAACCGTCTGTATAAAAAGCACTTGAATGGCTCACAGGACTAAGTTACTTTTATTAGGTACAAATTTATCAATGAAATTCAATCCTACATCGGAAAATATGTTATTAAAAATGAAATTTTGAACCAGAAAAAATAGTTCCCTTCATCTAAATTTTCATTAAAAAATTTTTTTAAAGTATAAATTTTATTTTATGTAATGTTTGGCCAACAGATGTTTCTATGGACTTAAAAGCCAACTCAAATCTAAGCTAATCAATACAAAAGCCAAAATAAATCTGTTATAAGACCTGTGGCCTCTTAACGGATCTGAATGCTTAGTTGGGCAGAAGAGGATCTACTGCTGATTTTCGATAGAAAAATATTGGGGAAAACCTTTGGGCTACTGATAGAAAATAACATATTGGGGATTCTATATAACCATGGAATCTATAAAAAATATAATGATAACCACATCGCAAAAATAGTAAAGGCCTCCCGTATGTGGCTAGGCTATATTTATAGGTATAATGATTCTTTCCGCACAAAAAATGAAAAAGAAAAACTTTTTTAAGAGCAGTGGGAAGATACCACAAAAGTGACTAGATGATTAGACGGTGTGCAAAAAGACTTTAAACTGTAAGGGATGAATAGATAGAAAGCTGTTGAGAGAGAGAGGGTCAGGTGGGGGGAAGCTTGGAAGAGGCAGCCTTGGCCTGCAACAGGTTGCAGCACTTATGAAGAAGAATTTTTTTTTTTTTTTTTTTTGCATATACTCATGTAGTGCATACTAAATAATTCTTTCCAGAAAATAATTCTTTCCAGTATTATTTTATAAAGACATAATACTTTGGTAAAATTAACTAATTTTAGGCTAAAACACTAACTTTCTATTTTATGAACATTCAATTTTAGGAACTGTTTTATTGGTCCCTAGATGCTTAGAAAAACGAACATTTATTGCATTTTATTCTAAGGAAACGTTACCTTTACTTTTGTAGTGCAAGGTAACTTCCGAAGGCTTTCTTCGATCACATCGTTGTATCTCAATGAACTAACGAGCCTCCAAGGAATTGAAAAAGACGCCCTCGCTGGACTACAGCGATTGAAGTTGTTCTACTGCAGTTTCAATCCGAAGTTGACATACATTGATAAAGATGCTTTCGGCAGTAAAAATTCTTCGATTTCAAAGTTTAAAACTCCACCAAGAGACCAATTGTATTTGAGACAAAATGCTTTAAGGTAAGTTTTACAGATTTATATTGTTTTGAATAAAATTTTAATAATTATAATATTAATCGAGGAGCAAAGCAAACTCTCTTTTACAAATTTTTAACATAATACGAGAAAAAAATAAAGTAACTTGAATTGCTGAGATCAGAAATTTATTTAAGAAATTAGGAACTCGTTCAAGATTTTGAAAAATGGAGTACAATAATTGAAGTAATTATGGGATTCGTAAAAATGAAAATTAAAAGTAAGGGAACTGTGCCAAGGGAATACTAACTATTCCCTTCTTATTAGGAATATGGAGAACAAAGAAAAAGTGTTTTTTTTTTCTTCGAATTCATTTGTGTAAATATTTGATGTCATGGGTGAAGGGATATATATGTATATATCTTGTTCAAAAATGTTACACGAATGTCAATTATGTCTATATCTTTATCTATCTATCTATCTATATGTATATGTATATAAATATATATAATATATATATATATATATATATATATATATATATATATATATATATATATATATATATATATATATATATATATATATATATATATATATATATATATATATATATATATATATATAAGAGTAAAAAAATAATAAAAAGTTTAAATCATCCTTGTCGTTTTAAACTAACCATAAAATGGATGTTTTTGTGTTGTATTTTTCATTTTACTTTTTCTTCTGTTCTATTGTCAACGTGTTAATAGGTGTTAATCTATGGAAAACGTCTTCTCAAACCGATGCTTTAATCTTTACATAAGAAGTCGTTTTATTAAAAAAATGAACTTCGACAATATTTTTAACTTTGCTTTCAACGAGTTGAATCCATAGAGTCCTTACTCGATATGGGTATCATGTTTCAATCATTTCAACTATTGTTATGGGCATTTGGCTCAACGACTTTGCTGGTAAAAATCATGAATAGATTTTTTCTCAGCACCGACGGCACTCAGACATTCCATGGTAATATTGCTTAAGGGTCATTGATATCAATCGCTTTCTCGTGGTGCTTCCTGGTTAAACTAAACGACTGATAACCTACCGACTTATAAGATATGACTATTTGCAAAACCATTTCCATCTTATTGGTGTCAAGAATTAGCTTATTGCACTCTGTGATAACAGGGGGATTTGCATGGTTACCACCTCAGGCATTGCCCCATTGTTTTAAAGTTTCATGAAGACAACTCTACGGACGCTAATTTTAATTATTTTTATGCTTTATCATCACTTTATTGGGCTACTCGTTAATTAATGGCAGAGATATTGAAAAAGAGCGTAGGATAACAAAAATATTACCTTAGGATCTTTTCTGGCTCGAGACTATATCACTTACTTCATAGATGACTGGGAAAATATTGTTTTATAAAACAAATCGTCATTTAATTAATAGTGGATGGTACTTTTCGAAAGTAGTATAAACTCAACGAAACATGAATTTCAGTCATTATCATTGTTTTCTACAAACTTGTGTTTTATTTATCATGTATATTAGTTACCTTATTGTTAAATAAAGTAAAACGACAACCATTTTAAATTATTTAAGGATATTATTAACCCAAACTATGAAGGGATTTTCCAGAATTAAATAAAAACGGAGTGCTGAGACAAACTTGCTGGCAATTCGTTTGAAGAACATTTTATGTCATTGAGATTAATGATTGGTTGATTATCAACTGTAATGTTAGAAACACTGTATGCACATTTCAAAAAGTTTTGTATTCTGCATAATGCATAATACCAGTGTTACATGTTTCTACTAAGTCAAAGAATTTGATATTTGAATACCTAGTGTTATTGCATATTTGTGAGAACCTTCCAATAAAAAAATCCTCAAGAAACATGTTTGTTGCTGTAGAAACTAATATCTACAGCAAAAAAATTGCTTCAGCTTATAAATCATGTTCAGTTCTCAATTCGAACTCATTTTAAGAATTGTTTATGGTATGGTGTATGAGAACTGTTAGGTCATTATATGAACTATTCTTTATTCTTGCCATAATTTGCATTTGTTCTTGCATTCAACACTTTGCAAGATTGATATCTGGGTGATGATATTAACAGGTATCACATAAAACACAAAGCCGCTCATCATTGGGATTTGCCGAAAGGGTCACTTTTATGCGTCTAAAAATACTTGTCATTACACACAACAAGATTCCATATCGACAATGGTTGCAAGATAAGACATCATCTAAGGAAGACGATTTGCAGGTAGCTTTCACTTAGCTTTCAACATTTTCTTAATTTGCTCCAATCGATTTATCACCAATCGAACATACGTCATATCATCGGCTTCCTTATATTAAAGCTTTCTCGTTTTAGTACTTATGGGAATACCTTATTAAACCTGCACTTAAGATTAACAGTACTTAACTAGTCGTTTTTAGTACTTGTAATTATGTATTATACATTTGTACACTGTTGTGTTTTCAAGTAATTATGGAATCAAAATTAAAATACGTTATCGTTCTAAAAATATTTTAATTTATTGGTTGTTGATTAAAACATTTTTAGTTTTATCATTTATCTATAATATATGTAAAGAATTTACAGCTTATAAATTTGAACGATCGATAGAAGTGTTACATTACTTTTGTCAAATATGTAAATATTTTATGTTCAGTAGTTTTGCAGAGTAAATTAAAAAGTTTTTCAAAATGTTCAACTTACTGTAAGGAAACTATAAATATCACTTATTTACAAATAAGCATTCTCATTTCGTCTCAAATGATTAAAATAACTGAACTTGTTGATTTTTTTGTCTTAATTTTACTTCAATCTTCCCAGGAGAACCTTTCAGATATCATTCTATAAAAATTTACAACAGGTTTAAAATTTAGAATCACAAATCTTTTAATTTATCCTATAAAATCCATTTGAATTTAATAAATAATTACTTGCTAAAAGGGTACATTAAATCATAAGAATAAAGCGAACCATAAGAACACTAAGCAAGCACAATCATAAAACAATCAAGCTAAAATTATTTAACATATTATTCTTATTAAAAACATCTTCTTTTAAATAAATGATGGATGTTGATAGTTTTCATGATTAACAAACTTAAAGATAAAAAAATTAAAAATTTAAATCGTCCTTGCCGATTTAAGATAATTATAAAGTGGATGTTTTATCTTGTCCATTTCATTTTGCTTTTACTTCTGTTCTATTGTCAACGTGATCCATTATGGAAGCAATATCGCTAAAGATTTGAAAATTACTTTTTAGAACAACAGATAATTTTCATGATTTTGAAAACTTTTCCAAACGAGAGAAATCATAACGGAAAAAATGCTTCTTTATTACTGGTAAAAATCATGAATGGATGATTTTCACATCGCTGACGACACTCGGATATTCGATGATGAACTTCGTTTGCCGTGAAGAATGCGATTTGAAAGCTGGCAGCAAATTCGTCGACAAGTCGGATGTACGACGCCGTCTCAATACGATATGACGTCGAGAAAACGTGACCTGACGTCACGGATATTTTAAACCAATAAAAATTGGAATAAAGTAACGTAATCATGATGTCAACGGAAACGAAAGAAACGACTACTTCATGGTTAAAAAAAGAATCGGGAACTTTTATATTATTTAAAATAATCGTATAACAAACATATCATGAAACAAACTTGAAAAGAATTGCATACGAATTTTTTCAGAACTCTGCAATCTCCACTGGAGTCTGGTATGTGGTCATCTCTAAGCTTTGTGGACTTGGCTGAAAATCCATGGAAATGCGATTGCAATCTTTTATGGATGAAGGAATTATCGGAGCAAACACAAATGACCATTGTGTAAGATAACCTGTCTTCTCATTTATGTCTGTGTAAATATGCAGTTCTGTTTGCTTTGTGTGTGTTTACATCAAGTATTATGTTTCTATCAAATTATCTATATTCAAAAATAACTCCTCAGAACAGTTTGTTAAGTTATTGCGTCCCATACGCAGTTAATATTTCAGTTGTAATTTCTTGTTCCCATTTCGTATGCATATATACTCATTTTGGACGCTAAGCAGCTTTGATAAATGGACATAAGGGCTAAACTTAACTTTAGGATAAATCTTGAATCTAAACAAAAACAGAATTTAACCATACAATAGTAACTCGGCGAACGATTAAAACAATAGGAAAATAGCTTATTCAGATGAGAATTTTAGCTAATACAAGCTTCACTTTAAGGAAATGAAGTCTATGAAAAGAGTAAATGCTCTAACCAAGATATCATTTATCTTAAACATAGTATGGTAGGCATATCACTCCATTTGTGTAATATTCCGTACTGTAATTTGTTCTGGCAACAGTACAATTTCTTACTGGTTGAGGACTATATTTTCATACTTCATTAGATGACTCCCAGAAAATATTGAAGCACATTTTAACAGTTGTGCGCATTCAACAATGAATAAAATACTTATCTTTAATCTAATCAGTGTCAGAATAAAATTTTTGTTTTTTGTGAATTATAGCATCTTAATAAATTGACCAACAAGCTTGTTACCTCACTTTGTAAAATAACTTTTATTTCTCTTTGTTTAACAATGGTGGCATCGAATTCCTAACTTTCCATTATGGGAAAGGCTGTACAATTGTAAATCATGAAGCATTATTACCAAAGTAACAATGCTGTACATTCAAACCACGAAGGGGATATTTTAAAAAATGAAAATTGTTGTAAAACATTTTTGAATATCTACGACATGCCTTTTCCCACATAAGAACTTTTCATACATAGAAGGCTGTACTCATTTGTCGGGATGAGTACAGCCTTCTCATCTCAACAATTGGAAATTTACCAGATTTCTTATAAAGAAATTCTGGGAAATTTCCCGGAAACCAACTTGACAAATAAACTTGCAAGTAAGAGAAAAGCAATATTTATTTCGCCGTTGTTTAGGGGTAGGTCTTAGGAGACTAAGGTCTCTTGATCGATTGGCCACAGTTGAAATACAGGTTGTGGATGTTGCTTTTCTGCTTGTACGTCTATTGGCGTGGGTGCTTGGGAGTTTTCTAAATTTCCTCTCTTGCGATACGTGAATACGGTCCACTTTTTAGGAGAGCTTCTGCAAGATGGCAAATTAAGCTGTGGATATTTCTGTGGTTTTACAATGGTTTCAAGCCGTTAAGTTGTCCACAGAGCTTGATCTTATTGCTTACGTCTCTTATGGTTCAAAAGTACTTTAGATCGAGTCTGAAACCTTCTGAAAGGCGCATTTTCTCTTTATCACATCATGGTTGTGTTTGTAATTTTTTTTAATTCGTAACAAGCGCAATGTTTCAAATTATTAAGCTTATAAAGATATTGTTGCTGTTACTTATGACACTTGGACAATCCAAGCTCGCTAGATGACGACTGTGCGAAATTAACTCATAAGAGCCTGGCCTGTCTTTCGTTTTAATCAGAGCACCATGAGGATGAAAGTATGTCTTTGTAATAAGATTCCTCAGATAGAGGGCACTACTAGAGGATCCAGTCCCTCCATTTTGACTTTGATTTGGAAGGAAGGGGAATTTTCCCCCAGACCATTACATCCATTGCAACATGGTCAAAGACAGATCACAGAATCGCACTGAATTAAATCTTTGTCTGTCGTTGAAGCTTCAAAATTTTATTACCTATCTTTTTTAGCGTTCATGTCTAAAATTTAGAAAGCAATTTCTGAAACCGGATGTGAAGTCATTGGATTTACTATAACAGGTTTTCATCCATTTTTAATTCAGTTGGAAATTACATTGCATCATATTAGTACCAACATCTTTAGAGCTCTATACAATTGCATTTTAAATTCTCTTATTAATAATAAAATATATAAATCCTACGTCTTATAGGATTATATATAATACATATATTTTGAAATCAATTTTGAAATCAAAGTCAATAAAATTAATGAATGCATTTTAAAATCTTTTTACAGTTGTGACAGCCCTCCTCACCTGAGGGGCCGATCCCTCAGTTCTATTGATGCCTCGGAACTGACCTGCCAATTCGACTGGAGCTTGGCGAATTTCCTTCTCATCGTCTCCTGCATAGTGGCATTTGCTGTCGTTCTCTTGGCCGTTTCAATATCCGTCTGCTCCAGAACTCCCGCGGGTCTTTTCATTCGCGCCAAGAAACAATTTTCCTACGCCAAGGTTGTGCCGAAAACCGAAACTGTGGATCTGGAATGGGATCCGTCGGGAGAGATGTAATACGCTGCTGAGACACGCGATGTCCCGAAGAAGTTTATGTTATGCACTCTAGACTGCTGCTCGTGTTTGAAAATATTTATGAATAAGATACGGCAATGAGAACAAAACGAAGCATTTATGTTCAATGTCTACTTTACTATGATAATTGACGATTATGATTGTTTAGCACATAAATCTGTTTTTATGTGTTGCAAAATAATAAGTATTACAATAGTTTATATTCTAAATTAATTTATGTATGTATATCGTATTTTGATCCTAAGTATTACCAGAAAACCAAAGCAATTTTTTAAGAATGATTTACAGCAAATGTTTTTAAATAACAGTATTATTAAAGAAATAGCTTTAGAATTTCTGAAAAGCTTAATTTATTAATTTCTTTTTTTACTGCAGTTTTTTTATAATGATTATTATTAGGCTTACAATTAACACAATAATTTATAAAAATTATATTTACTCAATGACAATAACTGTAAAGTATAACAGCAATGGTAGGATAAAATAATCAAGTCTGAAACAAAACCATTTCACCTTTTCCTCATGTTTGTTAAATATATTATATTGTATGGATATTAAATGTATAAATAATATAAATATATATGAATAGAGTACTATTTCTTCGAAAATAGCTATCAATTTTAATTCTGTAATTAATATATTTTAATAAATATTTTTAACAATTATTTACTGCAATGTTTAAGGCTTTTGTCAACATCATATAATTTTTACAGAAATAATATGAATTTTTATTAAAAAATACAGTTAAATTTCGTAAATTCAAGAAGTTAAAATATCATCAGTGCGTACTTAAGAAAATATTGAATTTTAAATGAATTTCTCTCGATTTGTTTGCTAACATAAACAGTTCATGTATCACAATGTATGTAAAAGCAGAATATATTTTATTCTTTCATAAAAATAAGAAATCCCAACAATTGCAAAAACTTTTGCAACATCGACCGACTGAAGGTCAAACAAACGCTCCAGAAATGTGCTTTGGTTCATAAAATAAATCTGAAGAATATTCTTCAGTCTCATCTCCTTCAGCAGTGGAATAGCTTTCTGACTTCTGAAAGAATAGTAAAAAATGAATGAATGATTTTTTAAATATATATATATATATATATATATATATATATATATATATATATATATATATATATATATATATATATATATATATATATATATATATATATATATATATGTATATATATATATATATATATATATATATAGTATATTTTATAAAATACAATGAGTACAATGAAACAAAATACAATGAAAAATACCAAATGGAGAATAGTACATTGAAAATATTAAATGGAAAACAATACATTGAAAATACCAAATAGAAAGAATTACATTGAAAGTACTTGGAAGAAATTTCAAAGAAAGATAGATAAAAATGGAATAAAGTACCAATATGGCCAGCTTCGTCAGGGGGTGTTGACCACATTGGCACAAATTATGGCTCTTCTGCAATGGCCCAAGACAGTTCAGTTCTATATTTGGCTTTACATTTTGTATATATATATATATATATATATATATATATATATATATATATATATATATATATATATATATATATATATATATATATATATATATACACACACACACACACAAGACATTAAAAATTGGATAAATGTTTTGAATGTTTTCATAACATTTCGTACTTAAACTTAACATTTTCTCCTACAACTTAAATTCTTGGTCTTATGCAAAAGGGAACTATCATTGGGTTTTAATCTATTATTCCATCGTGTAAAGAATGTTAATATACAATTTGTAGAAATAGAACCGAAATACCTAATAACTTTGGAACATGAAATTGCATTTTTTCTGATTAAGATAATCTTATATTTTTACATCCAGCAAATAATAACAAATTCTTTGCTAGACGTAAAAATATAAGAAACTACTTATTTTTAGTAGACAGCAAATTTTGTCAAAATATCACCAAGAGCAATTGTAAATGAAATTAGGAATTCCTTTTTTCATTGCAAACTCAATAATGTATTTTCCATGAGGCTGCATATAACATTAGGCCGATTAATTTCGGATTTTGTTTGTTTCAAACTGACATTCGTAGAAGTGGGTTTGTTTGATTTTATTTACCGTTTAACAGTTTCCCTTCTTTCACATGATTAGACCGGAACATACAGCTTAAAATGAATTCCAAACCTCTACAAACAACCAACCCCAAAAAGGGATTTGAATCCACGAATTGTCAAAGCAAAGGTTTTAGCGAGGATCTACGACATTTGGTTCAACAGAAAGCAATGGTTGTTTGAATGTAGAAGTGGATGAATTGAGGAGAAGGTCTATACTTGCTTACATTTCAGAAACTATTAAGTAATCATAATTTTATAGAATACTTAATTAAATCGTAGAATTCAATAACTTTGTATACTTATAAAAGTAATTTTTCTAGTTATTTCATGATATACCTAATTATTCAAGGAAATAATGAATTTCACACTTTAACAGTGACATTTGCATTGCTAAATGAACAATGTAATATTTCAAAAGTGATATTCTTGAAACAAAATCTTTCTTGCAAAGTTAAAAGAAAAATAAACTTCAGTTAATATTCAACTCATAATCACAAAAATTTTGACATCTCATTTTTTAATATAACTATTCATTTAAAAATTGTTGAAGAACTACTGTGTTGTAAAAAGAACTGGTTCATTAGAATAAATTGTTCTTGATTATAAAACTGAAATATCTCAAAAAGTATTTAAAAATTTTAAAATGACAGTATTTAAAAATAAAAATTATTGTAAAATATGGACTATATTGACCGGAAATTAATTATAGAAGTTTTTTTACTAATAAATTATTTCATAGTTTTTATGTACACCATATATCTTTTCAAGATATATTCCGAAATTACTTTTATTATTCTAATCTTTCCAATTAAAAATAATGTTTGTTTAATAAATGGAAATATTTTATTATAAATGTTAGTACTTCTAATCTGTAATAAAAGCAATCGAATCAGTTCAAAGCTATGCTATTTTGGAGCATAAAACTTTCGTACATTATACAAGAATGAAGAACTTATGTAAATTAAGAAAATCTGGAAAACGATGGGATTCAAGAGATTTTAACGGAAAACTCTTATTGAGAATGCCCAACCTATAATGTCTCGCAATGTCAACGAAAACTAATAAGCTGCTTACAAGGAAAATGTATCCAACTGAATTTATTCGCAATTTAAAAAGTAACTTCAAATATGAATTTGATACAAAAATTGCTGGGCGTAGTCTTAAAATTATTGTAAAAACCCCAGATGCTCATAAAAATCTAACAAAACTTTTCGATGAAAAATGCATTGAATACATATTCATTAAAAGTAAAAATCAAAAGCCCAGGAAATATGTCATACGAGGCCTCCCCATTGCCACAAAAACACAAGATATTGAAAACAATTTAAAACTCATTGGCTTACAAGTGGCCAGAGTTAACCAAATGATTAACCCAAAAACTAGTAAACCAATGCCTCTCTTTCTAGTCACAATTTTCTCCGAGCCCGAAGGGGTAAGTATGTATAAGATAGACAAACTTTGTCACATTTCTGGAGTGACAATGGAACACTACAGAGGATCCAAATCGGTGATGCAGTGTTCAACTGTCAACTTTGTCACATTTCTGGAGTGACAGTGGAACACTACAGAGGATCCAAATCGGTGATGCAGTGTTCAACTGTCAACTTTGTCACATTTCTGGAGTGACAGTGGAACACTACAGAGAATCCAAATCGGTGATGCAGTGTTCAACTGTCAACTTTGTCACATTTCTGGAGTGACAGTGGAACACTATAGCGGATCCAAATCGGTGATGCAGTGTTCAACTGTCAACTTTGTCACATTTCTGGAGTGACAGTGGAACACTACAGAGAATCCAAATCGGTGATGCAGTGTTCAACTGTCAACTTTGTCACATTTCTGGAGTGACAGTGGAACACTATAGCGGATCCAAATCGGTGATGCAGTGTTTCAACAGTCAGCAATTTTATCACTCGGCCGATACGTGCCATCTTAAATCTAAATGCGTCAAGTGTGCAGGAGTACACAACACGAGGGACTGCCCTCATGACAAAGTAGAAATTCCCAAATGCTCAAATTGTCAGGGTAATCACCCTGCCAATTATAAAGGCTGCCCAAAATTTCCAAAGATAAAGACAGCAAAAATCATCAAAGCTAATTTGGAAACAAAAAATCAAATATAATAAGACCTGGCGTCTCGTACGGGAGAGTTACCTCCCCACCCCCACTCAAGATATAGAACAAACTCCTCTGCTGAGCTCTCCAGGATTACCTGATGACTTTTCAGAATTAATCATTCTAATAAACGAAATTAAAGCTATCTTTAAAGGTATACCAATTAAAAAGCTTATAAAAGAGCTTAATGAAATTAAGTCCCCTATGGACAAGCTTTTCAAACTGACTCAATATTTTCAAGATATAGAATAACTTATTTTTATTTAAATATTAAAAATGTAAATATTAAAAATATCTATTATTTTTACTTAATTAAATCATTCTTATATTAATCTTGCTATCCTTCCTTTATTTATAATTATTAGTTTAAATCAAAAAATTCCAAAAAAATTAAATATTTAAGTAAGCTTCTCCCACTCAAGTTTTCAACCAATAATATGCCAGTCAGACACAGCTATAGCTCACCAGTTCATTTCCAGCTCCAGATGAGGGTGAGCTCCGTCGGACCTAGGACCTCGTGAATCCGGCGCAGCCAGCCGAAATTGTTGTATTTTGTCTTAGTTGATCAATGGCATTCCGAGAAAAATCTTACAATCGCTTTGGATTTTTAATTTTTTGCTAAAAGTAACGAAAGGAACTTACCGCAAGCGTTAGCAGTCTGGTGTATTTTAAATTTTATTAGATGAACTTTAAACACATAATGCCCTCCAAATATTATCCATTTTACTCAGACTTGAAACTGTATGCGTGTGTACATCTGAAAAAATGTAACTAAACTTCAGCTTAAAGCCTGTCTCTCCGTTTCATTGATCTCTAAATTTTGTTGTCAATTACTTTTCCAGACTATCTTTTTAAAGTTGATACTGTAACCATGTTTCAATTTATGTTATTTCCTGGCTTGTAAGACGCACCTATTTTTTATGGACATTTTTACAGGACCAAATATTACTGATTATTACAACAAATTTACAGTGTCTTAAGCAATACTTTCTGCAAATACCCAATTTATCTGAGAAATAACCTAGTTTAGTCTTCTTCATCAAAGTCGACGCGTCTCCAGAGTTATAGGAGGAGTCACTTTAAAACCTCTTCTCAATCAGCATTTGAATCCTCATGCATCAATTTGTCCTCTGTACTATCCAGTGCATTACTAATACCGCACTTCTTAAAAGGATTTAATCACTGCCTTTGTTTTACATAAGTCCCGTAGGTTATGTTTACTGTGAAATATTTTTCTTAAGATCCTTTTCCTAATTCCGTCAATTTTTTACCATTTGTTTTAGTTGGAAGCGGCCCGAAAATGCCTCTCAGAGACACTGTTTTAATATTGAAGAATATTGTAATTCAAGAATTTAAGTACAAGAGTTCGATATTTTATTCTATGAAATATTTCAAATTCAAGTCCCAGACCTAATTCATGCAATCTAAAAACTCTGAGAAACAGTTGAAAGTCAATGATAAATATAAAAATCTAGTGTAAGTACTATTGCCATTAACTAGAAGAAAATTAAAATCATATTACATGCAAATCTTATTCAAGAGTGTTTAAACATATTCTTAAGCATACTCTATCACGCGTAGTTTATATGTTATAGCAATGCTGACATTGTTTTTGTATCATAATTTGGTAACAAAGTTAAGAAAATTGAAGAGTGAAAATTTCACATACTTAAAAGTCGTTTTCAAAATTTGGAAAATTTAAACAAAGTAATCTGTGATGACAGCGCATGCGCATTTACTGAGCTCTAAGTAACTGCAAATGTCCACAAGGAAAGTAAAAAAAAGTGGTATAACGAACAAAGAAAATGCACAGAACTAAGTATCAACTTTAAGAAAAGTATGTCTTATAGCTGGAAAATATGATAATTACCAGATTATGTATAGGAAAAACTTACGGATTCTGAAGTATGCGTTGATACTGTATCATAAGTGGAAGTTACATCTTTAGAAGCATCATAGTAGCCATCTTCTGTAAAAGTTGTTTCCCCTGAATCAACTTTTGAAGAAATGCTTACATCGAATGAACTTGATAAGTCATGATCTGCAGATTACAAAGAATAAGTTAAAGAGAGAAAATGGAAAAATCATGATGAATGTTATGAAATAATCAAAGAGTTATCAAATAATAAAATATTCTATTACATTATAACTTAATAAAATAAAAAAACTCATAGAATAATCTATTAAAATCTTTTAACAAATTTCTGTGATTATATTTAAAACTTTTATTGTTATTAATCAAAAAAATCAAACACGAATATTTTTACTAATAATAATTTTCAATTGTTCCTACGGTAAATGGTAAAATAAATAACGAGTTTAAAATTTTAACAATGCGAATTAATATCCCATATTCAATAGCTAAATGAATAATTTATTTTTCAAAGTATTGAATATTTTTAAATGATTTTTAAATTACCTCTGTAACCTGAAATTAATTAACATGTAATTTTTTCGATTTATTTTTCGTCTTTAAAGCTTAGACAGTGATTATATTTGTATATAAAATAAGTAGAGTAATTTAAGTTATTTACTTAATATCACTTTTAGAAATATTCATAAAATAAAGCAACTCTCTCTGAAAATGATTTTCTCATTCAAGATTTATAATACAATGAAAATTTTCGATATTGAATCGAATTGCTATTCCTAATGTTTAAATATTAAATAAAAATGATACAATTCAATAGCGCAACACAAAATTTTCAAAATTACATCGCATTTTATTCCTAGTCGATTAAATACGCAGCTAAGAAAATATACCCTTCGGGTATTTGAATTAACAGCATATCATTAGTTATTCGAAACCTCCGAGTTCTTTCAATCAATTTTCAATTAAAAATAAAAAGAGACGGAATGAATTTTGAATAAAAAAGGAAAATTAAAGTTAAAATTTTATGAAGCAATTAAGTCAAATGAAGAAACTGTAAAATATTTGAAACAAAAACCCTTTTGAGTCTTTCAAAGAGCAATATCAGTTAAATGCTACATAAAGATGATTCTTAAAAACCGATCATAAACGCACTGGCAAAACAGGCATTGTTTCCCTATCGCAAAATAAAGAACAACCAATTCTAAAACTAAAGCCCAAGAAAATGAGATGAAGAAATGGAATATTTAGAGAAGAAAATTTTGGAACACAGACGATTCAATTTGCTGAAGCTATTAAAGCTTGATTTGAACGAAGATTAACTTTTGGGTGCTCTGTTAAGGGAATTCCAAGGCAGCATTATTCAAGACTAATTCCATTCGTAAAATATTCATGTTCATTATTTTCCACCTTGTAATACCAATCCTATTGAGAATTTTCATGCGTATCATAGGATTCGCGAAATACATCGGTACTATTCGTCCCGACGATCTTCCAATAAGAAGTGCAATATTAATATATATAATAAAGAAAGTCAGACTGAGAAGAGTTGGTTGGTCATCACGGCAAATCGTAGTTGACAGACTTCCTGGACGCATCCATAGTGCGCCGGGGGTGCGGCGAAGTTGGTTGGAACCAGAAATTGGAACGTTTCGGGGTGCCGGTGCAGTCAGAGTGACGTCAGCAAGCGTGGATAGACGCGCCCGAAGGGAGGCGGTCCCACAAAGCACGCCTACCGAAATTCTGCAGCATGTGCAAGACACCTTCTCATATCGAGCTGAATCATTTGCCGTCGATTGGTTGCTAGTGGCCTGCACTCATAGCATGCAGTAAAAAGATTGCCATTGAATCCACAGCATAGACGTCAACGTCTGGAATGGTGCCGGATTAAAGAGATGTGGAAGACGGAATGGCTCCGGATCGTCTTCTCAGATGAGTCACGCTTCTGTTTCTTCGGTGATACTCGTCACGTACAAGTGTGGCCTCAACGGTGGAGAAAGGTCCAAGCCTGCATCAATTGTGTAACGCCCAACCGCGCGACAATGTGGCACCACGATTCCCAGTCATCTGTAGCTCGTATTCATGGCACTATGACAACCCAACGTTACGTGAATGATGTGCTGTAGCCGGCGACTCTCCTCTATGTTCAAGGGGTGCGCAATGCCTTTTATCAGCAAGATTACACCCAAGCGCTCACTGCTCGTATCAACCAACATGCCTTGCAAGGAGTGCAGCTGCTTCCCTGGCCATCGTGCTCGCCCAATCTCTCAAATCGAACACGTTTGGGATATAATTGGACGCTATTTGCAGACTCTGCCACTGGCTTTTTCAGAAGACGCACGTTGGCAAATAGTGAAGAGGGAATGGAGAGCCATTCCTCAGAACGCCATCCGTTATTTTCATTGATTCTGCGCCTAGACGTGTTGATTCGTGTACTGCCGTTCTCGGTGGTCCTACTGACCGGACTTTTTTCTCGCTTTATACTATATAATTTCAAAATACAGATCATTTATTGTTTGTTTCTGTCTCTCTCTTTGTTTGCCGAGAATCGTCTTTTTTCTGGCAACTTCTTTTTACTGTTGCATTTTCAATATCGGGTAGTGTATTATTTTTTTATATTAATTAGACACATTTTCTTATTTTTGATATTAGACATTTATGATTGCTAAATGTAAGGGACTCGATGCTCATACAATAGATTTAATTTTTTCTTAGAGACAATAATTTAGCATTTCCATAGATGCATTTATAATGGCTGCACTAAAAATAAAGTGTGCTTTTATAATCGCTTATGAAAATATGATAATTCATATTTAAAATGTAAACAATGGAAACGTACCTGAATATACTTTTTTTAACTTTGGCGTCTTCTTGTGATAATACAGTGAGAGAAGTACTATATTAAATAACAGAAGTAATAAGAAAACTGTTCCAACAGTACTGAGAAGAATTTCGACTAAAAGATCATTGAAACCATTTGAATAACCGTTTGCACTTAAAGGTGGTTTATAGCGTTTCTCTGGAAAAAAATAAAATATGATTAAAATATAACACTTTTTTATTGCATTTTTCATTGTGCAATATTCACCTATTTCATAATACTTGATATTTAATTTATTTAAGTAGATGATTTACCAACTTAAATAAATTGTTTACTATTTGAAAATAATTCCTCACAATAATCGTTACATCTTCAATCATGAAACTTAGTAAATTGTGGAGACATTTTATAGAAGATGGTGTTAATGCTCCATTTGGCTAACTTTGATTTCACCTATGAGTTGAAGAGTTAGAATGGAAGGCTTTTCAAAATGATTTATCTGTAAAATCATTTTCTTCAAACTCTGAAAATATACTTGACCTTTTGTTTTTGAAAACAAATCGCCATTTTTGATCCAAGTTTGTTTCATAGTGAAGACAATGATCAACTTTAAATACAACTGTCAGTGTGAAGTTTCTTTATCGAACATGTGAAGTTTACTAAAAGTAAATGTAGTAAAAGATTTATTGATGAATATTTGCATACATTTATTCAAACAGCACAAACATAGCCAGTATTCTCCCTAAATTTTTGAAACAATTTATTAATTACAAAAAAAAATCCATTTTTTCATATAAATTAATAAGTTTATTAAAAAAATCTGTTATTATATTTGTTATTTATTACTAACTATACATCGATTTCTTACTTGTGTACAATTCAATAAAGTTTTCTTTTATTTATATATAGTATAATTATTATCATATTTCCCAGAAATGTAAATTTATAGAATATAAGCAAGTGAAATATTTTTTCGAAAATAATGTTAGTACTTCTCTTTTGGTAATTAATTCACAATAGGATTTAAAAACGTGATGCCATAGTTTCGAAACTTCATAAGTTTGGCAACTCGTTACTTTTAATTCCATTAAACTGATGCATTTAAAAATAAACTTAATTTACTTTCATAGATTTTTACCTAAAGTTTTGGCCTTTACTATATGCGTAGTGTACGGGCTATTTCCTCGCTCATTCGAAGCCATAATGGCTATTTCATATTCCATATCAGGCTTCAAATCTTGCAGTAAGAAGTAGTTAGTGTCATTTGGATGAACGTCAATGTACGAGAATCCCGGGTCGAAAATTGATTTGTATCGAATTCTGTGAGTCTGGTTGTGGCCGCCATTGAATCCGGGCACCCACGCCAAATAGAAAGAATCATCTGTAATGTTGAGGACTCGGATGATGAGCGGTGGATCAGGAGCACCTGAAACATTTCAGTTTAAAAAAAAAACTATTGAAAACGCACAAAAGATACAATAAATCTCTTTCACATGAATAGTTAAAATGAAGCATATTCTACATTAAACTGACTAATCTTCCAGAAAATTTTTTAAAATTTGCATGGAATCTTTTTTCCGACTGAATTTGAAAGCCTCATATTTTGCTAGTTCTTGATTCTTGGTGCTTATTTTTTCACCTTATCAGTTTTTTTTTATTGTTTTTTTAATATTTGTTAAAACAGATAAATGTTTCATTGCATACTTTTGTTTGATGATAAGGAGAAAATATTTCACCAGGGCCTTCCTGAAATGAAACAATATCTGTCTTTCTACATTTGACTGCAAATCAATATACTTAACAATTTTCTTTCTAATTCGTGGCTGTAAAATCTTTTATTCCTCCTTTCTGAAAGATTAGCCAGTTTAAAATGATATATATTATATTTTATCATACATAAAATAGTTTTCTCCATATAATATTTTTTAGCTTATTACTTGAAAATTAGAACGTAAAATAAATGCTAACATAAACAATTTTCTACCTCAAAACCTGTAAGTACTTTTTTATACATCAAAATGGAAAGAAAATGAGCATTTCGTTTTTTAGTGAGATAATTTATACTAGACTGAAAAAAATAGCTTTCCATGATTTGTTTTTCTAAATATTTTTAAAAAATCGAAATATCTTTAGAAAATTTGCAATGTTTCCGGGAAAAAAATAGAAGAGCTGGCTGCTATGCAGAATTATTCAGTGTTTGTATATAATAGGTATTAAATTATTATAAATTATTGTTCTAAAATATACAAGTTTTCCTTTAATCTGTATATAAGCATATGTAGTTCATGAAATGAATTTCAAATTTTGAGCCTGAACTAAATCTTTATTGAACAAGTTTGGGGGCTGAACTAATTATTTCGGACAAGTAACTTATGTATAATCACAAACTTGGAGGCTTTGAATAAACATAATTTGCCTGTTTGCATAAAAGCAAAAGCATTTACATTAACATCACTTAATATGATTTGGCAGTTAAATCCACTCCTATTTTCAACAGACATATGTAAGTATCGCATGGCAGAGAGTGGGTTCTTGTAACATTTTTCAAACATAAATTCTCTACCTGCGGAGAGTTGCAGGAAGAGGACCAAACACAATACAACACTAGTAACCTTTCTATGTAAAATGATCAGGAATCCTTTTTCAATCACAAGCTGATGCCACAAATCGTTTATTGAGTCCCTCTCTGCTTCACTTGAAGTTTCGATTGTCTGCTTGAAAAAACGATTGTCTGGGTTAGAGGCTTTTATAGGCGTCACCGAAATCGAAATTAAGCAAATACTGATGTATAATAGTCTTACACGCAGCTTTGAGACAATGATTAACACTTAGCACAAAAGCCTGGTAGCAACATATTTAATTTAGTTCTATGCCACTACATGTAGAAGTCATTGTTTTCAGCAATGCTGTTCTATAATTTTGAACAGTCGCTACTTTTGAAGATGATGCTAGCAGAAAATTGACATCAAATGATATTACGATGGTATTATATGTAAAATGCAGATTGCAATATTTACTTTCTGGATTTCTTTTCAATATTTAATGTCCTTTCGAACATTAACCAATAAAAGAATTAAAAAGGAAAAGAATTCATTTCCTTTATCAAGATTGTAGCTCTTTTTTCCAAATTGTCAAATTTGTAAAATATTTTTTAAACTTTGAGATTTAGAATTGAAAGAAAGGTACTTGCCATAATTATTCAGACTTTAACAAGAATTCTAAGAGGTGTATTTTAGATAGCCAAAAATAGGGACAAAACATGTTATATAATAAATTTGTTTATATATTAGAAACATGTATTTAGTTCACACAAATATCTATAAAATAGCACATGCAATTTTTGAGTAACAGGATTCTTGTCACTCTAAAATTTAATTTTATAATTATTTTTAATCAATTTTTAATACAATATAATTTTTAATACAATATAATATAATAACAATTTTTCTAAAATTTTACCAGCATGTCAGTTTTTTTTCTTTCAGTTATTAAGTAATTAGCAATTTATTCACACACTTTTAATTAAAAAGCTATTTCCAATAAATTTTCGAATCAGAAAAATAATCATCTTTCCTTAAAATAAAAAAGTTGTCTCACTATCAGGAAGAAAGTTTATTTCGGTTGTGTCGAATCCTATCTCGTTTCTGGCGACACATTTGTACTCTCCAAAATCTTCAGCCATCACGTTTTCAATATTCAGGATACCCAACCACGTGACATGATCCAGCTGCAGAATGTCACTCTTTTTCCTCGGACTGCTTTTTTCGGAGATGACCACGCCTTCGAGGGACCAGGTGAAGGATATTTCAGGGACTCCATCCGCAGTGCAGTACAGCTGGGCACTGACCCTCGGTCACTGTACACAGTGCCGTTGACATCCTTCAGAATGGTGGGAGCATCTGGACTCGTAGAAAAAAGTTAACTTGAAATACAAGTAAAAATAAAAAAATTACAATCTAATTACATTTACAGGAAAACTAATCCAATGGGGATATCAATCAGCAAACATGTTATTCGTCAAAAATTCCTTAAAAACATTTTCCATGTTGGCGTTAGCAAAGCATTAGTCTTAAGATTTAAAAGAAATTGCTTACAAATATTGCAATCATTAATTTAGAATTCTATTAATAAATGATATTTTTAAAGTTTTAAACCATTCTTGCTGATTTAAAGTAACCATAAAGTGGATAGGCTAAACTGAGTATTACGGTCGAACCTGCTAAAGCACAGAAAGTCGCCACGGTCTCAGCGAAAAGTCGCCAAATCTGTTACAATTTGGCGATTATTTTTTGTCGCCAAATTTTTTTGCCAAAAAATCGCCAAAAACGATTAGTCGCCAAATGTTTCACCAAATATATTGTTGGAATGTCTCGTCGCCGCACATCCCGGAAACGTTAGCCATTTTTATTTTAGATTTTTTTATCGGATGTAAAGCGCGGTAATTTAAATCTTGTTTTTTGATATTTATATTTTATTTTACTTCGGATGTAGCGCGGAATATAAATATTGTCTTTTATATTCACAATTTTATTTCGGTTTGGATATGGAGCCGGAATTTCAATCCTATCTATTTGTTTTGTATTTCGCTGTGGATATAGTGCCGGAATTTCAATACTGTCTTTTATATTCGCTTTGTATTTCGCTGTGAATATAGCGCAGGAATTTCAATCCTGTCTTTTATATTTGTTTTGTATTTCGCTGTGGATATAGCGCCCGATTTTCAATACCGTCTTTTATATTCATTTTTGATTTTGCTGTGCATGTACAGCGCCGGAAGAATAAATAAAGGTAAGAATTTTATTTTATTTTTTGCAGGAATAGAACTCCTAGAATTGTATGTTAAGTATTTAAATTTTACAATAATAATAGAAATTATAGAATCTATTTTTTAAATTTATTCTAGAATTGTTTCCTTTTTTATGTAGTGAGATGATTTGTAACATATCTTAAATAACTCAAATTCATTATTTTATTAATTTTTAACTAGATGTTATTATAATTGTTTGCTTCTCTATTTCCTTTAATTCTCTAAAAAATATTCTAAAATATTTTTAAATAGAATCTTTAATCAATTCTTTTTACTATTACTGTTTTCTTGCATGCGGTTAGGCTTAGCAATTCGAAATATGGGGGAAACCCCACTTGATTTGCATGGTTGTTTTCGTATTTGGTGTTAAGGGGGAGGGAAATTTCAAGTCGGGTGAAACTCCCGCCGTTTTTTTCAGGCCAATTCCTCCCCGATTGGCACCCTTTTTGGGTTGCCAATCAATTTCCAAAACGCTTGTCTCATGTGCTTGGCGAAAAAAATTTCGCCAAATTCGCCAAAGTCAGACCGTAATGCTCAGTTTTACCAGTGGATATTTTGCCTTGTCTTTTTCATCTTGATTTTTCGGATCAGTTTTACTCTACGGTCACCCTTGGCGCGTTCTTTTTTGGCACCAAATTTGGCGAAAATTTTTACTGGAAACCCGGCAAACTAGTATTTTGGCAATCCTATTTGTCATTAATTTCTCATAAATATTTACCAATTTAAATTCATTAATATAAAATTTAATCAAAAGATTTTATGATAGTTTTACATATCAACTTTATTATTTTAGCATCGATGTTTGAAATCTATAAATCTGTGTTTTTTGTTAATTTTATAAAATTAGTTGAGCATATTGATAGATAACAAAAATGTATGAATGTAACTATTTAAGCCATTTTTCCTCCCGCCGTTTTTCCCGATCAGGTTTTCGTCATACGGCCTTGGCGACTTTTTTAAAATTTCGCCAAGGGTGACCGTACGGTAAAATTTTACCGATTTTTCTTCTGTTGTCAACATATTAATGGGTTGAATCAATGGAAAACAGCTTCTTAAGCCAATGATTTGGTCTTTATATAAAAAATCATTTTACTAATAAAATGAACTTCGACATTATTCTCAGACATTCGAAGGTGAACTTCATTTGTGCTCGAAGAATGCAATTTAAAGGCAGGCTGCCAATTCGTCAACATGTCGGATTTACGATGCCATTTTAATACGAAGTGACGTGGATGAAACGTTATCTGACGTCACGGATATTTTAAACCAATGAGCATTGTAATAAAATGATAGTTATGATCTCAACGGGAACAAATGAAACAACCACTTTATGGTTTTAATAATGTTACAAATTTTTATACCACAACATTGCTAATGTTAAGAAACGTTCCATTTTATTTGGTTTGTTGCTTTTTTGGCACTAGTCGAATTTATGAGGGTTAACAAGATTTAGATATATTGTTTCCAAATTCTTATTCAAAATTTAAGAAACAGCAATGTTCACACGCACAAGTTTATAATCTTAGGTAAAAGAGTTACTTAAATCTCTCAAACTTTTTTACATTTAATTTTACTTGTTACATTTGTATTACAAGGGATAATAAAGAATACAGTGTAATAAAAATATAATGTAATAATAATTAATTTCTTAATTTCAGTGAAAAGGATATGAAACATCACAAAATTTTGAAATTATATTTATTGTTAGATTTTAGAAATTTTTTTTATGACTAAAGGCAAAGAATTAAAGAAACATCATTAATTTTTATATGAAAAAGCAAATTTAGGACTATAGTATTTTCTGTTCATATTTTAACTAACATTATTTATAAGACTCGTCATTTTTTGCGCGTCAACGCATTTTAATTTTCTTCAAAAAATGACTAAAATGACAAAAAATGACTAAAAAATGACAAAAAATGACCAAAAAATGACTAAAATGACAAAAAATGACTAATCGATCGCATTTTTTATTTTATCTTCTGTACTAACTGACCCGATGATCGAGACAAATGTAAGCACTGAAATTTTATTTTCTTCAAAAGTTCTAATGTATTCGAATTCTCTGTGTGATATACCGATTACTATGATTACGTCAAGTAAACTAGTTTTATCGAAGAAAAATTGCAATCAAGTGGATATGACCTTATCAGAGTACTTATTTCAAGTGGAATAAACCCCATAAACAGCGGTAGAAAGAAGAGAATGTGATTTGTAGTGGATGTGAGTATTTGTGAAAAAATATTGAAGTAATGCACTATGAGTAATAAAAATTTCCTATAAAAATATATATCCGAGTTCCAGTGGCTCAGTAGATTCCCGTTAAGATCAGCAAAGTGAAGCATCCCATGCCGCGGGCAGTGGTTGGGAGGCTGACCACATTAGCTCCCCCACTGTGTTGCTGGAGCTCCGTCGGTTGGGGACGAGTAAACGTTAATCCTTCAGCTGGTATGAGGTGGATGTGAACAGCAGGGTGACAGCGCAGGTGTGACATCGTCACCTGACTGTGGTTCAAAATTACTAGGTGTTTGCTCATGGGTTAACCTTAGGGTATTAGCCGGAGTTCGATTGCATAACGTTATGTATGTAAAAATAGATAGTTCATATTTTCACTTTTTACTTGTGTTTAATGTTATTTCTTTCTCAGTGGGGTTGTTTTCCCTTATATATAACTATTTAGTTAATTAACTGCAGCTTACAAGAAAATCATTGACTTTCCGATTAATTTAGTTTTATCATAATTTGATATAGGATGATTCCATCCAAAATTTCTTTCATTTTACTTTATGTAAAGTTTATGTAAAGTTTTTCTAAAGTTATGTTTATTTTATGTATTCATTTCATTTTATGTAAAGACAAGGTGTGTCTCATTTTATTTCTGTTAGGACAAAGTATGTCTTCTCTTCTGTTCTTTCGTTTTTGTATTATTGTTTCAATAAAGGCCAGTGGCCCTCTTTCAGTTTTGGATGGGTCTTGTTGGACCGCAGGCTGGTGGTTGTCTGGCTGCGGGCAATACCTCGGCTTGTGCCTGGATTCAGTCCAGATATGGCGCCTACCCACACCCCATCGTCGCAGTAGATTGGTGTGGCGGCTGGGCGCATCGGTCCTTGACCGCACGGGTGTCAACTGGTGGGATTGCATCCACATTTGGTCACTACATTCACCGTATACCTTCAGGTGGGGCGGTTTCATAATCACTCTTCCCTTACATACATATATATACACATTCGTTCCTTCTTATAAATATATTTACTTATTCATGCGTCAAATTGATACGCTTTCATACAGATAAGTGTAGAAGAAATATCCATTAACCTAGTATTAAAAATATTAGAGGAAGCTATGAAAAATAAAAATAATATTTTTAGAAGAGATGAAAACTTTCATTTTTCAAAATGTCTACGACATATTTTGAAATACGCGATAATTAGTAGGAACTGTTTATTCAATCGTTCATTATATATATATATATATATATATATATATATATATATATATATATATATATATCTATATCTATATATATATATATATATATATATATCTATATATATATATAAATAATGTATATATGTAATATATATATATATATATATATATATATATATATATATATATATATATATATATATATATATATATATATATATATATATATATATATATATATAGTATGTATGTATGTATGTATGTATGTATGTATGTATATGAGAATAACACATTTTTTCTTACGTTTCACGAGAAGGTGTACCGTCCAGGTGTCAGGCGTGCCGATGCCGTTGTCAGCCGTGCAAGTGAACTCGCCAGAGATGTCTTGAGTGGCATTTCTGATGCCGAGAGTCAGTTTTCCATTTCCCTTCGCCAAGACCTCGGTTCGGCCTTCCATGTCGAAATCCTCGCGCTTCCACTTCAAAGTGGTGTCGGTCAAGGGATAACCATCGGCCAGGCATTGCACTTTGACATTGGACTCAGGCTCTACAATCACAATGCTGCTCGTGAGGCTAGTACCTGATTTAATTATTGTCGCTGGATCTGAAAGTTAAGAAGTATTATTTCTAATGTAGTTTTTTTTTCTTTTAAAAAATGTGTATGTAACCATTTAGAAATTTAAATAACGTCGTACTTAGATTAAATTTACCATTAAACAGTAGAAGAAAATATAAACAGATTGTTTACAAATATTGCTATTGTTAAAATTCTATTAATGAATGATATTTTTAAAAATTTTAATAATCCTTGCCGATTTTAACTAACTCTTAAAGTGGATGATTTGTCATGTCTTTTTCATGTTACTTTTTCTGCTGTTCTATTGTCCATGTCTTAATGGCTTGAATCCATGGAAAACGGCTTCTCAAACCGATTCTTTGCTCCATATATAAGATATCGCTTGATTAACGGAATGAGCTTTGACACTATTCTCAGTCATTCAAAGGTGAACTTCGCCTTGTTTGCTGCCGTTTGAATAATGCGTTTTGAAGGCAGGCAGCAAATTCGTAGACAAATATGATTTACAACGCCGTATCAGTACGATGTGACGGGGATGAAACGTTATCTAACTTCATGGATATTTTAAACCAATGAGAATCGCAAAAAAATGACGTACGAAAGAAACAATCACTTCATGGTTAATAAGTATAACTAAACCTATCATAGTTTATTGCTTGTATATGAATCAGAATATCTGTGATTTTATCTCGTATGATTTTAGTTTTAATCCTCAGTGTGTTATTTCAATGACAGAGGACGGGGAAATATTCAAAAAATGTTTCAATATGCACATGTTATTTTTTTAATGGAAATCGATAAGTTGGCAAAAACAATATTAATTCTTCTTATTCTTTATAAAAAAAGTGAATCATTAAGCATTTATACCAAAAGAAAATCAACAAATATTTTTGGAAAAAATTAATATATTTACAATTTACATTAATGAAAAAATGTTTCAATTTTAAGAAAATGAATCAATTTCAATTACAATAAACTTTCATTAATTATGAAATGTGCATAGTGAAAAATTATTTATTTGGAACTAATGAAATATCACAGTATATTATATCTCACAATTTCGACTACAGTTCTTTTTTTTCCAAGCTTAGAAGAAGAAAACTTTCTGAAAAAAGTTCTCAAGTGCTAGGAGTTCGATAAGAAAAATTTCAATTCAATTTCAGGACGACTCATTTAAGCTTGTTTGGCGAAATGATTTTCAGATAAGTGTATTCAATCAAGAAATCCAGTGTTTGCATTTTATTCAAAATTATTTGCCCAACGGAACAGATTCTTTTTTCTTTTGATTTGTTTTAAAAATTAACATTTCAATTGCAAGTATTTTAAAGTTTTTTTCGTCTGATAAAAGACTTTCCCTAACTTTATTAATTTTAGAAGTATGTAAAAAAATTTTATTTTGCAATTTTGATAGAAATATTCGCTTAAGCATATTTTAAGGTAGTGCAACTCCCCATTTACAACACTTTAACAGGATGAAGTATACCTCTCAGAGGAAGGGTTACAGAACTTACCACGTGTGACGTTGCTGGCTTAGGCCTATCTTGAAACAAAAAATGTCCTTTCGCAATCCTACAACTGGTTTTGATTGTGACGGTCTGTGTTGGCAGAAGATTTTTCTTTATAAAAATTAACAGGAACAAAGTCATTGCGGTAAAACAGAGTGCAGCTTTTTTCCAACGCTGCATAATGGATAACTTGACTAATGAGGTGTAAATTGTACATGTGCCATGTATTTTCTTCAGGAAAAACTACCGTAGCTTTCCTATGGATGGGAATCCAGAAAGCCCCCAGATACCTTTCCTGACAGATGTGCTCGTAGAAAAAGGAAACTCGATACACGATTCCCATCACTCTACAGAGGCTAATATTGAACTCGGGATCTTCCGTTTTCTACCATTAGTCCATAGTAAACGTGGCAAGAATAATAGAGTTTGCAGCAGAAAGCTTAACAACCGAATGCCGCGCTTTGCAAATCGTACAAACACCGCGTCTTGACTTCTGGGAAGATGTTTTATTGAAAGTGCGCTGCTTTCTCAAGTGTTGCTGGAAAGAAAAGATAAAGGACTATCAGTGACTCACTCCAACTATGTGTTGGACGACAGCAGAAATGTATCACCTATTTTCCATCTTTCGAAGAAGTTGCTATCGAACCTAGGACATTTCTCTACAAAAAAAGAGTGTCCCAACACTAGGCCATGATGAGACAAGATAGCTACAAATTTATACAAATTACAAATCAAATAAATGCATGTTTATTTACACAAAGTGAGTTGAATGTACTTTGTTGGGGTATTAATGTGCTTATACTAGGTACAAATTATAACTAAGTTTTCCGGAAAAAATAAATAGAAGTACAGTGGGTGATCGGTTAACGAACATAATCTGTTATAAATGTATGTTCGCTATCCTAATTGTTCATTAACCGATCACCGATTTACCACAGACTTTTTGTGTTAAATCGATTAATTCACTCTGAAGACCCCAAAAAGGAAATTAAAAATAAGATGTATAATTTCTTAGTAAGTTCATTAAAAAAATAATACCTACGTATAGTCTTGCATATTAATATTCTTTTCATTTTTGTTTATGGGGTATTAAAGAACGAGTCCAATGTTTTTTTGTTGTTCAATGTTCAACGTGTCCAAAATTGCTTATCTCTCTTCAAATTTTTAAGACTTTCCGGAAGTGATTCATAGCATTGTTGTTGTAAAGATCTTTAACCTTACTGATATCAGCTTGGTTTGAGTGCCATTCTATGATCATTGCACCGATTCCTTGCCACTTCTCCAACGAAGGAAGGAAGGAACGAGCTCAAAATGAAATCAATTTCAATTTTGAATGAAATCAAAACCGAAACTGATGGTCTACCATGGCTTTAAATATTCTGTTTGAAAAAAACTTTTTTCCAGTATAGAACTTTGGAAGTTTAATAGGCAAGCAACATAATTTAAGAGAGATGAAAAACGATTTTTGGTCTTTTGAGTTTCGCAACCCTACACGTCATATTCTGAGAGACGAGAATGTTAGTTAGAATTCGATTTAGTTCGTTATCCAAATATGTCTTCTTTCTCCGAACACAAAAATCGTTCGTGAAAGCGTTTGTTGTTCGATTTGTTCGCTGTCCGAACTGTTCGTTAACCGATCACCCACTGTAATATCTCTCTAAAAAATATTGTAATAGCAATAATGTTTTGAGCCATGAATACTATTAAAGCATATGTTATAAAATGAAAAAAAATGTAGCTCTGTATTACAGAAATGAATTCTCTATGAGTGGCATTTTTTTCTCAAAAAACTCGAAAAAGAGGACTGCCAAAACTTGGATAGCTAGATTGATAATGACTTGAAATTCTTGAAAAGTATGTAATATTGAACCAAGGCTAAAAATAGGGCCGCTTGGTGCCGGATTCTGGAGAAGGCTAAAGCATATCCTAGGTTATCATGTCACTAAAGAAGAAGAAGAAGAAAGATTGTACTAGTGCAGGGCTTCCCAACGTGTGGTCTGCGGACTCCTTAAAGGTCCGCAACCTTTATCTAGGGGATCCGTGGCCACCTTTGAACAGCGGCAGCAGTTCCCAAGTGTTGATCCACAGGTAGTTTAATGTCAGTGGATGTGGCCTCTTTACTCGACTTTCTGTGATCTCCGACTGTCGCGTGCACGCTGGTTTGTGGAGCTCGATGCGTAGAAACATTTTACGTATGATCTTCGGAAATGGCACGAGCTCAGCTGACCAATCAGAGTGCTTACTGCCTCGTATGCTCTCCTCGCTTTGTGTGGGCGGACGGACGATCGCTAGCTTTTTCTCGAGACATCATTCAATGTTGAACTTCCTTCGTGAGTACACTATTTGCTTTTTGCACAGTTTATTACTTCCACCGAAGATCGGTGACTGAAGTCGGGATCAGTGAAGAAGCTACCATCGCCTTCGCTGCAAGGAAAGCTCCTGGTTGAAATTAATGATGAAGGAGGATGGTCAAATGAAGAACAGTCACATGAAGCAACAAAGGATTTATTATGTGAAAACTCTGCAAGCTCTCGATTAGTTGTAGTACCCTGCAAAAGTGAAATATCTAAAAAGCATAAGTACAAGGAAGTTATTTAAAAATGGGCTTTATCGAGACAGAGGAGGGTAAGGCTCAGTGTGTAATTTGCATGCGAGTCCTTCCGAATAATTCGATGATTCCAGTTAAATTACGTCGCCATTTTGAGGGTACTCAACCACACCTCCATACTAAAGAGATTGATTTTTCAATAGGAAGAGCACTGAATTAGCTACTTCTCAGCACTGCATGAAAACTCATGCAAAAACAATGAAAACTCACTAAAAGCTTCTTTCTTGGTAAGTTATCGGGTGGCAAAGACATGCAAAGCTCATACCATTGTGGAAACCCTCATAAAAACATGTGTTAGCGATATTGTTTCTTGTATGTTTGATAAAAAAAGACATATATGTCAAATGAGGTGAAAGAATATCTGGATCTCGCATCCCATACAATTCCTTTTCTCTCCAAATAAATGACTCTCTTGACGTTGCAGGATTAAAAACTTTACTCTCTTTTTTTCGTTATGCATACTCGATATGTTTCGAAGAGGACCTCTTATTGTGCAAACCACTTCGTGCCCATACAACAGATGCTGAAATATTCCGTTTGTTGGATGATTTTTTAAGAATCAACGAAATTCCATGGTCTAATTGCATCGATGCGAGCACAGATGGTACAAAAGCTATAACGGGTCCACTGGTCAAAGCGGTTACAAAAATAAAAGAGAGCTCGAAGGATTGTAGTAGTAGTCATTGTGTTCTCCGCAGACATGCTTTAACAACGAAAAAATGCCTGTATCCTTCAAGAAAGTTTTAGATGAATCTGTCCAAATTATTAATTACATAAAATCGCGGCCGTTGAAGTCAAGACTTTTCAAAATACCTAGCTTTACTTTTAGACAACCATAATACCAAATTAGCAGAGTTTATTAATGAAGAAAACTGGTAATATATACTGACTTATTTGGCAGATATTTTCTCTAAATTGAATGAAATGAATACTTTACTGCAAGAGAAAACTATAATAACGGTCACTGCAAACGACAAAGTTCGAGCGTTCAAATCAATTTTTGGACAGATAGTGTGAAGGAAGAGGTTGTCGAGTGTTTCCCTCTTCTCAACGATTGTTTGTAAGACAAGACATTGCAGCTTGGAAACAATTTGTTTCATGAAATTCTCGAACACCTGCAAAACTTGACGTCATCATTGGAGCATTTTTCCCTACAGCTCAAGATGAGAAGCTGCAGGAATACAAATGGGTGGTCAACCTATTCGCTGTATCCAAAAAGCCGAACATTCTATCGTCGAATGAATATGAGTTGTTGATTGAAATTTCCACAGACTCAAACCTTGAAATCTACTTTCGATAGTGATGGTTATACACACTTTTGGATACGTTTGGAAAACAAAAAATCCTATCTCCTTATTAAAAAAGCACAAAACGTGTTCTACTTCCATTTTCCACAACATACGTGTGCAAATCCAGATTCTCGATCTATTCCAGGACCAAAACTAAGTACCGAAGCTGTTTAGATGCTGAACTTGACATCCGTCTCCAGTTGTCAAGTATTGAAACCGACTTTTCAAAATTGTATCATCAGAAGCAACCTCAACCTTCCCATTAAGATTCCATTATTATTCCTACAGACTCATCTCTAGTAAAGATGTACACATTGTATTTCGTCAACGAGCAGTGAATGTTACCGGACTGTAATTTTTGTAGGTATTTGTTTGTATTTTCTATAAAGGCATAATTAATTGAATTCTCTTTGTATTGATACATTTGTTCAGAAAATTAAAATGTTATCCAACGAATGTTGCTAACCTTTGCAATATATTCCCCTCCACTCAATTAGAAATAGAGTGTGTTGAGCGATGTGAGTAAATCCAATAGAGCAACTATCTGAATATAGTGTGGGAATTCAGACTAACTTAAACGTAGTTAATTTAAAGTTGTTTGCATTTTCATCATTAAATCAAAGAATTTTGATTCATCACGGGGTTATTGAAAAAAATTGCAATTGCATTATGGAGTTTTCAATTCCGATGGGTTTCGCGCTCAATTTTACTAGTTACAGTGCGCTTGACTGACAGGGGTCCACCGTGGACTTTTGCTTGAAAAAGAGGTCCGTTAGCTAAAAAGGTTGGGAAGCTCTGTACTAGTGTGTAAGAATACTCAGATATTCTAGATATATGATATATCAATAGTTATAGTGTTTTATTCATTCATTTATTGATTTATTTTTGCTTTTTTTGCATAGGAACCGATAGTTTTTCTAGGGTCAACATTAAGACTATAGTACACTTAGAGTTTGACAAAAAAGGGCGAACGTGCCACAGTTGCTCCAGGTCCCCACATGAAAATAGGACCTAAAATCGGATAGATTATATTACGTTTCTTTCTTTAATGAACATTCGTTAAAACAAAATATCAATACAGTGTGAAATTCATCAGTTTTATGTTAGGTTCTTCATTAATCTACCGTTTGAACACAAAAAGTTTTTACTTCATAAGTCCATGACTTTCTAGGGCGGATATTCAACGAAATTTTCACAATGCGTATAAATTTAGCCAAACAAAAGCATTTTTTTTACATATCGCTATATGCGATATGTTTACATATGGTATATTACGTGCTTCTTATTGGCTTAATTGAGCTATCCTAACTGCAAAATTTTAATTCAGTGCCGCCATAATTCAGCAGAGATATGATTTTTTTGCAGCTTGATGACCAATTTAACATCAGAAAACTACATTTCGGAAACTTGTGAAAAGTTCACATACTTTAGCAATATGATTGTTAACTGTAATTTTAATCGCAACTGGGATAAATTCAGTTGCATGATCAGAAAATCAATAAAATAGATAATATTTTGTCTGACAATTGAGGAAGTGTAGGGGGTAAGAACTTTATAGCTATTTTAGGTTCTAGTCAATTTTCTTGTTGTATAACAAGAAAATTTATAATGAAGTGAAAAACGTTAATACACCATAGAGTTCGGTTCTTCACTCTTAAAATAGTTCCGCAAAGAAGTTTTTCCCAGATTCCAATTAAGTTCAGTCTGGTCTGAGTGCACTCGTGTAGCAAATAGCTTGCAAGACGAAAGCTGAAAGAAGGCCTTGAATAATGAATGAGTATTTTTTATCAGAAGGACTTTACATGAAGTGAGCCGGACGTAGATATTTTTTGTGCAGGAGCAGATGATGTTCTCTGGATTGACATTAGAACTTCTTCTTTTTCTTCTTAAGGTTGGGTTTGTTTGTCATTGGCACCTCTTCTTTAATTAGCATTTTGTACCATTAACTCCAAACCCAATGTTTTCTAGTTCCAGTTGCTCAGGTCACCCACTTTATTAATAAAGTCCGATAACCCTTTAATGGAGTCTAGGTGTAACTCTCTAGTATGGATAATGCCTAAAGAAGTTAATCTAGGGAGGGCAAGAGCCTCGCATTCGTAAATGATATGCTTGGCCGTTTCCTCTTGTGTATAACATTTCCTGCAGATCGGGTCTTGCTGAAACAGTCCCATTTTATGGAAGTGTTTTCTGAAATAGTAGTGCCCAGTTATGAAGCCTACGATTAAACATATCTTCTGCCTAGAGCATCTTAGAATTTCAGAGGCAATACTCACTGATGATCCACAGATGATTCTGGTCAGAGAGTCAGTCATGCTAGCGATAGCTTCCTGACTTTCACCAGAAGAATATGGTTTGGAGGTCACTTCTACCTCCTGTGAAGGATTCATTGCTGCCCCTTCACTAGATTGCCTCTGAGTTCCCTTGTCTTTTTCAGCAAGGTCTACTTCAGAGGCTTCACCTGCAAATGCAGAAAGGTTTGTTATTTCTTGTGTCTTTTCAGCCACAAGACAACAACTAATAAGCTCAGGTAATATGACAGTCCACCTAGCATTGCCTGAGTTACTGGGCAAGGCAAATTACTCTAGAACCTCGCCAGGCAACTAGAGGCTCCGTTAAGACACCATTACCGCGGTGCCAAATAACCCTAGTCACGGGTCACATAACACCAGGGTTTACGGGAGCTGGTTCACGGCTTCTGATTCTATATTCAAGGCTATCCTGTCATTTCTACAGGACATTCAGCTATCCACCACCTGCCGACGCGCCTGTAGCTGCTCAAGACCCAGGGACATTAGAACTTACAATGCACTCGTCAAGCGGATAGCCTCAAAAACGAAAGCTAATAGAAGGTCTCGAGCAATGGACCAGTATTTCTTATTAAAAGGATTTTTCACGTAAAGTAAGCTGAAGGAAGATAACTTAGGAAATTTCCCAAGAAACCGATAAGGTAAACCAGTATGCATCTCCCATTGATCCGTGAGAGCTCATTTCAAACCTAGACTTCAAATTCCGAAGATAGTGGTTCCATCCCGAATCTATGGCAATCTCACAAGGAACTGAATAAACACGATAATTCTGAAAACTGTGATGAGGTATTTGAGTATTACTTATTGTAAGAACTTTTCATGAATAACGCACTCACGCATGACTGTTTATCATAACTATATATTTCTTTTTATAAGTTTCTGCTGCTATGTCATTCCCTTGCATATATTTTTAAAATTCTTATTTGATACGATTTCTTTTAAATCAAATTTTAAAAATATTTTATATAATACATTTCAAATCGTCATTTTGTGAAGAAAAAAATTTCTAATATGTAAAAAATTATTAATATTTATTTAATAAAAATAATTTGATGCCTATTTTATTTCTAAGAAAAAATATTTCCTGGTTTAACTGTACGGATAACTGGACTCACATAAGACTTTCAAAATGACTGTGAGGGTGCTCTCCCCCAGCTCGTTGGCGGCCTGGCATGAGTACTCCCCCGACTGCGTTCGCTCAGCGGCGGTGATGTTGAGGAAAGGACCCTCCTGAATGACCTCTCCACCCCTGCTCCACTTGTACGTGACGTCAGAGGGGTTAGCTTTCGCTGTCACGTCAATGATGGTGGTCTCGTTTTCTTTTACTTCAAACGTCGCCGGATCAGAGTTCTTGAAAATAGGCTTATCTAGCAAATAAAAGGCACATAAACACAATCATTTACCGATATACAGTTAGTTTGTTAATTTTAATATAACTAAATGAAATAAACTATTTTATAAAAGAAAAATACCGTATTCCTCTCTATAACACAGTATGTTAGTTCGCGTTGTAGGGAAACGCGTTGTACAAGTATTTTCGTTGAACGCGCTCGTATGACCCCGTATAACAACGCGTTGTCCACAAAAGAATCACGTTTAACTTTTTTTCATTTAAATCAACTTTTTAGGAAAAACTATGTTAGGAACGAAAAATTATGCAATTTATTAAAATCAAATTAGGAACATTTTAAATAAAAACTTATGCAAGTGTAACCAAAAGCAGTTCATTTCAAATAATTCCAGAAATACTTTTATTACAAGTTCATTCGCTGTAGGAGCTATCTGAAATAACGTTCCACCGACATCTTCTTTTTTAGTAGAATGCTCAACTGTCAATAATATAATTTAGTTTAGTTTTATAAGAAAGCAACTGACAGAATGTGCAAACGTACCCGAAATGGATTGTGAAATGTACAAATCATTATAAACTTCACAGTGCAGAAATATTGGGTTGGCAACTAAGTAATTCCGGATTTTATTTTAGAAAATCAAAGACAATTTTTTCACTAAAAATCTTTATTCTGTAATGTATTGCCCATTTTGATCAATGACATTTTGCCATATTTCAGGCAGCATCATAATCCCACCTTCATAAAACTTCTGGTTTTTATTAGCAAAAAACTGAATCAGGTACGATTTGAGATCATCACTATTTTTGAAATTTTTACCATCCAAGGAGTTTTGTAAAGACGGAAACAAAAAGTAATCAGATGGTGCAAGGTCAGGACTATATGGTGGGTGTGGCAAAACATCCCAACTAAGCACCAATGACTTTTGCCGAGTGACCAAAGATGTGTGTGTCCTTGGATTGCCTTGATGGAATGCAACACCTTTTCGATTTGTCAATTCGGGCCGCTTTTCTTCAACTGCATTGTTTAATTTCGTTAGTTGTTCAATGTAGACATCAGAATTAATCATTCGGTTGGATGGTAAGAGTTCAAAGTAGACAATTCCTTTGTAATCCCACCAAACTGATAACAAAACTTTCTTTTGATGAATATCAGCTTTTGATGTTGTTTGAGTTGATTCACCTGGCCTGCTCCACGATCTTTTCCGCTTGATATTGTTGTATACAACCCATTTTTCATCGTCAGTTATCAGTCGTTGTTCTGCTATATGAATAATCTGTCTGAATACTTGTATCGAGTTAAATAATTCTTTATTATAATTTTCTTATATATTTTGGAAAAACTATAACTGGGAGAAATCTATATTGAGCATAGCAAATGAATTGAGAATTTTTCAAAAATAGATACTTACACAATACCGACAAAACAATCGTATCGTGCACACTTTGTTGAATTGCTTCGTTTTCTGCCTGACAAGTGTACATAGAGCCATCATCACTGTCTGTGACATTCGTGGTAAAACTGGCTTTTGAAATGAAGCCGCCGCTGTCTTTAGTTGGGAAGACAGATTCATAAGACGATGTGAGCTCGATTTCGTTTTTCCGGCCTTTCCACCAGGTGATGTTGGCCGCTGGATTGCTGACAGTAGACTGACAAGTAAGTTTCACCTGCGGAAACAGCATGAAGCAAACCATAAAAAATCTTGTTTCATCATGATGATGAAAATAATGAACAATGATCAGAGATCTTTCTTATGAAATGAAGATGTTGCTTGAGATAGGATGGATAAAGGAATATTAAACTTTTAAGAACAATAAATATTGAAAAATAATATCACTAACTCTTATTTTTCAATCATTAGTCAATTTGCCGTCCTCATTATGCTACACGTGTAAACATTATGAATACTAAGTAAAAGAATAATTATGCTTGCCATTTGTACTGTAAACAATTGTTACAGGCAATGTGTTTCGATGACTGTTACTCTAGTAAGATTGATTCTTTTCTTCTATTATACATTACTTTAACGCTTAATGTGCTTAAATTTAATACAGTGCTATATTCTAGTGTCTTGGCAATATGACATTTTGATTTATTGTTTTATGATCCCTTTGGGCTAAAGACCGAGAAATATGCTTTAAACTGAATTTTTAACCCTAACAAGAATCTACATTCAAAGTGGAAACTTAATTCGTAAACAATTGAACTATGTCTAAACTATTCACTCTGAACAAAAGTAGATACGCATAAAAATGATTAAATTTGCAAGAATTTATGGTCAATTGCGATTTATTTTCTGACGACAAACAATGAAATAGCTGTTTCATTTCATGTTCAGTATGGTATAATTGAATGTTTGTTGCAGAGAAATAATCGGAAATCATGGAAAATGCCCCAAAAGACACCAATTACTTGAATTCTAGAAATGAAAACCTGTGCGGTACGAGATGATATCCTAGAAATGTATGTTCGAAGTTTGCAGATGTGTGTCGGAAACGACGTCAGTATCATTCTTCTAAGATGGGTGAATTATATAAGAGAATAAATCGAAGAAATATTGAGTTTCAAACTCATACATTATTCTAATCAAGTCACGCATTTTAGCAAATTGGCCGAAATCACATCATGCTTGATATTTGAAAGGCTATACTTTTTATATTTTACAATTGTCTCAAAGCTGTCCTGTAACAGATTATTTAAAATACCAACCATACAATGGGGAATTTTAAGTCATTTATGCAGGTTTGCATGCCTGATTAGGAAGAGTAGTACTGGATATTCGAACCTCTGGTCGATTCTGGATGTTTGTTAAGATTCCTAAAAGTTCCCTTTCTTTGGAAGAAGAAAAAAATTCGTTTTTACCTTTCCAATAAAAAAAATTAAGGTATCCATAATGCCGGAAATATATTTATGGAATCAACAAATTATATAGGATATTGCTTTCCATTGATTTTTAATTTTGCTTTTGTTAGAAAGATTGGCATAAATGGATGTGCCAGCTTATATTATTAAATGTCACTTTGGGATAATATGATACAGGTGCCGTATAATCCAGGATTCCAAATTCTGAATAATTTTGGTAACGAAGAAATGTTGCCAAGATGACGTATCGTGACATGCACGATGATGCAAATACTAGGGTTGCCAAAATAGTATTTTCTGCATAATTCTTATAGGTCTCCATATTTATGACGTAATAAAAACCAGGTTACCAGATATATAAGAAAATCCGCCAAAAATCTACCAAACTCGAAATTTGGCATCCTGGATTATACGGCATCTGTGCCGATTATATATAGCTTTGTTTCTTTACCAAGAAACAATTCATATTTTATTAATGCGCAATTTATACTCATTTAACTATTCAATTTAATACATAAAATTCTAATAGCTAATATCGTAATCCTGAACAGCGCTTTAGGCCAAAACAATTTACCTCAGTGTTACTTTTAGGCTTCTTGGGCTTAACCTTGATTGTCACATTAGCTGGAGGAACTAAAAAAATAATATATTAAATTTTCAAAATTTTTTGTTACTCATAAAATAGAAAAGAATATTCATACAAAAGAAGAGTAAAAAATTTTCTCAATTTAGGATGGTATTACATATACATGAAATGCTTTAATGAAGGCTGTATGAAATGCTTTAATTTTAGAAAACAATCATTATGATCTCGTTTTCATAACATAATTTTCCCTCTTTGCTATGGATATAACATTTTAGTCTCAACTACGAATTAGGTTTCAAATACCAAGGCTATAAGTATGAAAATGTAATGTCTTTTAAATACATGATTTAAAACTAACATCTTTTAAATACTTCTTATAATGAAAAGACGTGATACATTATTACAACATACTCAAGCACATTCTGAACAATACATTTTTTTCTCATTACATGCTTAACAAATTCTTCTTAACTTCTTTAAAAAATGTTTATTAACTAAACTTTTTTTGCTTATTTCTTCAATTTAAATTATCATTTCACTAAAATTCCTTATTGGATATTTCCTTAAAAGTTTATTAAATAAAGAAAATATGATCGAAGCACAAATGTTTAAAAAATAAGTAAGAAGTATTAAATCGGAAATTAACATAAAACAAGACAGTTATTCATAGTGTGTGATATCCATATTCATTTTAAAATAAAAAACAAAACGAAAAACTTAAATCTCAAATGCAGTAGTTGTCAAAACATTTTGCTACAAAATATAAAAATTGTTCTATGAAACAAAAACACCAGTAAATTAATAAATATTCGAAATATTATTAAAAGCTTTAATTTTTTTAATTTAATAATTAATGAAAGCGCTAAAATTCATGAAAACGCTGAATTTCAGCCTTATATAAAGCCGAATGTATAACAAAAGATTCATTAGAACTTTCATGAAAATTTTAATGAATGAACACCTATAGTTACCTTAAAAATATTTTAAATTATGAATTTGAATTAAAATGTATTTGATTTCAATAAATGCTTACATTTATCGAGATTCCTGTTGTTAAAAAATAATAATGAATAAAAATATAAAATAAATGTTCGCACTTTTCGACCATTAAAGGTTATAAACAGCTGCAATAGTTGCATATGATGTACCAACATATCTCAATTATCACACATAAATTGCTTAATGAACTTTAGAATATTTTATTGTGAGAAAAGATTACTTCTGATTTTGTCTCATTTCAAAAACTGCAAAGTATGGATAAACATTTATTAATACCAATCACAATAATATTTTTGAATTACTTTTAAAGCTTAATTTTTATCTGAAAAACACTTTCAATTATAAATAAAAATATTATTGTCACTTCTTTTAAAAAACGAATTACTGGGTGAATGCAAGAGTTTTACCAGTAAAGAAGTGCAAATAAATGTAAATTGAACATTAACTGATTATGATTGAATGATGATTTCGCAGGATTCCTATTGCTAAGTATGACCAGTTTCCATCATTCTGGTAGGAGAAACCCCACTACTGTAAAATTCCGACATTTCGAGTCAAAAAAAGTCTTGGATGGTAGTTTTCACAGCACCAAGATCACTAAAGAGTTTCTGACTGAAGAAATTGTGCAATGCACGAATGTGCTGCCAAGTCAGGAGAATAGAGAGGTTGGGGAAATTTCCCTACCAAAAAAAAAGTAATTAGTTTTCAGCTAGTGATGACAGTGTGGCCTAACGTGATCATGATGATGGACAACACCACCATGACTGATGATACCTGGTCGATTTGTTACCAAATTTGAATCCTGTGTCTGTGTGTCCAACTGTGGACAGTAGAAAATAGCATTGATGGTATGATTGAGTGTCAGGACCTCCCAAGGTATTATTCCTTGAACATCCCACCATACACTCAATAACATCGCCTTGAAATAAAGTCCAGCTTCCGAATTCGATGCAGGCGGTCGAGGAGGGTGATACACAGTCCTACAACGCTTCATATTAGTGTTTCTCAATTGAAGTTACTCCAAGGACTTGTAGACTATTTCGGCACGTTCTCGCGGACCGCTAAGTTTAATAATTCGACCCATTGTCACAATTTTACACACAAATAAATCCTAAAGATAAAAGTAATTTTGAAAGAATAATTGGATAATTAAAATAATTTTATAAATTCTTACGACAGATATTCAGCATTCAGGAATCATTAAGGCAGACAGGGGCACATTAAATGGTGTACGGCACGGCAATGTATGAACGACGATTTGGTAAACAGTTGCCAGTAAATTATATTTTTCTGCATCGATCATATTATTTTCTAAACTAGTAAAGTATTGTTATTGTAAGTACTATTTTAGTATCGGTTGTCAGCAGATTTGGATTTTGGACAGATAGCTGGATATTTTGCGGACCAGTGGTTGAGAAACACTGCTTTATATGTCACTTCTCATCTCCTGTCATGATTATTCGTTATCCTATCATGTTATTCATGTTAAAAAGGAATCAGTTTTGTATCGCTAAAGTGAGGAAACACAACTGGTGATTCTATCCTCTCGTTGTTTAGTTGTCAGGTTACGTGGAACCCAACGATCCAACTTTTTTATAAAGCCCAGTTGTAAGTAGCCAGTAAACTAACTAACTAAGTAAGTAAGTAAGTAACTAACTAACTCTCTCTCTCTCTTTCTCTCTCTCAGCAGCCGCCACATTTTGGTATACGTTGAAGACCTGCACTAATTCTTACACGATTAGGCTCATATTGTTCCTTATGGCTTGGTCAACATCATCTCCAATGTATGATGACCGTCTATTTTTAGCCTGACTTTTGCAATTTCTATTCCTGCATTTACGAAACCATCGATGACATTTGTTTTCATTTGTTGCATCCTCCCCATAAACTTGACAGACTTTGCGACGGGCTTCGGCTGCTTTACTCTTTTTATCGAACTCGCATAACAATGTCTCATACGCTTCTTCTCGCTTCCTGTGTTTCATTCTCTGAGATTTTTTGGAGATGATGAACTGTGTGAGACCTACTACATGTGCATGTTAAGCCTCCACCTGTTTGATTGGTCCACGCTGTTGGTCATTAAAACGTCGTCTGTGGTATCAATTCCACTGCAATTTGCGTATTCAAAAATGGGTATGACTTGCGCATTTACCCAATTTATATGCAAATTATCAAAAAGTGATAGAAATGTCAAAGCAAATGGGACATTAAATATTAAGGAAAAATTATCGGGAAAACGAAAAATAAAGCCGAGAACGTGATTAAAAAGTGAATGGTATCGAGAAAGTCTTACAGTAGACGGTGAGGCGAATGCTGGACACCAATGGCTCAGACAGGGCTTTGCTCTTGGACTTGCATTGGTACAGAGCTCCATTATCAGAAGCATTGGTCAGAACGGCCAACTCCCTCGAAACTATGTTCCCGCTGGTGGTCTGTCTCGAAGATTTTATCTAAAAAGGTTCAGATCAAGTTTAGAAATCCACCTGTCAATTTTTGTGCAGGAATTTACCTAGTATGTACATATCACTGAATTTCAATCCATCAAATACATTTTTAAAAATGAAAATCTTTTCTAGTGAGACTTACTTCCTCCTCGCCTTTGTACCACTTGAGCTCTGGAAGGGGGTTTCCCCCGTGCGACACACAGGTGAGGCGCTGCAGCTTGCCCGCGGCGATCGCTGTTCCTTCGGTGTACCCAAAGATGGACGGGGGATCGGGTGCATCTGGGCGCCAAATCATGCATTGCATATTAAACAACTCATATTTCACACTTTTTATTACGTCAAAAAATGGAAAATATGTAATTAATTAAAATATTTTTTTAAAATTATTGTGATTTGAAGACATTTAAAATAATACAACACCTAATAAGATTTAATAAGTCCCTTTATATACTGAAAATATTTGTCATCATTAAATTTATAGTTTTGTTTAAAAAATATATATACAGTAAAACGTTAAATTTATTTATAAAAATTAAATGATTTAATTAAATTATCGTGGATATAAACAAAACTTTATAGAAATTAAATATTATTTTTCAAATGAATTTTGTTCCCAACCATCACACATTTTTTATATAAAAATAACTTTCTAACTTTTTCAATTATGTTATGAATGTTTATTTTAGAAATAAAAAATTTTCAACTCTTAATTTCTACTTCTCTTTTTATATTTAATGACAGCATAATTTCTTTCAGGTAATATATCGCATTTTCATTTTTATAAAAGATTTATGTAAAAAAATCAGTTGTATACTTATATGTATTGTTTTTGAATTCAAGCAATATAATTTTAGTTTTAGACCAATTCACTCTTCAGTTTTTAGTCATAATTTTTTCATTAAATGAGAACCATTTATGTTCCTTAACTTCTTATTGATTAATCTTTCAAAAGCGATTTCATTTTATTTTGCACATGCTTAAATTTTGAATCCAAAGTAATATTTTTTTAATGTCTAAATATATTTAAAATCAATATTGCTTTTAAATTTTTTGTTAATTGACATATTCTTGTACTTATTTATTAACTAAACTTTTATTAATTTATTTATTTGCAATTTTTTTATCTTTAAGAAAGTAGGTCGAAGCACCAAAAATTATCTTTTGGAAAAGAAGCAAAAAATGATTTTTTTACCTTAGACAAAGAACTTAAAATACTAAGGAAAATATTTTTTGTTAAATTATCCAGAAGAGATTTTGAGTTTGATATAAATCCCATTTTTCTATTACTTGCACTAATGAGATCGGAACAATTAGATCATTGCACAACAGAAGAGATGTAATTTAGATATTTCTTTTGAATTACATGAAATAAATTTAAAACAAAACTTAATTTTTTTTCAAAGAGACCCCTAGGGTTACATAGAAGTAATTTCAATTTGCCATTATAAGAATGACACGATGATAAGATTAGGAAAATCAGGTATGAAATTTTAAAAATGTTCATAAAGAATGAATCAAAACTAGTCCCTAGAAAATTGTTATTAATAACAATTAAGTTAAATTGTAGTTAAATCCAACACAAAAACATAGACATGTATATGCTACATACATACTCACATTTCATTAATTTGGGACTGAATTTTTAACATATACAATAAACATACAAAATTTTAGCATTTATTTTTAAAACCAATTTTTAAGCAACAAATTGAAGAAGCTTTTCAATACATGCAGTAAATTCTAAGTAAATTGAATATTATCTCCTTGGACTTGCTTGTTAGAAGAAAAAAGTAGTGATAATTAGTACATTAATAAATAATAAATAAATACAAGAATGTGTAAGTCATTAATAATTAATATAAAAGTAATCAATTTTAAATATATCACTAGGCGCCCAGCCTGTATGGTGGTTATGAACTTCGGATTCGAATCCCGAATAAAACTTGGATGCAATACTAAGGAAAAAGTCAGACCTTCTGCCTGTAATGCATCCCCGTTTTGAAAAAAGAAAGCAAGGTCCCCTCCTGTTCCTGTCTGAAGCTGCTACTTGTCTGCTTGTTTGCTTTTTCTCGTGCACACCAGATAGAAAACACACGATAAAAAATAAATACATTAATACATTTTTAGATAACTAAAAGATCTTACCTTGAATTTAAAACTGAAGCACGTGCAAAATAAAGTGAATTCACAAGTGAAAAATTTAAACAAATAATAGTTAAAAAACATGAATGGCTGACATTTAAGGAAGGAATTAACTTGAGACTCAATGAACAATCTAAAAAAGATCCAATAATAACATAGCTTCCGGAACATATTTCATAATACAGGTAACCCTCCTATAACACGGTAGTTAGGTTCCTAGAAAATGACGTGTTGTGTGAAATCGTGTTGTATGAGACCCAGAACTAGTACAAAAAGGGGGGTTACGTTCCAAAAACTTATTAAAAACAAATATTTTTTTAATTCGACATAAACAACTTAATTTTTATTAAATAATAAATGTATATCCAACACAAAGTAAGAAAAAAACATTTTAATCTAACGCAACCCTAATTTAATGAATTTATTCGTCGTCACTGCTCAGTACAATCAACCGAGAACGTTTTTTGGGTGGAACGATATCGCCTTCACTTTCAGAACTTTTTTCCCTTTTTAAAGTTTTTGTATGTTTTCCCCTCTTAAAAAAATCTGTAATCGAACTTTGCAGACTAGTTCTTACTAGGTCATTGTAAATTTCGCGGTATGGAGTTAAACAGTTTTGCAGCTCCCTTTTGAATTTTCGATTTCTTTCTGTGGAAGGGTCTGTTTCAAGAAAAATGACTCGAGATTTTCCGCTAAGCATAGGCCTTCTTGCAATTCTTTTAATGTTAAATTCTTAATTGCACAATCTTCATCAGAGCTAGCGTCCTCAAAATCTATTTGATTTGCATCCAGGGATGCCATTTCCATCAAATCCGCTTCGTCAACTTCTTCTTCCACTAATAATTCTTGAATGTCTTCAGTAGCCATATCCAAAAAACCTTTGCCTCCGATTGATTTAGCGACGTTTAATATGGCACCAATTTCGTTTCCTGATGTTTCACGCATGTTTTCTGTTTCAACTGAAGAGGGCCATATCTTCTTCCAACACGCAATTAAGGTTGATGTTTTTATTTCTTTCAGCGACAAAGATATGATTTCGATACAGTGCTTGATTGAAAATTTCTTCCAAGCTTCCATTACACTAATTGATTCCGAATCGGTTGCGTCTAAAATCCACTGTAAGGATCTTCTTATATAATACGTTTTAAAGGTAATCTTGATCCAATGGTTGGAGCAACGAAGTAGTGTTAGGTGGTAGGAACACTATTCTGACGTTGGGATGAGTCAAATCTTGTGGGCAATTAGCGAAAAACTTCATAGAAATACATTACGGTCGCCAAGATTTGGACAGCGGAAATCTCATGCGTCGGCCTGCGTAATTAAGGGGCGTCACCCAGACGGAAGAAAAGACGCGGAGAGTCGTCGCTAACCTAGAAAAGAAGTAAGGAGTGAACATGTTTCCGCCGACCGATAACAAGCTCTAACATTGGAACAAAATCGTGTTATGGGATGACGTGTTGTAGGAATTTTCCCGCAATTTACGAATCGTGTTATAGCGAAACCGTGTTATAGGAGGGTTACCTGTACTTAATTTAATATGTGATACAATTCTCCCCTACTTAAAACATGAGTGTGGGTGCGGGTGGGTGTAAATACCACTAAATCAAAGAAAGAATAGTAAAATTGTGTCCTACTTTATCCATCTTGCTTTCTGATTTCCAGTTCTTTCTTTAATCAAATGATTTTCTGAGCAAAGGGAAGTTCATTCTAAGCTTTAAACAGGTCGATATTTTTTTTGGGGAGGGGGGGAGTATTCACTGCTTCTATTTGATAATACTGAGAAATATTGGATTGCAAAGAGATGTTTGTTAAATGTTTCAATTCTTTCAAATTGTGTGTTTACTGTTTCAAACTCGTTTGCAAAGAGATCTACTCACACAAGATGCTCACTGACATCGTCTGCGGCTTCGTCTCTCCCAGCGCCTGATTCACAGCGTAGCACGTGAAGAGCTTCGCGCTGCGGTCCTGGAACGATATTGTAAGAGCAATTTACAATAAAACAAGCGTGTAAATAATCCTGCATTCGATCAGGAGGAAGGTAACTTTTCTTTAGTTTAAAACGGGAATATAAACAATGCAGTGGGTGTATCAGATGAATGAAACAGAATGAAATAAAATTTCATTTGTGGATCCGTTGGAAGTTATTTTCCGGTTTATCACATCAACAAAGAATACTATAATTAGTTTGTTATCGAAAACGCACTTATTAGACTTAATTGCTTTATAGCTACTTTAAATTATATGATTTCTAAGTACAAGATTTCTTATATATTAGCATTTATAATATTAAAGGAATTGTAATATGCATATAATATTAACAACAGAAATACTCAGCACATTAATGGATTAATCTAAAACTAATTTTCTTCGAAAGATTTCTCAAGTACATATTGGTTCTTGAGCATTATTTATGCAAAAATATCGTTTAATTTGGATTTCAGATTTAAATTATCTTAATCAACAGCCATTATCCTCAAATAATATCTTTGGAAATGCAATGAAACTCAGACCTGTAAGGTCACGTTGACATTTATCTTCGATGTTGTGATCCACCCCCCGTTGGTGTCATCCTCCACTATGTTTTCTCCAACCAATGGGACGCCATCGACAACCCAAGTAACTTCTGCAGCGGGGTTACTCCTCTCCGTTTTGCAAGCAGCAGTGATGACATCGCCAGGCTTGGCCTCTTTTGGCGCTTCAATGCTGACAGATGATGGCGCATCTGCAACCATAGTCTTTGATCAGTACTTAATCAAAAATGGCATTAATTTATCATAAAATTTGTTTTTGTGTATTCTTTCTTTCATTTTTGGAGGACTGCGAAATTGACCACTGTTTCTTTCTCTGTTTACAAAACAATTTTTATTAGGCACAGATGCCGTATAATCCAGGATGCAAAATTGTAAGTTTGTTTGACGATAAAGAAATGTTGCCAAGATGAGCTATTGTGACATGCACGATGACATAAATACTAGGGTTGACAAAATAGAATTTTCTGCACAATTCTTATAGGTTTCCATATCTATAACGTAATAAAAGATACATAAGAAAATCCGCCACAAAAATCACCAAGCTTAGAATTTGGCATCCTGGATTATATGGCTTCTGTGCCTTTTATTATTTACTATTAATTTATTGCAATTTATTCTATCCTAAATAAGATCAAGCGACAATATTGCTGTTTAGACGAATCCATGTAAATGTCCGTCGACAGAGAGAAAGTTAGTCCATCAAGTTAAAAATTTCATCGCCCTTCTGGTCGATGTATTGAAAATAACTTATTAGTATTAAACTGATATAAGGATGCCACAGATGCCGTGTAATCTTTTTGATGTATTTTTTAATTTTTTGTTAATTAAAAAATTGTTAACAAGCTAAAGTAATTGTTAAATTATAGTATTTATTGAAATAAATTAAATCTGATTAGTTATAAAAACACTAATAAAATTATAAATATTAGGATTTCTCAAATAAATAAATAAATATAAATATATATATATATATATATATATATATATATATATATATATATATATATATATATATATATATATATATATATATATATATATATATATATATATATATATATATATATATATATATATATATATATATGTATATATATATACGAGGGTCACTCTGAAATTTTTGAGATACAACTAGGTTTTTGAAGTTATACTTACAAAATTTTAGGTATGTTCAAAGTAGTCTCCTCCAGCATCAATGCACTTTTGTAGACGAATTTTCCACAGAATAAATGCCTCAAGCCATTCATTTCTTCGAATAGATGAGAAAAAGGCATTTATAGCCACATCAATCTCTTCTTCTGAATGAAAACGACGTCCACGTAAGTTCTTTTTTAGATTAAAGAATAACCAAAAGTCGCACATAGCTAGATCAGGTGAATACGGCGGATGTTCGATCACTTTAATTTGTTTTTGTTTAAAAAACTCAACTATTAATCCGTCTGTATGTGAAGATGCATTGTCATGGTGAAGCATGAGTCCCCTAACATTCAGTTCTTATAGAATTTCTGGAAGACATTTTGTGGTATACCAGTTTGCTGTTACTGTCTTCTGTCCTTCCAACTTGAGGGCTTTGACCAATCCCGTACTTCTGAAGAAAACGGCATACATCACTTTTATCAGTGCGCGTTGTTTTTCCACTATTGTCAGCGTGGGCTCATCTGCAAAGACCCATACTTTGCTTTCTTGACGTGTTGGAACGTCAAAAAACGGTATGTACGTTTCATCACCTGTTACAATTTTAGAAAGGATGCGGTGGCCACCATCATTCAGCATATTAAGAGTTTCTGTACTGATTCTGACACGCTCCTCTTTTTGATGCTCAGTTAGATTATGGGGAACCCAACTGCAAACTACTTTTTTCATATGTAATTCTTCATGAATGATTTTGTGTATGGCTGCGGATCCAATGTTAAGTTCCTTCTGTATCATTTGATAGGTACAGCGATTATCATCCATTGACATTTCTCGTATGGCAGACACATTATTCGGGATGACTGCCGACGGTGGCCTTCCTGTGTGTTCTTCATCCTGAAGAAAATTGCGACCTCTTCTCAATTCTCTAAACCATCTGAATACGGTAGAACGAGCTGGAGATTCATCACCAAATGCTAATTGCAATCATTGAACGCATTCTTCTTGATTTAATCCTGCTTTGAAATCGTAGAAAATCATAGCGTGAAAATGTTATCGCGTCAACTCCATTTTCTCTTCTGTTTAAAATTTATTCCACGCTAAACAAGTTGAAATAAGTCAGTAAAAAATCATCTTCTGTGGTAAAATACTTTGTACTTTAAAATTAAACCGTTATTTTTATTTTGTAAATTCTCCGCGCGTATCTCAAAAATTTCAGAGTAACCCTCGTGTATATATATATATATATATATATATATATATATATATATATATATATATATATATATATATATATATATATATATATATTCCATCTGAATTATCCTCTCAGGAATTAATTCTAATGAAGATGCTCCGTTTTAAGCGAAGAGCTCTAAATTAGAAACTTTCACTTCAAAAAGAAGAAGAAGACAACTGAGGACGGAAAACATGGCGGTTACTTATATGTTTTTATAAGTTCAGCATACTTTTTGAGACTCACAAAAATTGAGTACGTAAATAGAAATGCTTCTATAATACAAAATTGAAAATGAACTTGAGTGACCCCAAGTCTATACTCACGTGCAATTGATTTTTCACTTCTTTTCAATTTGTAAACGATTAATACAAATTTATCAAGGATTACTATGTACATTTCATATGATAAATCGCCACTCAAGTTTATTTTCCATTTCCCTCTAGAAAGTAAGCAGACAATTTCGTCCACCAGGGTATGATGACGTCATATGCAAGTACCTAATTATCACCCACGGTCGTAACAAACTAGGGTTTCCAAAACAATGTTGTTAAATATTCTTAATATTTTTCCATTATTCTGACGTAATACAAAATCTGGATTTCCAGAAGAACTGTAAAATCTGCCAAGAAAAATCTATAAATTCAAAAATACGCTAAACGACAATGCGTAAAGATGTAAAATTTCCGGGAATTTACTCGGAAATTTTCGGAATAGACAGAAAATTTTGAAGGAATCAACTCATCAAATCATTTTTCGTTTAATGTAATATTTTGTCTTGTATAAATAAAGAGAAGTAAAATAAACTACGAAAATATGCAAAACAAAATGTTTTGTCTTCTAGTGAAGAAGTTAATACAGAGGAAAACAAAAATACTTGTTAAAATAATAAAAATTGTGAATTAATATTTAATAAAATATATTTTTCAGGACTGTCAGAATAAATATTGACGTTTCCATGTTTCAATCGTAATAAATTCCTAAATTCATATAGAGAACAAAAGAAAAAATTTTTTTTCAACATTAGTTTCTGAAATTATTCTAAATTCATCATTAACGCAAAATTAGTTTCTTTTTTAAGGCAAACTCTGCATTAACATAATTAGTAGTATTAACCATAAAATAGGTAGAGGCTTTATTTTATTTAAAGAGAAATAACTAATAAAAAAATTCCAAAATTTCTAAATCAGCTGATAAATTTCAAAACTTTCGATGTCTTTCATTTATTTATTTATTACATTACATATATTCAGACTTGTATGCTTGATTCTTGAGATCCGCTTGTAAGTCTTCGTTGATAATAGGACAAATAGCACAATGACAGATGTACAACCACAGAAGATAACGAAGAAAACACCCAGGGCCACGGTGGGAATCGAACCCACACTCCTACGCTCTCAAGCGATTGGCGGGTGATGCTTTAGACCACTCAGCCACGGAGCGCCCGATGTCTTTCAAAATTCCCGGGAATTTGTAAAATTCTCAAGGGAATAAATCGGGTTTATTCCCTGAAATAAACTCGATTTTTTCCTTCCTTGACAACACTAACTCTGCGGCATCTGTGCTTTGAGGATTTCAAGGTGTATCTATATCATTGTAAAAATATATGAAATGAAAAAAGAATTACTTACACAGCACTTTCAAAGTAATGGATTTTTCCATTGGCTCTGGGGTCATGGCACTGGAGGCAGTGCACAAATAGACCGCTTTGTCGTCTGAGGGGAGGCCGTGAAAGTGATTTCGTTGACGGCCTCCCCATCCAGTGTCATGTAGGAGTGGTCCACAAAGTCTCCGTTTCTGGTCCACACCAACCAAGCGAGTGGGTTGCCACCGCGAGACACGCACCTGATATGAACCGTGTCTCCAGCGCGTATTTTCTCATTCAGTCTGTACCCTTCAATTGTCGGTCGCCCCGGAGGGTCTGGAAAATGGAAAGGATTTTTAAAGATTGATCTACAGTCCAGTCACTCAAACTAATTTTACAGTTATGTGTAAATGGACATCAATCTATTGACAGGATATATGAAATAAAAGTATTTATATAAAACGGATAAACTTTATTTATTGGAAAATCTGAGCAAAATTATAAAACATTCTCTCTTTTAAATGGCGTAAACCTGCAGTTTTGATTGGGGTTTGCAATAGGCGCGATCAAACAACTCTCGCGAGATTTCGAAGTGGACACACTCGTGTACTACGTCATGTGACCGGCTACAAAGCTTATACCCCATATCTAAAATGCAATATGGCTGAAGCTGGTCCTGCCCACATTTTGGCTTGCATTGGTTTAAATGAATTCCAGTTATTCTGGAGCCCAGAGGCTGTGCTCCATTGTTTGAAAGCATTTTGGCTCATGGACTTGGTTGGATGCTGCTGTCAACTAGGAGGGATAAGCCACAACACAGATAGCATAATTTCAGGTTGAAGAATTAAATTATTATAATCAAATTTAAAAAAGATTTTGTATCTGGCATCAATAGATTAATTTTCTTCATTTGAGCCCATCTAATCCCTGTTTGATTGGTTTATTTTATTGGTTATTAGACATTACTGGATCTAATTATTTAAATATTCCCTATGTCGGAAAAATAATTGATAGTGAAACATATCAAAGAGAGAAAACATATCTTTGCAAATCACTAAAGAAAGAAGGAATTAGTCATGGGACGATACTTCTTTCAGCTGATAATTATTCAATGATATCTTGAGAAGTATTGATATTAAACAAAATCCCAACACACAACTGAAACAATACATTGTTAGTGTTTATTTCAAAAATTTATATTCACCTGCTATCAAATGATTGAGAATCATGGCTATTGCATGTATTGGGCAAAAATTACATTGCTTTATCATAAATTGGACTTATTAAATGTACGACGCTCTGATCTGCCATTTCACGTGTCAACATGTAAATCAAAGAAATATTTATTACTTTTGGCATGTGACCATTTGTTTGGTCTTTTACCACTGTCAGACATATTATAGGATAAATCTTTTTCTTGTGGACTTTTTTAAAATTACTTTTATCATATAATTTAATTATTATTGAAACTATAAACACACTTCATAAACTTCATAGGTATTCTATGATCAATAACAGATTTTTAGTTTAGTCGAATAGTTGTTGAAATTATAAATAATTTCTAGGTATAGTGATATCTTTATGAATATCTTAGGTAATTCTATAATCGATAACTTTTTCTGTTTTTGCATTATATATTCAATTTTGTAATTCTCATCTACATGTTTACAGAAAGTTTCTTAGTTTAAGAATTAATTTGAAATAAAATGTAAAATAATTTTCCATTGTAAAGAATACGGAGTATAAAAAAATATCCTGCTGCGATTTTGTCTTTATCTCAAAATTTATAATAATCTAAGAATTTCTGTATTCAATATTTATTTATTAATTAATTAATTAATATTTTTGATTTCTAAATATATAAAATCACACTCTTCATTGTTCGGACCATTTAATAAAAATAAAATAAAAATTTTTTTATTCCTTTATCATATTTAATGGTTTTCCTGGCTTGGCTCCATTAATTTATATCTACTAAACCGTAGTCAGGAAATCCAAAGCTAAATTAGGAAATTGTGGCACCTTTATGAGATTTATGTGAATTTTGGATATTTCAAAGCAATGAAATATTAAGGTAATGATGATAATGTCATAGTTTAATTCTCTAAAACCATTTCTATGTCATTACTTAATACTTTGTCATTCAAGCCCTGGCGGCCAACCATACTTATGTATGATTCGATGGATATCTTTAAAACCAAGGAAAAGCATGTTTTTTTTGTTTAGGGTTCACTTCAACTATTCTCAACAGCTTTGATGCAACGTTAATGTACGTTTTTAAAATGTAATATTTTATATCTGAAGATATGATTGCAATCATATTGCAACCAACGTAATTATATTGTTTTCCTCGTAAATTAATTAAACATATCACAATTATACAAGAATTTAAATCAATACAAAGCTAAAAAGTTTGAAGACGTTAACTGTATTTTGAAAAGAAATATTTTTGTGTTTTTATGAGGATAAAAACATTCACAAATGCAATAATACATTTCATATTTCAACAGTTAACAATAATAATTTAAAACAAAATAAACATTTTTGTCATAAAAATGTGAAAATAATATCTACATTCGCTTGTGTTTGCTTAGTTCAACTAGGATACTCGATATTTCGCTAAAATTTGATGATTGCTTTTTATATTATGGATGTACTTGAATTAATATTTACATGAAAACTCCTGAAGGAATTTATTGCTTATTATTGACTATACTTACACTGGACGTCTAACGTGACGCCGGAATACAGCATCACAGAAGTGAAGTTGCTCTGACTTTCGCAGGAGTAATAGACTCCATTGTCATCTGAGGTCGGGCGGATTGTCAAGGTCGACACAACTTTCTGTCGACCGTCGTCTTCGTCTGTTACAGACACCCGTGTGTTTTCTAGGCGATAAAAGACCTATTTTCAAATGAAGAAACTCAATGATTGAAGGTGATTTTAATCGTAAAACAAATAGGGTCTGATTTAGTTGGATGATGTCATACTCATTTAATTATTTTCGGAAACTTTAATTTCGTAACTATTTTCGAACATTAATTTTACATGAAATCTAATCAAAACTATAATAGATATAGAACTCATTTTATAATAATAGACTCTGCAGTGCAAAATAATCCGCTGTTTTTTTCATTTTAATCATTTAATAATTATACATAACCATAATATTAAAATTTAAGACCACATGAAATTTTTTATAAAGCGTTTCGATATTTAAAGCAATAAAATTAATAATACAATTAAATTAAACAATAAAAAATAATGTTATACAACTAGCACATTAAGTTGTATAACATTGTTACATTACGATATAAGCGGCATAATTTTGCCCATCAAAACCGCTAGTAGCAGCCCATTGCCTTCTAATTGTAAGCCGAATTCAGATGACGAGATCGACTCCCGAGTTGACAACTTCCTCTGTACATTTGGTATAAGAAGGATGGAAGCAAATGAACCCCTGAGACTATTAAATACGCAATTGCCTCCTCAACTCGACAGTTTTTTGTTTCATTAGGTATCAAACCGGCTGCCTTTCGAAACCAAAGCAATAGTTTTATTTAACTAGTTTCTGTGATTTCTCTATAACAATCTTGTAATTTATGATAATATATTTATGTATTTAATATAATACATTTATATATATATATATATATATATATATATATATATATATATATATATATATATATATATATATATATATATATATAATATATTTATTAAATATAAATATTAAATAAAATCATTAATTATAGTGTGACTCCGAGTTCTAAATTATCAAAATCCGGATTTGGTTTGATGTGTCGTAAACTAACGTAGACTAAACTATCATCACCATTTAAAACGAAAAACCAAAATTGGAAAAGATGAGCACAGTAATCCTTTGCCCACATGGGCTGTCGTGCCACAGAGTTTAGTTTGTCTTTTCTGTTTCATTTTGCGCTTTCTGCTTTTCTGTTGTCAACGTGTTAACGGCTTGAAACCATGGAAAAACGGCTTCTCAAACTGACGCTTTGTTTTTTTAATATCGTTTTATCGACAAAATTAACTTAGACTCTATTCTCATACATTTGATGGTGAACTTCGCCTTGTTTGCTGCCGCTCGAAGAATGCGATTAGAAGGCAGGCAGCAAATCCATAGGCAAGTCGACTTCGTCTCAATTCAATGTCACAATTAATTATGTGTGACGTAGATGAAACGTTATTTGACGTCATAGATATTTTGTACCAATGATAATTGTAATAAAGTGGGGTAGTCAAGATCTCTACTGGATTGAAAGAAAGAACCACTTTATGGTTCGAAACAAAATACTGATCGATGCTCACAATTATCAGCATAATAACTAGTATGAGCTATCTTGAGTATATACAAATAGAATAAAACAATATATGTGTAAAATATGTAAGTTATATTGTTCAAAAAACATAAGAAACGTTTGAATAGAAAAGATTAGGTCAACAAATTAATTCTACGCAAACATTCCATTGAAAGAAAATTGATATTTTATTGACAGATACGATTATTATTTTCATTTAACTATGCGATTTATAAATTTTATATATTTAACAGAACTAAAATAGCATAAAATTTAGTTTTGTTTAACATTATTCTACAGCTGATTAGAAAAAATGTTTTGCTTTGCCTAAAATTATAGCCGTGGATTATACTTAGAAATACCACACCATCCGATATTTTGAAAAGGTCTCGCCTCCAGATAACTTTCGGAGCCGGCTTTCCTCCAGAAATTTCACAGGATAGTGACAGACTGTCTCCCATTTTCACTGTGACTGTAGTTCCATTTGGCTTATCAAGAATCTGTATAGTAGTTGGTGGTACTGTAATTTCATGAAAAAGAAATTAATTCAAAACTCTTCTAAGCTAAATAAATGAAAACAAATTCATTAAGTGAATTTTGCGATGATTGTTTGAAAAATTGTTTTTTAAATTATGAGTTAAATGTTTTATTTTTTAATAAATTAAAATACAGCGCTGCCAAACATGTTTGTTAATTTCACATTAGATTCACTTTGTTGTAAATACACTGCTGGACAATTGCTAAGGACGGATAACACTACCATCCATAGAAACCACAAAATGAAAGGAAGCAAAATGTGGAAAATTAGAATAAGTGCATGATATAGTAAAAAGAAGTATGCGTATGCAAATTTTTTTCCACGTCTGTTCATCACGAGATAGTGTTCATAAAAGCTTCAAAGGTTTTGACCCGTGTGGACAGTTGTTGCTTCAAGTCAAAGTTTTACATTAAAGATTTAATAGACGAACTTGAAATTTTTGACATGTCTTCCCGACATCACTTAGATGATTTTATGCTGGGCCGAATTATTGGAAAGATCGAAGAAGGGCGAAAAATAACAGATGTTGCCAGGGAGTTCGTCATCGCTCACAGCGTTGTTTCACGGCTGTGGAAATCATTTAAAACTACTGGAATGTGTAGTAGGCGGCACGGGGGAGGTCGTGTTTGAAGTACGACGCCTGCAGAAGACAGATATATCGTCCAATCAGCAAAAAAAGAACAGGCGCACCACAGCTCAGCAGGTGGCAAATCAGTTTCCTGCTGCCTCACAGGAAAGCAGATCTCCCGAAAAACTGTTGCCAGACGTTTGAGGGGAGGAGGACTACACGCCCGCAGACCTGTTGTGTGTGTCCCATTGACCAGACAGCACCATACTGCACGTTTGCAATGGTGTCGTGAGCATCGCAATTGGACTGAACAGAACTAGTCATGCGTACTATTCTCAGATGAGAGTAGGTTCAGTCTGTCATCGGAATGTAGACGCCAATTGATCTGGGGCGAGATTGATACTGCTTATCGTCCAGAAAACACCCAGGAAAGGGACCAGAAAACACCCAGGAAAGGGACCAGAAAACATCCAGGAAAGGGACCGATATCCGACATGCAGTGTCATGGTAAGGGCCGACATTATGATCAATGGCCGCACGCCCCTACATGTGGTTGCGAATGGGACTATGACGGGCCAACGATACATAAATGATGCTCTACTTCCTCTTGTTCGTCTTTTCCGTGGTGCTATCGGTGATAAATTTATTTTTATGGACGACAACGCAACATGACATCGAACACTCGCTGTTCAGGATTGTCTAGACAGCGAGGATATACAACGCCTCATATGGCCATCACGTTCTCCAGATCTAAACACCATTGAAAATGTGTGGGACGCTTTGGGGAGGCAAGTTGCTGGTCGAAACTATTCTCCGACAAACAAGAACACCCTCATCCGTGCACTCCCAGAAGAATGGGATAAATTGCCTCAACAGCTGCTGAATAATGTTGAGCAAAGTGTGATACGACGTGTGGAATGTTGCATCACACTCCACGGTGGACATATCCCGTACTGATACCTTTCTTCAAGGTGCCTGCTGACTTTCAGATGCATTGTTCCATTTTTCCAGATGCAACATCAAATGAACATTTTTTCTTTCAGATGTTTTACAACTTTTGTACTTTCCAGAACAATAAATATTCTTTATTCTAATGTCTGAACAGTGTGGCAACTATATTTTATCCTACTAGGCCTCATGTCTCGCTTAATGTTATGCTACATTGCAATTTGTGATCCGTCCTTAGCAATTGTCCAGCAGTGTATTATAAATAATTGGCCAATTATTGAAAAAAATTTTATTTGAAATACAAGTAGAAAATACAAATACAATGCATAAATAAGCGTTATGTGTTGTGTATAATTCTTCCTAAAGCGTAATGAAAAAAATTCTAATAATCTAAAAAACACTTTTATAATCTATCTTACTAGAATAAACATCCATCATTTTATTCTTGCTTTAAAATTGGATAATGCGTCATTTTCTTCTAAAAATTATTTAATTCCAATAACTTTGTAATTACTTATAATAAACCGTATCCCTGTTCTTCTGAAAGTATTTAGATTTTTTCTTTATTAATGCAAAATGAACAGCTAAATTACAGAAGGCTTTTGTTCAATCATTTGAATATCTGCCGTTAAATAATTTTTGAAAGTTTATTTCAGAAGTTCATTAATATTGAAATATATTTACATGTCTTAAGATAGAAAATCCAGAAGATTCCCAAACTTATACTTCGACAAGTGTGCACGCAGAAGGCAGAGACATCATATCCACTATTAGACGTATGAGAGAAAATTAAATATAGCGATTCAATGAATGAATCGGCACATGAAATGATTTGACTTGATTTCGAATGAAGACGACACCAAACCGAATGAATGAATGAAAAAAGAAGCATATTGAATTACAGTACATGTTAAAGGAAAGATATTGACATAAATGTGATTTTCTTATCTTCTTAATTGATGAGTTTAATAATTTAATAATACTTACATAAGACTGTTAGATTTGCTGTTCCTTTAATGGCATCACCACCATCAGCTGGGCCAACCTTACAGAAAAAAATAAATTCAGTCATTAGAGTCATTGTTACATTACTTTTAGTAAGAAATTTCTTAACGAAAATTAGGTACTAACGCATTTCGCAACCCAAATCACACCAAACAAAAATTTTTTGCAACACACATAATATCGATTTTAAGAAAACTGGTAGCTGTTAGTTGTAATGAATTTTACTTTGGAAGCAAAAGTATTTTAATATCGTTATAAAAACGGAATATTTAAAAAGAAGCAAACCATATTATTTTGTTTGTGGGGTCGATATTTGATAATTTTATTGCTTATACCGGAAGTGATACCTCAAATACAATATGAGAAACTTTTAAAAAACTGGCCATCTTAAAAAAAGATTCAATTCGAACAAATAGAAAATGTCTTTTTATTACATCAAGATATTAAGTAAAAAAATTTAAAATTTCCTGAAATTTATTTGTTTATTCACTATTACTTTTTAAAATACAAAATTTGCTAAAATTTATGAGCATGAAGTTTCATATTTTACATTTTCATATTAGCTTTTTTATATTTCATTATTTGGAAATATATTTCATAACTTCTGAAGATAATATATTTTTTTCCATTTTGCAAGTTCGCTTATTTTATTTTGATGTTTTCATTCGGTTGAATAATAAAAGTCATCATTCAGTTGTTGTCGTGTGCCAGCTAGGCTGGCAATATGGGGTGCGCTGCTCCACTTTTTTAACTGAACCATATTTTGGTGTGGAGTCCGACTTCTTCAGTACACACATGCCATAGGGACCCGTTTATAGGGTAGGCAACCATTCACACCTCATTCATACAAGGAAAGGACGAAGACAGGATAGATAGAGAGAGTACATCCATGTCCGAACCGGGATTCGAACCCAGGACCTCCTTATCCGTAGTCAGGCACGCTGACCACTAGACAAGTTGGTCGACCATCATTCAGTGAGGAATATGTATGCATTTTTAAATTTACATCCAACTTAAGATTAACAAAAATACCTATTAATTTCTTTTTCCTCGAACTATAACTTTAAATATGCATACTTTGGCAGTCACCCTACATTCGAGTCATTCTGAAATAATTGATAATTTTAAAAGTTTAGAATGATGTCTTTGACTCTACGTGCAAAAATAAGGATCTAATTCTAATAAATTTTTAAAGATGCAAAATTTATCCTATGCTGCTATCGTATTATTAATTTCTTAAAATTCCCAAAATGTAAACGAAATAAAAATGCCTTGCCTATAATCCATTAAGGCATAACTAAAATTTAATATTTCCGGTAGCTTAAGAAGTCCGATGTCAAACTTAGCTCCTACAGCGGAAGTTGTAAAAGGAAATATATCAGAATTCCTAAACAGCATAGAACTTTATTATATTAATACATTGTAGCTTTTTCTGTCTTGAATCAAATCTACGTTACTTTTCCAGTTGTAATACAGAATCACGATCAAAATCATCGATATTAACAATTAATATTTTTCACCAAACCTCCACATTTTATAAACAGAGAGATTCTATTTTGTGATTCATAAGTTTTCCTTCTTTCTTTCATTTTGATATAATCGAATCATTATATTTTTGCCACCATTCCATCTACGACCCAATAACTTTGAAATCTTCTCAGTGAGTTAGAATAATATCCAAACGCACACGAAATCTATGAAAATTTGGAATCCCTATTTAAACATTCTACACAAGTTTAAAATCCCCCATGTAATTATTACTTTGATCATAATAAAGGTAAAACGTTCCAGGGTGAAACTTTAAAATTAATTGGATGTTGAAATCTATAGTAAGCCAATTTTCTCTTTAATGAATTAAAAATAATCTATTTCATTTTTATGATATCTCAAGCAATATTTCACTAATGATTACAAATTTTAATTTACCTTTCTGATTGTTAATTTCGAAATGAAATGAAGAACAATTATCGTAGTTAATTTACTTGACATTCGAAGCTGGCATCGTCTTCTAACTGCGCATCTTCTATCTTTAAGTCGTATATACCAGATGCTGAATCACCAACCAAAGAATACCTTGGGTAGCCAGGAATTTGAGGATCAAATCCTAAGAAAGAATAAAAAAAAACTATTAAAGAAAATTGCAGGAAAACATTTTTGAATTTAAAAATGAAGAGACTGCCTGTCCATCTCGCAAGAATAGCTCTTTCCAATTAGTCTGGTTAGTGGTGGTTGTTGTAGCAACAAGAGCTACCCATTTGAATGGAGATTAATGGTGTTATGTGTAAGCGCGTGCGATGTTTAGGTAGTACTTCATGTCATTCTCAAAGTGTTCAGTAAACCAAAATTCTTCTTCTGGCTCCTCCTGTGGAAAATGGAATGCCTTATTTCTATGGCAACAGATATTCACAGACACATTTCCCTGGAACTGAAACATCCATAGGTTCCCAAAATGGTCCAGGTGGACCCTCAGAGGTCCATAGGAGACCACATGGGGGTCCACGTAGACGTGAAAAGAAAACAGGGGTTTACAATTTGTCAGTGGGGGTCCACGAAACATTTTCTGCTTTTCATAATAAAGAACAAAAATTTTGGCTTGGATTTACCTATCAACGTAGGCAGGTAGCAACCATCAATAGGTAGGTACTCAAAAATATTTGAGACTTAGTTCAAGCACAGAAATGAATAGAACAATAGATTATAGTACAAGTGTACATCACATGTTGAGACTTGCAAAGTGTGCTCGCTCATCCGGGATGCTTGTTTAGACCTTCAAAGGGATGGCGTACTTTGCAAATCGTTGAAGATGTCTTGCTTAGAGCTAAATGCAAGTCGTATAGAAACAATGTAATAACAGTTTTTAAAATATAACCACTATATATATTAGACTTCTGGAAAGACTTTTCTTTAATAATGGTTTACATGGCCAACTGAAAAATCCAATTACTGCAAATGATAGTTCATGATAGTTATAATGAGTGAGTCCTTGTGAGTGTGTGTGTATATATATATATATATATATATATATATATATATATATATATATATATATATATGTGTATATATATATATATATATATATATATATATATATATATATATATATATATATATATATATATATATATATATATATATATATATATATATATATATATATATTATATATATATATATATATATATATATATATATATATATATATATATATATATATATATATATATATATATATATATATATATATATATATATATATAAACCTGATTGTCTTTTAAAATTTTGCTTAATTTATGTAAAAATTTGAATATTTTTCGAAAATTAAACATCAATGTGTAACATAATTAGTTTATTAGAATACAATACTAAATTTCAAGAAATTTTCTTGATTTGAAATACATTAATTAACACATTATAGCGCTAAAAATTAAAATGGGAGAAATACAATTGAAATCTCTCATTTAAAATTTTAATTTACTTGATATCACAAATCAGCCAATAAACCACGAAAAATAGACAAATTGAGAAATTTGTCTGTAGAGGAAAATTCTATTGAATACATAAAATTAAAGCCACAAATCTCTAAATAAATAAAGTGGGAGAAAAAAGTCGTCTATTTATCGAAGCTTCCCAACATTTTATATTTTGTTACTTTCATTTATTTATTTTTCCCTTTGAAATGATAGTGTTTATGCACGAAGTATAAATTATATTTTAGGAAATTTTATATTGTTGTGCTCTAGAAAACTATCATGACAATACAAATTAATAATTGCGAGTAAATACTTACTAAAAATGATTCCTTAAAGTTTTCCTGAATAATATAAGTGTATGATATTTAAAATCTATGCAATAATATAATAACTACTCTATGTCATTAAATGTTCATGTAATTATATAATGAATATTATAATGGCTTACGATATTATGAGCTACGGAAAAAATAAATTTTTTAATATTTTTATAATGTTTTTGTGAATATGCTTGTACCATGTACAGCAGTAATGGTGAACCTGTGGCATGGGTGCTTTTGAAGAAATATGTAAATATTTTACAAATACATGGAAATATCTCTCTTCAAAAGATATCTTATATTTTCATTTCAAATTTTTTAAATGGGGACTAACTTTGCTGAATTTATTAAAAAACGCATTAAGTTATTTGTAACAAGCATCAGGGCCGTGGTAGCCTGATGGTTAGGGCATCGGCTTTCCCTCCGAAAGGGCTGGGTTCGATTCCCAATGCCGCCAAAGACCCATCGAGTACATGCCAAATACGTAATTGTTAAATCTACAGAATTGAAAGTCCAGACCATGGGTGTAATGCTCTGGATAAAAAAATCCTCCTCCCAAAGATCAAAGTCAAAATGGATCCTCTGGTGGTGCCATCTATCGAAGGAGTCTCGGAGAACAGACATCCTTTCAACTTCGTGTTGCTCTGATTAAAACGAAAAACGCACCCTTCTGACTTAATTTCGCCTAGCCGTCGGCTAGCGAGCTTGGCTTGTCCAAGTGTCATAAATAACAACAACTACAAAACAAGCATAAAACAGCATTTCAGGCTATGTTGAACAAAATGAATGCATGCTCTAACATGCGTGAGAGTGTCTTCTTATCCGAATCAATGGAAATATAGGCACTGGACACTGGTGCTCCGCTAATAAGAGAACTTCACCAAAGACATTTTCTAAAATATTTAACAACGCAAACGTCTATAACCAAGCACATTCTTTAAAACAAGACAAACATTCTCCTTCATTACAAATATACCTTATGCTACGGCTTCATTCATTTTTACGAATATCTATTGAGAATGAACTGCAAAAAATAAACATATTTTTCAGTTAAAAAAACATACAAATATCTATTATAATGCTATTTGTATACGTTTCATATTGATTGCACTTTAAACTACAAGTTTTAAATTTCATTAAATAGAATTTAGGGGGAGGGAAACATTCCCTTTTACACCCACATATTCATAAAATGACTCAAATTTGATTTAATACTTGTTCTCGTGAAAGGCTACATATACATTACTATTGTAATTGTATGATATACATTCCTATTGTAATTTTAAAGCTATAAATTTTTCCTCATCAGCATTCTATTTACTAGTCGATGAGATACTAAATGCCAAATGTAGAATTCTACCGATGAATCTATTACTCTCTGCCCTTTTAAAAGAAGTTTAAGATTTTTTTTGTTAAAAATTATTATTTTAAATGAGTGAATGTGTGTGTGTGTGCTGAAAATTCGCGGATGATTATTTTTGTCTCTAACTGAAAAACTTGCGACACTTAAATGTTGCTCGTCTCACATCAAAAGCATTTTCAAAGGTGATTGTTTTATCGAATTTCCGCTTTTAAAACAAAAGACTAAAGAGAAAAAGAATATCAAATAACTATAAAGTATTATTCATCTATTTAGTTTTTCAAATTCAAAAATATAGCAAAAATTAATAATATAAAATAATTATGAAACTTTAAAATTGACTTTTTTAAGTCTACGTTTTTAAAGACAAATTTAAAACCTTAGTCCAAAAGATTTTATTTTAGAATTGATCAAGTTTTCCAATGAAAGAATTACATTTCTTAAAAATATTTCTAGGATCCTTACTTTTCCCTATCTGTCAAATGGCTTGAAGAAACGATAGATCATTCCTTATTGAAAATGAATTCATTAATTTTAAATTTAATCACAGATACATCAATCATCAAGCTAAAAACTATGTGAATTATCTCTAAATTATGACCCCTAAATTTCAGATATATGATAGTGATATTCATTACCTGAAGATAAGGATGAAATACGAACGACGAGTTTCTCATGAATGAAATATTTTACCACATGATTATTTAAATAACTGATGTATTAAAAATGCTGAAATCGATATTAAAATACATATTTTTAACCGAATACATATTTTTAACCGAAGAAAAATATATTTCTCTGATATTCGGTGTGTTATCCGTTTTTTTTTAAGAATTTATTTGAACAAAATTTTTCTATTTAATAGAAGTATTCCTTGTCCTAAGGAAATCTATTGTTCGAGAAATTTTATGGTTCTCTGAATATAAAAGGTAAAATTTTGATTTTCGACCTGTAATCTAAAACTTCTTTTGGTATTTACTCATTATCCGGCTAAACTATTATAATAAAAATTATGTCACCAAATGCTGTGATTCGATGCCAAAAGTCTTGTAATCGTTTCACGTAATACCAAATAATGCTGAGTTTTATAAGCTGACGTGTTCACTGTGTGAAACTATTTTTATATTGACATGTTTATAGAAAGCACGAAATCCCGTCAGCGAAAAAATGTTTGCTATTTAATGATTTGATTTAGCCCTATATAAATTGCAAATAAAGTTTTTCTTAGTTTCTTATAATATAGATATACCATATTTATGCGAATCTAATGCGCCATCGAATCTAATGCGCATCCCCATTTTAAAACATTAAATAATAAAAAAATTGTTTGTCGGCGAATGTAATGCACATCAATGATATGAGGAATTTATGGAATCTTATTTTATACAACAATGGATTTGTATATAAGCTATCAATCAATGGTATGATAATTTTATTTAAATTTAAAAACCTTATTTTACACAACAATGGATTTATACATAAAGTAGCAGAACATAGAATTAATCTATTAGTGGGCTACTGTTATGTGAAACAATCATTGTTAATTACCACTACCGTTTATACGGTACCTATCGTAAAATATGAACATGAAATAAATTGTAACATTTCTATCTATCTAACAGTTTCTACAATCAGTGATGAATAGTAAACGTCTTCATTCACAAATGTTTTCATCCCTGAAATCTTCGCAGCTCTCTTCGTCAGAAGCAGATTCATTTCTTCTTCCTCCTCATCATCATCGTCATCCTCGGCTTTCCAGAGCACGCCATCTTCACTGCTATTCAATGAATTTGAAATGCAGCTTTTTTGAAAGATTTCACGATCACTTCGATGCTTTTCCAGGCAGCAGAAATCCATTCTGCAACAATGTGCTGTGCAGCACGCTTCATTTTTCCTGTCGGGGTCAATTCACGGTTTGGCTCACTAAACCATTTTACGTACCCTGCCTGAACATACCTCTTAAATGGTTTATTTATACTAACGTCCAAGGGTTGTAACACAGACGTCATCCCTCCAGGAATGATAACAAGATCACAGCCTAGGCTGTGAATTTCCTATTATACGTCGTCGGTGAGATGAATAACCACGAAATGCGTCCAGACAAAGCATTGATAGTGGATTGGAGTGCTCACCGGGACGGCGTTCCTATACATTTCGGAGCCAATCAAGCATTAATGATTTCGTCATCCACCCCTTCTCTTGGTTTTGAATCAGGGCATCATCTGGGAACAGCTTTTCATTCTTAGTTGTTTTAGGGGATGTTTTCCATTTGAAGATTAAGAAAGGAGGAAGTTTGCACCAGTCTGCTGTTATTGCCAGCACCACTGTTACGGGTTGTTTTTCACATCTCGAAGTTTTGATGATAAATTCCTTAGTCCCCTTCTCCTTAATGGTGTAATTACGAGGCATATCAAACCAAATTTGCCGTCTCGTCAGCGTTGCCAATTTGCTCCATTGAAAAGTTACTTTCCGAAGTTGAAAATCCTTCCGAAGTGTGATGACATACCGCTGAAATGTTAGGAGTTTTCCCTCAAAATCTGCCGGAAGCTTTTGACATATTGTTGTATGGCGTCTTGGAGATAAGCCCATCCGCTTCATAAACCGATCCACGCATCCACGGCTAGCCTTAAACTCTTGTTTCGGTATGGTAAGAACTTCAGCCTCCTCTTTTGCTTTATTTCTTATGGTGTCACCAGTCACTGGTTGTCCATTCTTCCTCCTTTCACGTAAAAATTCCAAACACTTTTTCTTCAATTTTAGGGTGTCTTCCTTTGCGAGGGCCAGTGAATTTCTTTCTACTAGCTCTAGTTCCAAACAGTGCCAATTTCTGTTGTTGTCACAAGCGAACATTGCTCTCAGCTACGTTGAACTCTCTCCCTGCCTTTCTATTGCCATTTTTTTCAGCATAAAGAATTACTTTACGTTTGAAAGTAGCGTCATATGACATTCTTCTTTGTTTGCCCTCCATTTCGTGACTACGTACTCTGCTGTTTGTATCTTCTATGCAATAATGTGTAAATGATAAATGTAAAGGTAAATATAATCGAGAAATACAGTAATCCATTATTACGATTTAAATTTCGTTGACGTCATTTTGACGAACTGTTGACTTTGCACTCGAATATAATGCGCCATCGAATCTAATGCGCACCCCAATTTTAAATACTACATTTGGCAAAAAAAAAAAAAAAAAAAAAAAAACCAATGCGCATTAGATTCTTGTAAATACGGTAAGTAAACTATTCTGCTTTTCCTTCGCATTTTGTGAAACAATATTAAAATTTGCTAAATGGGAAGACACTTTTTATAGCAAAAAGGTCGATGGTCGATAATAAACAAGTACTTACTAAATCATAAATTTAAAACTTATTTGCATTAAAATATATATAACGTGAGCTTAGAAATAGTTTAGACAGTATTTATTACCACTAAACTACATCAGTTGGCAATAAATCGCAATTTTGGAAATATTTTTTACGGAAATAGTCGACGGGATAGCACGAAAGGATAGCACATACATTTAACCGTTTCAAAATTTGATACTTATGTATCAAATTTTGAGACAGTTGAATGTTTGCTTACCGTTGATATAGAAGGAGAGCCCCCAACTCGCAAGGAAGAAGGACGTCTCTTTCTTACGCTCCTTTAAATTCCCTTTTAAATCGCCGATTAACACCGGAACTTTTAGAAAATTTGTGAAACTAAGGATTACCCATCTATTGAAGAAATTTCACGATATTTCATTCACATACGTCAGAGATATCAACGTTTTTGTCGAATTACTGGAATAATTTTCAATATAGTGTTCCTTTGACGCGAACAAAGAGCGCATTGCAACCAGTGAAGAAGCCCTAGCAACGAACTATAGTGAATGCTGTTTTGTGATTAATTAAACAGCTTTAGCCACTTGTTTCAACAAATCTCCTGAATAATTCTTTTAAAAACATTCTTATCATCTTTCTACGTCACTTATGTGTCATTTGGATTAAGAGAAGTTTATTGTTTCTTTAAATATATTGGATAAATCAAAAATTTTCCATATAAACTTTTCTCCATCATCAAATTAAAATCAACATGAGCAGCTAAATAACAAGGTAAGTGCCCAAATGTCATTTTGCTTCGTTAGGTACATTGATTCAATGCATTTTGGTATACATAGATCGTGTTGATCGGATAATTAGATCCGAAGTTTTAACCTATTAAATAAAGCAAAAATTCCATGTTTTTAACTAACTTTTCGAAAAATGTTTTACTACGTTTTTAATTACACTTCAATAACTTCGGCCCTAGTAGTCCTATCAACTTAGAAGGAATTTTAAATTGGAGTGGACATTTTAACGTTTCTAAAAATGTATCATTTATTATTGTATGTTTAGCAGTTAACTTTTCATGACTTTCCAAACTATCATTTCAAATGTACTTATTTGTGTTTTTTATTAGGTTTTTTATTATATCTTTCATTTTAAAACTAATTAAATTAAAAAATTAAATTATTATTCAATCCACTCCAATCTTTTTATATTTATTCGGAGCAGATTCCTGTGACTTAAATTATGATTCACTTTTTAAAAAATATTCAATATTTAATAAAATATGGATTAATTAGTGTTACAAAGCTTTATATTTTTTCATGTATTTTCTCCCTATGGTTCTTCATTCCTGCCCTATGTATATGCATTGTTGCATTGATACAGTACATTTCTAAGACCCACTTTAGTTTCCTGCCATGTCCCGCTGTTCAAGTTTACCTTAACCACCAAATTCCTCGCGCTTAATCAATTAAATTAATTCAATATTAATCAGCGTTTGTCTCGGCTCCTAATTGTCGTAGCGACCTGGGACCACCCTCTAAGTTTCATATTTTTAAATGCGCTTCTAACGAGCCCACTTAGAAATACATAATTTCAATTTAACAAATTATTAAAGTTATAAGTCCACTTTTTGTACTTAATCCTAGCTAAGCCTAAATCCTGGACCAAAACTTTTTCCACCATTCTCTTTTGGATTACAACATTTTAGCAGTAATAATTAAACATAAATTAAGAACTAAATTTTTTTATTTATATATTTTTATTTCTTACTTAATATTTTATTTTATTTATTTATTTATTTTAAATTACCATATTTTGAACTTAAACTTTTTTAGAGATTATACTTTTGAAAGTTAATTTCTCGTGGGTACCTGGCTAAGACTTCCGTCTTTTTAAGGATTTTATACCTACAAAATTTGAATATGTATCACGTTATACTTCAAGGAACTTGGAAAATAATACAAATTTATTATTTTTATTTCTATTAACAGCTTTAATTCTACTAAATTAGATGTTATGTTCAACTTAAACCTCATTCTTATATCATAATATTTTATATATATAATTTTATGCAATAAAATAGTACATTAGCTAGCTGCAGCAATGCTAATTCTAATTTTATCTTTATTTTAACTTAAAATTTGTTTTATTTACATCAATTTTATTCTTCTACTCATAATTAACTAGCTCAATATGAAAATTTAGATATTGGCATATATCGCAGTAAAAATGCATGTCATGGGGGAGAATATAAACATTACACCAAAAAAAATATTTTTTTATTTATTAAGAGGGGAAAAGAAATAGAGAGAAAAAGAACTTATTTTATTTCTTAAATATATATATATATATATATATATATATATATATATATATATATATATATATATATATATATATATATATATATATATATATATATATATATATATATATATATATATATATATATATATATATATATATATATATATATATATATATATATATATATATATATATATATATATATATATATATATATATATATATATATATATATATATATATATATATATATATATATATATATATATATATATATATATATATATATATATATATATATATATATATATATATATATATATATATATATATATATATATATATATATATATATATATATATATATATATATATATATATATATATATATATATATATATATATATATATATATATATATATATATATATATATATATATATATATATATATATATATATATATATATATATATATATATATATATATATATATATATATATATATATATATATATATATATATATATATATATATATATATATATATATATATATATATATATATATATATATATATATATATATATATATATATATATATTTATATATATATATATTTATATTTATATATATATATATATATATATATATAATACATATATATATATATATATATATATAATATATATATAATTTATTTTTTATTTTAATTTTATTTTAACTTTATTTTCTCTCCTTAGACAAGCGATTTTTAGCTCTAAGCTAAATTGGTGACCCCCAACAAATTAAATCCACCTTTATATGCATAGCTGCATTTCAATTTTATTTTAATTATTCATCTCTATTTATATATTTATTTTTATTTATTTTTTCCCTAACTCTTTTTAATTAAATTATTTTTACAATATCCACCAACTGCGGAAAAGCATCCACAGAATTTTACCTTATTGCCACAAGGTGTCTTCTACATCATAACAGCCCATATATAATTTTTTCTATTATTTATTTATTATTATCATTCTTTTTCTTATTATCTCACCGGGATCTGCCCCACGATCTGTATACCGAGTGCGTGGATTGGTGTGCGGGATGGGAAGGGTGGCATCTGGGTCACTTCCGCTTTATCATTGTGCTCTATTACACTTTAGAAACACTGACTTCAAGGAACTTCTATCATACAATTGCAAATTAACCACTTAGTAAATAAATTACAACAAGTCATAATGGAAAACATCGACTCATTTACACCTAGACTTTCAAATTCTTTCCCAAACGTATCAAGCCTAGATCTGGAAGGCCTTAATTAATACATCAATGATTCCAGATCTAGCTCAATCATAGAAAAAACTAGTGTCATGGCTGCAAGACAACCACAAGTTAAAACGGACTGTGCATAACCCAATCGAACATCTTACACATTAATTCTTATCAATAAAATGCACAACATAATCCTTTCAAAAAAAAGAAGAAACTTTCATCTGTCCAGAGTCATTAGAAACACTGCGTTGGAAATATTAGACGAGTTGTCAACCATACAAACTCCAATAAACGATCAAAAAACAAACGATACTAAGAATCACTTGTAAAATGCCATTCAGGAAATTAGCCATTTGACCACAGTTATGATTCTCAATTTAACAAATGAAACAGTACAATTAAAAACCTCCATTCAAATCCCCAAAGAAAAGCTACAACAACCTATAATAGCTGACAAACCTGCTAAAACAAGCAGGGAAGCCCTCCGAACAAAACCATCAATAATAATTGAAAAAAACGGAAAAAAAGTCATGGAATCCCTCAATGCTTTGAAGACAACAATCAGACCTAAATTGATATACAACCGGCCAAAATACATTGAAATCCATTGCAAATCACATGAAGACTCCACCAAGCTTAAAGAAAGTTTGATGAATAAATACATGAAAGTCAACGACAAAGTTCCTCAAACTAGTAAAGTCATAGTTTTAAACCTCCCAGAGAATACATCAGAAGAAAACTTACTTAAAGCAATAAAAGAGGACCTGCAAGTCACCAATCTTGATCCGGAAGTTAAACTTACTGAAATTAGGAAAACCTTAAGTAAACACTATCTTTGGAATTATGTAGTCGAAATGCCTAGATTCCTAGCAACAAGATTTCTCAAAAACCGGAGAATCTACCTGGGATTCAAAAGCTACAGAATAGATCGACGGTTAATAAACAGAAGATGCCGAAATTACCAGGATTTTACCCATGCAACACTTAGTTGCCCACACAGATCAATTTACTGTGGACGCTGTGAGGAAAACCATATAACGCAAGACTGCAATGCGCAAAATCCTTTCTGCATAAACTGCCACTCATAGAATAAAAAAGGAGAAAACTTCAGAGTTAACCACACAGCATACGATAAGCGCTGCCCAACTTTTCAAAAAGTTCAACGTTTAAACACAGCTAATTATTAATTTATGGACCGCAACATCAACCTAACTACAACAACAACCGTATCCAGTTCAGTTAAAAGTATACCACTCAACTCAGGAAAAAACACACTAAACTTCCTTCAAATTAGCCTACAGCGAAGCCGTTCGACACAAACACAACTAATCCAGCACATAATTGAAACTGAAGCTTCAATAACCTGCATCCAAGAGCCCAACACTTTCAACAACCTCATAAGGGGTTACCATATTTCCTGGAAAATCATATTTGGTAAATCCGCAACTCAAGCCCCCAGATCAGGAACTGTCATTGCAATTCCAATAAATCCCATCATCTTATACAGCCATAGATATATTATAGCTATCCAACTTAATTTCTCACCTCTACCGATAATTCTAATGAACCTGTATGCCTCGGTATTTGAAAATATCAAAACAACGCTAAAAATCCTTAATACCCAGCTCAATTGGTTTCATCACCACCAAATTATTATCACTGGAGTCCACAATATCCTCTGGAACTATCCTTAAAATAACAGCAGAGGTCAAATCTTGAAACAGTTCCTGGCATCAATCAACTTATATCTCCTCAACGAGCACAACAGCCCCCCTACTTTCACTGGCCCGGTTGGCTCGGGCTGGCCAGATCTAACTCTATGCAACAACCAGATCTTTCAACGCCTCACTAATTGGCAAGTGCAAGATTCGATATAATGTTCCGACCACAAATACATTTCTTTTAACTACTCAGAACCAACAGCAATAACTTTTAAAAAAAGATACAATAGCACCAAGTACCAAAATAAATTTATTAAACTAATCAAACCTCAGCTATCTTCTCTGCAAAATTACTTACAACCAATATCCTCAGCCAGCCAACTAGATGACTTTACTGACATTTTAACCCAAAAAATCATAGAAGCAGCTGAACAATGTTTCCCTATCAAGAGTCCAGGAAGAGCATTCAAGCTAGCATGGTGGACACCAGCCCTACGATCCAAGAAAAACGAAGTAAAAGCATTAAGAAAATTAATGAAATCAGAAACAGACCCCACAGTAAGATCCCAACTCCTCATACGAAACCTTAACCAAAAAGTAGCAACAGATAAACTATTCATCCCCAGCCAGTTTGAAATTCTTAATTCAACTAGCCAATTCAACAACATTCCGAATACCAACTTTAAAAATCTGCTTACCTTCTCCTTCCTAACGGATAACCTCATCAATCAAGACACTCTACAAGACTATCCAATTCTAAATTCTAACTCAGATCCTCCCTTCACAATCATTGAGCTAAGCAGCACAAGTCCACCCAGCATTGCCTGAGATACTGGGCAAGGCAAATTACTCTAGAAGTTTGCCAGGCAACTAGAGGCTCCGTTAAGACACCAATACCGCGGTGCCAATTAGCCCTAGGCACGGATCGCATAACACCAGGGTTTACGGGAGCTGGTTCGCGGCCTCTGATTCTATATTCAAGGCTATCCTGTCATTCCTACAGGACGTTCGGTGATCCACCGCCTACCGACGCGCCTGGTAGCTGCTCAGGCCCCTGGACTAAACCCGATAACCGATTGCTACAGAACGGGGCTCATTCCCATCTCTTATGTATGTACCTTTGATATATCATGCTTTGAAAAGAATAGTTTTATTTTCTAATCACAATTTTATTAATTAATCTCTTCTAATGAAGGCTGAGTCCCACTGCTATTTGTTTCTTATGAAATTTTCCTTTAGTTATTAAAGTTTAAAATGACCATCACATACGTGAAAAAATGGGGTTACGTCTTTTTAGGGAAATATTCAAATCAAATAATGCTTAATATAAAAGCTATCAAGAAATAATTTTTAAAATATTTAACTCAGATTGTTGTAAAATAAAACCTTTTGTCTTAACGCAAATTCATAAAAAAAATTTTTTTTTCAAAAAGTAAAATGATATCAAATTTATTCTTTTGATATTCATACTATGACTGGAGAGAATATTTAAAAGTCAATATTGTTACTTTAAAACTAAAGGAATTTTTGAAATAAGAAAATATAGATTTAAACCAAGAATTAGGGACCACTGATGTCACTTGCAGCCATTAGCTGAGCAAAGGAGGATTTTTTCTCCTCCTTCCCTATCTGCCAGTCCTGCTCACTTGTCTAGGGCGCCTCTTGGGGGCAGCTGTGGGATGTGCAAAACAAATTCAACGCAGAACTTATGAGTCGGGGAATTTTGGACCTGGTGTAGGCTTTCCTACACCAGGAGGATAAGTGACAACAACAGTATTTATGTAAAATAAAATAAAAAAAACAGTTTATTGAAGTAAATGCAAGAAAGTTTAAGCTTTCTTTTGCTTTAAACTTCTAATGCTCAATGAAATATGTAAATTAGTGAGAAAATTTATGAAATATATATCCTGCCTTTTTTTAAAACTATTCAGTTTCAGTTTAGTTTAACTGTTAAAATTTTTATCAAATAAGTTTTTCAATAGATTTTAACCAGAAAATGTGCATTTATCTCTTCCCAAAATTGTTTATCCTGTAATTTTCCCAATAAATTTTAACCTTGAAATGTATTTACTTTTGTCACATCATATGCTATCAAATAATTTTCACAATAAATTTTAACCATGGAATGTGTATCCATATTTTTGTTGTATCGTATGATAAAACTTTATAATGCTAATGTTGTGCTTTGTAAGGATAATGATGTTATTCTTACTCAAGCAACAAGAGTGAATAACGAACGGCACAAGGAAACTTAGCGTAATGAGATTAGACTTAATCCTCCAATAGATAAAAATACTGTTAAAAAAAAGTTATCAAATTATTTTTATAATCTTTTATTTCTATTTGATCATTTCAATTTTCTATTTCAAAATATGTAATGGAGTCTACATTCTTTATCAATCTCAAAATGCATTTCTTTTTGTATTGCTTAGAAAAATATATTCATTGGCTAAAAAAATAAAAGCTCAGAAAGTTATAAACATTATAAAAATAATAATTTCAAATGAAATACATTATGAAAACATTTAAAGCTTTTTTTAAACATCCATTTTTATAAGTAGTGTAAATTCTATTCAAAAGGATGAAATTGTTTTTTAATAAATTATTTAAATTATTTTGAAATAGAATTTCTTAAAATATTGATGGAGTTTTCGAGAAATTTGTCGCAATAAATTTTAAATTATACTATTCGGAAGAAGCATTTTAAGAAGTGTAGCAAAAATATTAATTTTTCAACATTTCTTAAAATAATAATATTTTTTTGCATAAACATTTCAATATGCTTTCTGAAAATATTTATTAAACAATTAAAATTTATATTGACCCATTTATTTGGTTTTCAATTGATGAGAAAAAGTGTTTCCAAAAGAATAAATGATCATCAAATAATCGAAGGGTGGTGACTTCGATAAACCTGTAAGTCACTGATACTGAACTTTCTTTCAAATTCAATGCAATATTTTTATCATGCAAGTACTTTTTTTATTCGTACTGAATCTAATTTGTAATATGTTCGTCTTTATTAGTTCATGGAGTTTTTGGTTTATTAGCTTCTATAATGATTCTTACCTGACTTACTTTATTTCAGGGGGTTTGGGCGCCACTGAAGTCTGATTTCGAGAAGTAAATGTGTTTTGCTAAATATAATTATTAACTTACTATTAATAAAACACAATACCGCGCACAATTGCTTCAAATAATTTTGGATAATCACATATTTGAATACCTGTACATAACCATTTCTATGCTTTCGGTTAGAATGTTTGAAAATCATTGAGTAACAGAAGCAGAATCATAAGAGATTTTTCTTCAATTTGAATTCAGTATTCTTCTTGGCACCCAAATCGTTCTTGTATTCACATCGAATCGAATCTGAATTTGGTTTTAACCTTCATTAGTTCAAGAAGTCTTTGGTGTTGATTGGATTCTGTAATCTTGCCAAATTTATTATTTGTGAGCAAATGTAAATGTAACCGAAATACGTGTTCAAAGATGTATTATTAAATGTATTAAAACTTACAAATCAATAAATTATTTCAATGCCGTGCGCAGTTGCTACAAATGCTTTTGAACAATAATGCCTTCAAATGCCAATGAACAACTGCTTCCTATTGCTTTTGATAATCTGTAAGTGACGTGAACAGTTTCATAAAAGAAATTGCATTCATGTGAAAGATTCTGGCATATGATCTAAAGCAATTTATTGCCATCAAATGTTTCTAAGGTAACGATTTTTACATTCTAATTTATGATATCATTAATATATACTCAAAAATAACCATACCCAGAAGTACACCATCTTTGCTCCATTGCACCAACCCCCGCTGATTTGAAACTCGGCAAGGAAGTATTATCGTCTGTCCTTCCAGAACTTCTTTGTTTGTGGGAGCTACGGCAAAGGACTGCACCTCGCAGGTGACATCTATTTAAAAAATATTTATTTAAACGCATAATGTCTCAGCTCATGCAATAACTTGCTAAATAAAGCGATCAAAATGTTTTACAGATATAATTTGAATCTAATAAATGATGAATGGTTAACTTCAAACAATATTAATTAAATTATCTATAACTAAAATTAAAGTAATTAATTGAAAATATCAACATTGACTACTAACATTATTATTAGCTTTATTATAAATATCTAATTTTATTGGTTATTTACATTAATCTTCAAAATAAAACTGCTAGTAAATACGTAATTGCATCTGTTGTTTTACAAACATTATCAATAAGATAGTTGAAATATTTTAGGCTTTTTTTCTATATTGTGACAAAAAACGAATTTTACTTCATATCGCTTGTTAGAAAAGTCACTAACTTATGAAAAATCATTAACGTAAGCATTATGCCGCATATTTACATTCATGGTAAGAAATATTTTTATTGGAAGTTCTCTGCCAGCTAGATTACATTTTTGAGGTTTACCGTTTCTGCATTTTTCTTTAGTAAGAGTCCAGTAATTGCCAAACATATACTGTTATGAAATGGAACACGGAAAAGAATAAATACATTTTTGAAAAATTAGTTTATTATGTTTACATTTGCATACCACAATCTATATTAAAGCGTGTTTTGAAGGTTGAAATTTTGGGTGAATCATCGCTATTATTTCGACTGCTTCTTTCTAATTTCCAGCAAAATGATATTTTTAATTTTTGTTTTATCAAAAGTCAATTCAAATGGAATTCTTTCTATTTTCAGTACTTTTCAAATGAAATCTTGTAGAGTTTTACTATTTATAGAATAGGTTTATCACATAATTTTCAAAAATTAATGTTTATTTGTATGTCCATTTATTATAAATTGTGCTTAATTATTATTAGTTAACTTTGCATATACTTTTCAATTTTTGAGATTTTGCATGGAAAGTAAATCCGATATTAAAATAACATTGTCATTACTTATTTTTAAGACTGATTAGTTTCTTTTTATTTCGACACTGAAATAACTTCATGCCTAAAGCAAACTATAAAAATTAAAGTACATATTTATAAGTGTCATTTCACAAAGGATTCTCCCTAAAGTAAATTTCTTGCCAATAAGGTAACGCGATATTGGCAAGAAATTCATATCGATATACGTGATCGTTAAACCTGTGGAATCGAAAGTCCTGTGGTCAGTCGTTGAGCAGTTACCACGGGTGTAATGGTCAGGAGAAAATTTCCTCGCCCTTTAGGTCAATGTCAAAATGGAGGGAGTGGATCCTCTGGGGGTGCCATCTATCGGAGAAATCTTAGAGCAAAATCGTGCTACACCTTCGTAATTTAGTGCATTTTCGTAGTGCTCTGGTTATAAGCAAAGGACTCCCCCTATTGACTTAAATTCGCATAGCCTACGGCAAACCGAGCTTGGCTTGTCAAAGTGTCATAATCAACGGCAACAATTTTCATATCGTGACAATATTACTGTTATATCTCTTTATTCTCTACATATGATAATCATATTTTGATACCGATATTAGAATCAATATCTGAAGCAAATAGGGTGTTTTCAGCAAAATAAATCCACAAAAAGAAAGAAGATATTTTATTCTCTGGACTAAAACATAATTTAACAGGTTTTAGTTTCTTCACTCTATTTTATACTACACCTATTTAAACAATAAGTTTTTTTTTTTTTACAAGAGCCCATATACAGAAACAATCAAATATTTTCTTTCATATGTAATTTTGACAATTTTAATTTCTATTGCAATTTTATAAATTTCCCCTAAGAATTTCTTAAGAACCTTCTTTTGATTCCGAATGTTCATAACAACAAAAATCGTGATTAAAATAATTAAAAAATAAAAAATTAACATTTAACAAAAATTACGAAACCAAAATTAGGTACACCATCAATTATTATTATAATTTACAAAACAAAGAAGTATTAAAATTTATTAAAAACTATGCTTGAAAATTAAAAAGGGAAAATCTTCTGGCATATATAAATAAACACGAAAAAAAGAAATAATATTTAAATTGAAACGATACAATAGTTTTCAATTGGTCCTTATTTAAGAATTGAAGTTAGTAAGACTTTTTATTTATTAGCTGTACGAGTTTTCTTCTTCCGATGCATTTTGCTTAGATTATTAAAAAGTTAAGAGCATATTTTATGGTGTTGTAAAATACGTTTTCCAGTGGATCGTGTAATTCATAATGGAATTCCGAGGATCGATTGGTAAAAGGTCATATTCAATAACAAAATTTACGAAATTAATCACTAACTTAATTATTATCAATTAATTATAATATTCCAATTAGTTTTATTCAACACCATTTGGAGAGAAGAGCATTGCTTATAAGAGTTAAACTATAAAAGGCGTAGTTATATAAACTACAGAAGGGTCACCCAAGCCTTGAAGGTCTTACAAGAAGCTTGAAATGCCAATAGAGCTTACTCTTAGTCTTTTCATTTATGCATTTATTTTACTTTTTACGTTCTGTATTCAGTTGCAATTTTGCCGATTTCGAATTCAATATTTTATTTTATTTTGGCAACTATTAATCAGATATGTTACCTTGGCAATTATGAATTTCTCTTTCTAATATTTATTTTCGTATTATTATCTTCAAATATGGTATTTTATCTTAGCAATTGTGAATTTCTAAATAATATTTATTATCGTGTTATTATCTATAAATTTAATATTTTATTTTAGCAATAGTGAATTTCTTCCTAATATTCATTCTCTTGTTCTTAGCTTCAAATTTGATATTTTATCTTAGCAATTATGAATTTCTTCCTAATATTCATTCTCTTGCTATTCAAATTTCATATTTGATATTTTATCCTTGCAATTATGAATTTTTTTATTATATTTATTCACGTGTTATTATCTTCAGTTAAAAAATTTTTGGTATGACTTCTGGGTTTCTTTTAGACTTTAGTATAAAAGAAACCTATATATATATATATATATATATATATATATATATATATATATATATATATATATATATATATATATATATATATATATATATATATATATATATATATATATATATATATATATATATATATATATATATATATATATAATGGTCTACCGGAAAGTTCTCTCCATGTTTAGAATCTCTCCATGTTTAAATAAACATAATAATAAATTTTTCATATCTTGAAAATAAACTTTATTGAATAATATAATTGCCTTCATTATTTATGACTTTTTGCCAACATGATAGCAATTTGTATACCTCAATTTTTAAAAAATGGCTTATATCTCAAGGTCAAAACTTGAGCCAGTGCATGTCTGATATCTTCTTTGTTCTCGAATTTTTTGCCCTGCAAAAACTTTGCAAGGACAGAAACAAGTGTTGCTTGGAGAGCGATAAGTCCGGGGAACATGATGCATGGGATATGATTTTCCAGCCTAGTTCTGCAATATTTTGACGAACTTTTTTCTTGGCCTCTTTTTTAAATTGCTGTTTTTTTTTTTTTTTTTTTTTTTTGGAACATAGCTGGTCTCTTTTCTTGGACTGCTCACTTTAAATTATCCTGTTGTTGACAAAACTTTTTCAAATTGAGCTTTTCGTTCAATTTTTAATACTCATAATGTATTTATTCATAATGTCCTTATTATAGAAGTGTTCAGAAACAGGCAAAGATAGGCATTTGATGACTTAATTCACGTGAAACCCATTTTGAACATTTCCAAACCAATCCTATCTTTAGAATATGATCCGAAATAGTTTGCTGAGTTAAGCTTTCTGTGATCTACGATGTTGTGATTACATTAGCAATAAGTTGATCAAATTTACGTTCTTTTTAAAGTTTTTTAAAAATCTACATGATTATACATATTATTTTTTTGTATTTTTAAGATAATTAAATTTATATGAGTTTTACATAAATTTCTCTTCAGCCTCATTCCATTTCCTGTCAACCAACAACTCAAACTTTTCTTTTCAGATTTCAATCAAGCTCTCGAAAAGTAATTTGGCTAATTATGTATATATATATATATATATATATATATATATATATATATATATATATACATGCATGCATATGTATATATACCAGATACTTCGATATATATAGTTGTCTTGGTATAAATCGAATATTCCACATTACTAGATTAATGATGGCACTGCACTTCCTCAATGACTGACCGAATTTCGCTGTAAAAATATCCTTTGATGGAAGACTCTGCAGTTACTTTTTACTATTAATTTTGTTTAATTCCTTCTTAAGAATAACCAATGACTCAGTGAAAGTTTTTGTTGAATTAGTTTATCCCTTAACTGCTAATTTGACTAACAGCAACCGTGTTCCTAAAGTTAAAATCGGACTTTAGGCAAACCACTCACGTTAACAAAGGCTATTTTTTTAATTGCATGAAATAATCCTTTCTTTATAACATGCATAGTCCATTTCCCGCTAAAATATGCATAGTCCAGAACAAAGCGTTGACAAAATATTGATAAAGCAGGAGCGTCTACAATAATTTTGTAAATTTTGTCATTCATTATTTGAAATGAAAACAAACAGACCAAATTTCATGTCAGGATCTCACTCCACCCTATTTCAAGTGGGTATTTGATACAGTTCAATGAATATTTCTTCCCAGTTATTCGAAACCCAACTTCCATCATTCGGGCTGCCATAACTCGTTACGCCATTGGATGTCTTTCCACTGTGCCGGACTCTTCTGAGTTACAGACACTCGGACTGTCTCTTGATTTCCCAGACAACTTCTCCATCACTTCAATGCAGAATGAAAAATAATCACTTATAGTTCAACAATCGTTTCAACTATGTTCTGATTTGATTTTGTCTCACGTTTCAAATACCAATAGTCCAATCAGTTTATTCGATCGATTTTCAGGATCTTTAATAATAAATCATAGTGTCAGTTTGTACTTATTTACAAATAATATCAATCTGAAATTTGTTTGAAAATTTCAGATTGAAAGTCAAAGTTTGTCTCCCTTCCCTCAACTCGAAATTTGTTTCATTTGTTGCTATTCACTTCAGTTGTTGTTATGATAATGTATTCTTAAATCTTTTTTCTCTGAGTTGTATGAGCGCTGATTAACTTGAGCATTTCTTCAAGGATGTTATTTGATGTAAATTGAAACATATTTTGAATTTTTGATATCATTAGATTATAGTGCAATTATTTCTTAGAAGTTTTGAAAAGTCACTAATGTTTGACTTTCATAAACTATTGTAGTTTGACCCAATTTTATAATACATAACAGAGGTTTTTTTTAATGAGAAAATTTTATGAGTCATTATTTCATATATAATGTCAAATTTTTAGTATCATTTTTTTTTAATTTTGAAAAACAATCAATACTTTTTAAGGTTATTTATTTTAAATCTTTTAAAAATGCACCATTTTAAGATCACACATAAGCATCGACACTTAAAATTTAAAATGTCTCTTGAATGTTCTTAAAACTATAATAATTCTGTGGTTGTTTCTAGTATAAGCCCCTGTTTTCTTTATGCAAACAAATTTAATTAAAAGTTACAATGCATTATCACATATCCAGTAACTATGCTTTTAAAGTTGGGTGGTACTGATTTACAAATTAAGTATGTAAACTACAAATTTAAGTACTTAAAATATAATTCTCCTTATAATAAAAGTCAAATTATATGTTAGGTATTACAAATTTTAGAGATTTCAAAAGAATTTTTAATAAATTTAATAACATGGCTTGAGTAACAGTTAACAATTAGAAATTTAATTACGTTTCTTGAACTAATAGTTAAAAATTTAATAACATCTCTTGATTATTAGTTAAAAAATTCTTGAAGACACATAACGACAAGAAAAAAAAACCCAATTTTTAAAAATCAAAGTATTTTTATAGCCTTAAAATATAATTATTGACCATTCCGCAGCTCAAACAATATATTAGAATTACTCATTTTATAGAATGTAAAAGATTTCCTAATTAAATAAAAAATTTTATTCTAATAACTCTACTCTATATGTTAGTTTGTATAGCATATATTTCAAGATAAATTATTACATTTTGGTACCTCAAGACCATGCAGATGTGTCTATTTAAAATCCAAAAAAATCTATCTTTCCATGAATGTTCACATTAAACTTTTCGAAAAATGTATTTTCTTTATTGAAAAATCCTCTTATGGTAAGTTTTTTCATTCAATAAGAAACTATATGATATTTTTAATAGCATAAAAGTGTCATGTTATAAAAAAAATTCAGATTCCTTTTGTAATTTAAATATTTTTTTAAAGTTTTACTTGTTCACATTGATGATTGTGATTTTAACAAGATTTTCTTTACTTTAATGTTTCGTTTAAAGTATTGTGTGTAATACATTATTAGTGGCATTTTTGCAAATTGGTAAAAATTTTAATAATGTTGTAATAAATTGTATAACCATACAGAAAAATTAATACAGCTTGTTAAAATTTTACATAAAACACTTGGTATGTAATAAGATTCAGAGCATATTTCTTTTCAACTACAACGATTTTGAGAAAGAATTAAATTCAAACTTCTTTTAAGCAGACTGTATTTATAAAATACATTGAAATTTCCATTTTATTGTTATTTATACACGAATTTTAAAATTAAATAGTTATATATTTATTTAATTTTTGTTTAATCCTATGTTTTCTAAAACCCAGTGCATTGTCTGCACATATGCAGGGTACTCTAGATTATACGAGGGTTTCTCTGAAATTTTTGAGATACGCGCAGACAAGAATTGACAAAATAAAAATAACGGTTTAATTTTAAAGTACAAAGTATATTAACACAGAAGACCATTTTTTACTGACTTACTTCAACTTGTTTAGGGTGGAATAAATTTTAAACAGAAGAGAATATGGAGTTGACGCGAGAACATTTTCGCGCTATAATTTTCTACGATTTCAAAGCAGGATTATATCAAGAAGAATGCGTTCAACGATTCCAATTAGCATTTGGTGGTGAATCTCCAGCTCGTGCTACTGTATTCAGATGGTTTAGAGAATTGAGAAGAGGTCGCAATTTTCTTCAGGATGAAGAACACACAGGAAGGTCGCCGTCGGCAGTCATCCCGGATAATGTGTCTGCCACACGAAAAATGTTAATGGATGATAATCGCCGTACCTATCAAATGATACAGAAGGAACTTAACATCGGATCCGCAGCCATACACAAAATCATTCATGAAAAATTACATATGATAAAAGGAGTTTGCCATTGGGTTCCCCATAATCTAGCTGAGCATCAAAAAGAGGAGCGTGTCAGAATCAGTAAAGAAACTCTTAATATGCTGAATGATGGTGGCCACCGCATCATTTCTAAAATTGTAATAGGTGATGAAACGAACATACCGTTTTTTGACGTTTCAACACGTCAAGAAAGCAACGTATGGGTCTTTGAAGATGATCTCACGCCGACAATGGTGAAAAAACAACGCGCACTGAAAAAAGTAATGTATACCCTTTTCTTCAGAAGTACGGGATTGGTCAAAGCCATCAAGTTGGAAGGACAGAAGACAGTAACAGAAAACTGGTATACCACTAAATGTCTTCCAGAAATTCTACAAGAACTGAATGTTAGGGGACTAATGCTTTACCATGACAATGCATCTTCACATACAGCCGGATTAACAGTTGAGTTTCTTAAACAAAAACAAATTAAAGTGATTGAGCATCCGCCGTATTCACCTGATCTAGCTATGTGTGACTTTTGGTTATTCTTTAATCTAAAAAAGAACTTACGTGGACGTCGTTTTCATTCAGAAGAAGAGATTGATGTGGTTATAAATGCATTTTTTTCATCTATTCGAAGAAATGAATGGCTTGAGGCATTTAATCTGTGGAAAATTCGTCTACAAAAGTGCATTGATTCTGGAGGAGACTACTTTGAACACACCTAAAATTTTGTAAGTATAACTTTAAGAACCAAGTTGTATCTCAAAAATTTCAGAGTGACCCTCGTATTTACACGTATTCATTCCGGTTTCTGAAAAAGAATTTTTTTCGAAAACTCATAACTATATAATTTAATTATAAGTACCAATCTGTGTGTTTCAAAATGACAGCTAACAAAGCAATTTTTTCAGAATGCAGCTGAAAACAGGTGTTTCTCCTCAAAATTTCTTTCTTTCATTAAATTATGGTTTTATTATTTTTGTATTTACATTAAAATTAAAAACTACGAATCGCTTTAAAACTCAAGAATTAGAGATTAACTTTTAATGGATATGTTTTATACGTGACTTAGATATAACTTACTTAATAACATGTAAACTTAATCCATTTTAGAATCAATATAAAAAAATAAAAAATTTCTCCTAAATTTAAAAAAAATTGAAAAATTTAAACTTATTAAAACTATGATCTAAAAATTTTAAAAATCATTCAATTATTTTTAAAGCATATATGATAAAAGCATATTTTGATTATTATAGAAAATTAATGCAATTATTATTCATTCTAATTTATTTATTATTTTTTAGCATTAACAAATGTAAATTTTTTATTACTTTATAAAATACTAAAATAACTTGTAAACATTTTAAAATACAATAATCATATGGTCATACAAAATTTGTTTTGAAAATTTTGCTTAAATTAATTAATTTAAAATGTAAATGTTTTTAATCTTAAATGTTAGAAAATATTAAAATAATAACTATTATTTTGGTCTTCAAAATGCACTTTCCTTAAATATATCATTATTCAAATCTCATTAGAATTTAAATCTATTAGACGAAAGTATTAATTTAATTAAATTCTTTTGAATCCACATTATACCGACAAATATAACATCGCAATTTTTTATATTAACATATTAATGTTTTACATCAATCAAAACTATAAATTAAACAATTTGTTAATAGATAATATATAAATTAAACAAGATTTAAAATATTTAATTATTTCAATTTATTTAATGATTGATTTCTACAAAAATTATTTATTATTTATTTATTGATTGCTAAACTAAAATAATTAAATTTTCTAACATATCAATCAATCAAATGTTATTTTTATAATTTACAACCAAGCTGACATGTTAAGGCTAATGAAATCCACATATTTATTAAACCCCAAATATTTTATTTTTTAAGATTGGTTTTTTAAAAATTTATATTTTATTTCTGTTAATAATTTGATTATTTTATGTAAAACATTCAATATTCAAAGCAGTATTATTAACATAATATAAAATAATTTTTAAGTATTTGAAAATTTCATATCTTACCTTTAAGGAGAATTAATTCATAAAATATTACTAAAACCACAATCGTTTTTACCGGTATCATAATGAAGACAACATAAAATATAGAATTAAAGTATTTTATTTTTTATATAAACAGTAAAATACTACATAATAATTTTGTAACCATTTGCATCCAAACACAAGCAGATTGTGGAAAAGAAAAGAAATTATTCTTCTTTACACCAGGCACGAAACGTATTGCTTGTAAAATGATACCTAGATGACAGATTACTTTCCTGGGCAACGTATTCCATTCGAAGATATTCAGCTGGAAAAAAAACTGTACATTTAGTTACTAATTTGTTTCCACAGTTTTTGGCAACCATTAATATAATTATTTTTACTTATCGTGACGTTTAAAAGGTTTATTTCACATTCATTTAAACTCAAAACCCTTAATAAATTTTGTTCTTTTTAATATTAATTATTTATAATTATATTTTGTTATTTTATTTATTTTTATTATACATACATATACATACATACATGCATATATATATAAATATATACATACATATATATATATATAAATATATACATACATGCATATATATATACATATATATATATATATATATATATATATATATATATATATATATATATATATATATATATATATATATATATATATATATAAATGTATCTATTATATATATATGTATATAAGAAAGTAAAATTCTTTTATTTATCCATTTTTAATATAGATAAATTTTTAATATACTTTGCGATTCATCTATAACTAATTAAGAATAGGTTATTGAATAGTAAATTTTAATTATATATCACTACCTTACAAAATTTTCCTATTGCTGTACTGATAAATCATTTAAAATAAGAATTCACGATAATTTCTTTCACATAAATATTTCTATATAGATATGCTTCAAACAATATTCTGAACTCCTATAGATTTCTCATTTTCATAAATTTATCAAATTTTGTAATTTTTTAAGAATTATTAATGAAATATTAAATTCGTTTTAAAACTTTTATGTTTAATATAAATATTATGTTTAAAAGATTACTTTACATAAGTGAATTTGGTTATTTAGAGGAGTAAGAACATAATAATCAGAAATATTTCTTAAAATTATAATTGGACTTTTTTCCTGAGGTTTTTCACATTCAAAATGTTTTTGAGAAATATTTATTTCAATTCACTCGAATCAGTTATTAAAATAAAGGACCCCATATTAGAGAAAATTTAAAAAATGTGAAATTTTACAAGTAGCTTTTGAATTACATTAATTTGGCAGTAATTTTTTAATTATTTTAAATTGAAAATTATTATTAATGTATATAGCTTTCTTTAAGAGATGATTTTACTGTCACAAACACAACTAAATAATAATAATTACGTATGATTCGATTCTAATTTAATCCTCCATTCTTTGGTACGGACTAATAGAGAATGGAAGGTTTAAAATTCTGCCAAAAATGGATTAATTGCTAGAAGGTCATTAAGAAAAATCTTACTTTTTCAAATATAAACAAAAAATATAATTTATTAATTCAAATTTTTTTCTCCCATCATTGCTTCAAAACAATTTAAAATGTCTTTAAAAATAACAATTTTTAAGGTCTTTTTTAATCAATCAACTGTCATTATTACGTTCAAGATCTATCTCATAATTTTCGTAAAAAATTAAACAAATACAAATGTAATTGGTGATTTGCAAAAAAAAAAAAAAAAAAAAATTAAGCACTTAAAGTAATATAACTTTTGCAGAATTTTTATTTGTCTGAATCGAATTAATTTTTAAATTGGACACCGATTTTAAGCTTTGAAAAGTCAATATGAAAAAGTAATTTATAATTGGAAACTTTTAAAAAATGTTAATTTTTTACTGTAAAAAAATCTAAATGGTAAAAATGGATAAGAAAAAATATTCAACTTACAATAACTATACAATACAATAATAAACTCTATTCAATTTATTTAGTATGAATATTTCCCCTAGAATAGTAAGTTCTTGGGGAATCAAGTACTTTTATTCGTTATAGACTGTTATTTCTATCCATAAAATCAATAACAAAATATTTAACTTAATCACAAAATAAAATTTTATTTTGACATTTACTTTATTATTTCTTTTAAGAAATAAAAATTAAACATGTTTTTAAGTCTTACTTTTTAAAGAAAATAAAAAATGAAATTTTACTTTGGCATTTACTTTATTATTCCTTTTAACAAATTAAAATTATACATATTTTTAAGTCTCACTTTTTAAATAAAATAAAAAAAATAATTTTTTCACTTAATGAGTATGAGGAAATGTAGAAAATTTATTTTCAAAATTTCTTTCATCATGCTTTTACTTTGAAAACTTGAGAATAATTCACCTACTCTTCTTATATTTTTAGCATTTTCAAATAAAGTCATTAACAGTATACATTATTCAGTGACATAAATAGCTTTTCGAACTGTTCGATTCTGGGAAAAGAAAGAACAAATTCTGAAACCATAATGTTTTATATACAATTGCGATTGAAATGTTATTATGTTGATATTTGTTGCATCAGTTACCGTTGATATATAATTTAACCTCATAAAATTGCTTAACCGCCTACACTAAGGTTTATTGATTCAAATTTCTATAACTCTAAATCTTTTGAATGGCAACAAAAAATATTACGTCATTGCAAAAAATTCGAGTAAAGACTGCACTTCGCTATCTAAGAGAAAGCTTAATTAAAAATTAATTGTTATTTCCATTTTTATTTTTCCATATCAGAATATATAGTAAAAGAGATATAAAATAAAAGTAATTAAGAATGACAAATTATTTCAAAATCGTTCATAAGCAAATAATGTTTTCTTTATTTCTCACGTTATATATTTTTAGCAATCAAAAAAGTTAATCATGGACAGTAACCTTATTATTTTTAACCGTGATCAAGAGATAAGATCGAGATTTAAACTGGCAATCTCGTTTTGGGCTACGTTGGCAAAGAAAACTCTGTTGCTTACACGCCCTCTTGACAGTTTATAAAAACTACAACCGCATGAAGTAGCGAGCATTCTGCATTACTTGTATTTGTTCCCAAAGTTCATCTGTAGAAATCATACGACGTACGTTATGAGAGAAATCCTGCATGTTTAATATTTGATATATAAGTCAAATAAGCAGGCCAAGAAAGAAGCTGTTTTTGTTCTGATGCACAAAGGTGTTTTGAACATTCCTTAGAAAACGGGAGTTGGAAATGGAGAGAAATTCCTATGTAAGATAACGCCATTGCTGAAAGGAAATGACTTCGAGCCTCCCTGACAACTAAGCTTATACACACATAGCAGTTGAGATTGTCATTGTAAACGGTCGCATCCTAGACTATATTTCCAGGCGTTTATTCTCTATAACGTCTATTAATCCATTCCAGAAGTAAGAATTCATATGCATGGAATACAACATAAATGTGCATCACAAATTCGTGCAACATTGTATCAAAGATTAATACGGGATTATAGTCAGAAAACCAATTTGCTGCCAATAAATAATCTAGTTTCTATTTTCTTGAAGCCAATGTAACTACAAGTGTTGATGGTTTCTCATCAGGAGGATCTTTTATATTTTCCATGCACTCCATGATGCAGCAGACGTCAATGAACTAATGAAGCAGACAACGATATACCGCGACAATGAACCAAATTATTACCTGCAATCTATATGAAGTTGTATGGTCCATCAGTACTATATGGACAAAGTGTCTAATACCTCATTTTAAAGTCACTTTTCTTTTTTACTTATAAATTTCCACACCCTCCACTTCTAGCCAATCCACAGCTATTAAACTTTCATTGTTGTGTCACTGTTGCACTACACACGAGCTGCTATTGGAGGACAAGAAAATCTTTCGGAAAAGCGAATGTTTCATTTCTCTTCCAACTTCAGTAAGCTTTTGACAATACCACATTTTTAAGTCAAAGATCCAAAGTTACATCCCACCAAAAATTTACCATCAGCATACATACATGGCGATGTAAATAAGCCCCAGACTGTACCTTTAAGTTAACGGGTTTGAAATACTCGCCCATCGCCAAGTGCGTCATTATTTTGAACCACAGTCAAGTGACGAGGTCACCACCATTGATAATTTTTCGACGCTCGTTACAAATCTGTATTTATAGGGTTTCAGCAACAGTTCAGAGGGCACCGAGCAGCCATAGAAATTCCTTGCAAAAGCATCCATCCGATTGTATCGAATCCAAATAAGACTTGAATCCATAAACAAATTATTTGTATATGAATTTTAATGTTTATCGTAATTCTCTATTGACCAATTAATGATGGATCACTTAAATACAATATTTTTTTTTGATTCCCTAAGCACCTAAATCACCCCAATGAAAGTCAGCTATAAAAACAAAATCAAATAATTTCAGTGGTCCAAAATATAAAATAAATGGAAGTCTTCAACGTTTGATCTTATTAGCCTCAGAAATGGACATTTTTATTTGATAATTTTAAAAGAGTAGTTTTCCAAACTTTATAGATTTAAAACTTTTCAGCAAATTATAGTTTATAGCTTTAAACTTTTCAGCCAAATTATAGACATTGCTCATTTGAAATAAAATTAACATAAATGGTTGAAATATTTTTTTATTAAAATTGTAGGTATAGTTTTTTAAAATCTATAATGATAATTTTTCTATAATTTTTAATTCTATGAAACAAAAAATACAACTTTAAGCTTTAAAATAAAATAAGAAATCCATTTCAATAACCTTAAAGGAGTATTCTTCAAGCTTGAATGGGAAAAGTCAATATTTAAATGGAGAATTAAGAATGAAATATTCATTTAAAATATATTGAAAAGGAAATAGTTAACACTTCATAATTTATTTATTGTTATGGATAGAGGAGAAACATTAATTATTAGTGAAATTAAAAACATAAAATTATAAAAAGTTATAATTTTAATGATTTCATTATTTATATAATTTTTTAATCTAATACAATGTGAAACATTATACGAATTTAAATATAGTACATAGTACTAGAAATAATAAGCCTCGAATTTCTTGTGTTAAAAAAGTAAAGTACGTATGAATAAAAGGAAACATTTTATTTCAATAAGTGAAACACAATATATATCAGAAAACTCATGAAAATGGCTGAATTCTTGGTGTAACTGTAATTTTCATGTCCATTATAAAAATCTGAAATAGATTTAAAAAAACAGTTAGTTAAAATAGTCATTATATGACCGTAAATACATATCTAATAAAAGAAAACACAACTTTATAAAATATTAATTAAAGTAATCAAATATTTGCATAAATTCTTATTATAGTTACTAATAGTTACAGCTATAAATTCTTACATCCGTAAACACAATAGGAAATATGTTTGTAGGTTTTAAACACAACATGGCCATTTATACTAAATCAATTTTTTTAATTTTCAAAGCAAATCAATTTTTAACTCAAACCAAAAAATTAAGCATCCTTGTTCACAATGTTAATCATTAACAAAATCATACATTTTTTATACTTATATTATAATCCCATAAATCAGAATTTAAAGCATCGAGTGATTGAAATCACGGAACTTTAACTGATCAGTGATCACATTTAAACACCCACTTTTAAGCGATTATTAGTCAGTTAGTTAGTGCACATCATTTTGATAAATTATTTAAGGGTTTACTCTTGAAAAAAGAATTACTGAGCATCCGTTTTGTCTAGGATATACTATATAGTAATTCAATTTCTTTCGACAACATATTTATTTTAAATAAAATAAGAGCATCACACACACCTTGAAAAGCCAAGTCTCTCTCCCAGTGGTGTTTTAACTAGCATTTTTTTTAAGTTTTTGATAAAATCCTTCCTTTTTAATGTTTCAGTTTAGTTTGTTTGTGACTCAACGGTCATTTTTTGCACACGAGGGCTGATTGGATCGGAACCTACGGTTTAAGGCAGATTCCGAACAGCTGCAAACACTCATACTCAAACTGGGACTTAAATCCAAGAACTGTTGAACCAGTGACAAGAGATCCAATATTTTAGTTTTTACTTTATTGCAAACTGTACATCTTTTTTCTATAGATTTTTAACTTTTTAACGAAATTTTTGTATTCCCCAATATATTATATAAAGTTGCGACAAATAGATTCAGCACAAGACATAATTCCTGCTATTCATCATGAAAACTTGAGTAGCCTGCTAGTGACTGATAACAATGTTCTTGATGCTATCTTTAACAATAAGAATGGTAAATGAAATAGCATAATTACAAGTTAATTATCTAAAAGTAAAAAATACTATCTTAAGTCGTTATTGCGACTTCGTTATCAGATATATGTTGTAAGAGACAAAAAATGAGGCTGTTTTGTTATACCTATTTAAATAAAACTGCTTAAGCATCCTGTGTAACGTGCATTGTGGATTTATTTTGAATAATATAGGATATTCCATTAAAGTTAAGATATGTAATTTATATTATTTGCCAATATTTGCATAATGTTTCTTCGTTAAGCAAAAAATTGTATTCATGTGATACAATGTAATTTGAGAAATGTAACCGAATATGTAGGCAATATCACCCTTTTGCGTTAATTTTTCCATTTGTACATTTAAAAAATATCAGTTGTGTTTACTACTCATTTCTTCTTCTTCATTGGCCTGACAGCCCAGGGTGGGCCTTTGCCTTCCTCAGAAGTGCATACCAGGACCTTCTATTTTTGGACAAGGTCATCCAGTTTGTCACTTTTAGTGTTTTTAGGTCGTTTTAAAGGCAGTCACGCCATCGGAGTTTCGGTCGTCCTCTTCTTCTGGTGTCATGGGGCGAGCCAAGAAAATTATTTTCGTCACCCGATTGTCGTTCATCCGGCTCAAATGTCCTGTCCATTTTAATCTCTGTATTGAGATAAATTTAACAATATCTGGTTCTTTATATAGTTTATAAAGCTCGGAATTAATTCTTCGACATGTATTCTCACATTTTATTCCACCAAAGATGCTTCTGGAAGTTTTTCTTTCGAAAATGTTACTACTGATATGTCCACCTTATATACTTTTAAGAGTTTATCTGTATTATTTCCCTACTATAATTTAAATAATAAAAATAAAATAATTTTATAAATTCTGTTTTACTGCATACTTTGCATAAAACATATGTATTGACACAAAATTATGCCTGATTTTGATGCATGAGTAAATTTATGTTATTTTCAGCATAAAAAGTATGAAGATATTGCCTATTACATTTAAACTTCTGAAAATACTAGAAGGGGACAATGGACTGGCCTACCTCCGACCAACATCGAGGCTTCCGCGGTGGCTGTCTTGAAGTGAGGGGCGTCCGCCAACACTTCGCATCGATATTTCCCAGCATTCGCCCTCTGCACGTTTTTCAGCAACACTGATTTATTTGTGGTTCGCCGCAACTGGAAAGAAAACTAATTGAGTAAAGAGACGATGCACACACAGTTAAAAAGAGTTTGGCCACAACTGTGATCTTTGTGAAGTTAAAAAATGTTTAAAAAAAGGGAAATTAAGAATTAAAAGACCCTACTTTAAATCTGCCCATGGGACACAGCACTTTTAGGAATTGCCTGATGTTTTATTGAGGAATTATCTCGCATCAAACTCTTATTTGAATGAGTATTGTTTTAGTAATAGAATTCACTCTCTCGTTGTAAACATAGACACCAAACAAGTGCTTTTTTTACAAATTTGTTTAAAAAAATCAAATATTTTACCGTAATACCTTTACAAGATTTTGAAAAATTCACAAAGATCTTGTTTGTAACATGATGACAGATCATAGTGATTTTAAATTATGAGATAATGCCTTAGTTGTGTAAAATTCTTCAGTCAAAATGGTAATCAATGGGTATAGTTAAAATAATAAAATTTGTTCTAGCTATTGTACTGTTAATTCAGAGTATATGTTTAATCAGCTTTTTATCCAGTGTTAAAATGGTTTCAAATGCTTAATGTGTGTGCCACACTCATATTCAATTAGAGAGATCGTCTTTCTTTTGCGAAATCAGATAATCAGGGCAGCAAATAGTTTGGCCACAGGGGGTCTGGTTGTTACAGGCGTCATTTTTATTATCGGAAGGTACTAAGTTCGAATCACGACTTAACTGAAGATCCCACGTACGCATTAAAAGAGGCTGGGTCACGTTAAATAGGTTTTAGTCGCAATGTCCGCTGAGTGAAGTAATACCTGTGGCAGTGGCAGGTCATGTATCCGGGAGTCATCTGCTTCGTTCCAGCATCTAAATTACGTAGACTCCAACCCGATTGTTTCCACTTAATTGATAAAAGCGAATTCTGGGCTAGGTGCAAAAAAATATACTGTTGCAACAGAAAATTAAGAAATTTAGAATGAAAGCTTGGAATTCTGAACACAATGCATTGATCCATTATTATCATGCCGATAAATAGATCAAGATAGCAATTATGCTCAACAAACTGCCGGAAGAAGAAAATGGTAAATAATATTCCTAGTTCCACTACTAATGAAGTTTACCAGCATATCCCTATTTAGAAAATATGATAAAGTTCACCCAAGTGATTAAAAATCAATTACATGGTATAGGTCAGCAAATTAGATGGTGGTGGTGGGACTAATCCCCATCTGGTCTAGTGCCACTAGACCAGATCCATGAGATCATAGACAGCCAAAAAGTCCAAAAGCAGATGTGGACTTTTCACAGCCTCCTCACGAGAAAACCTCAAGCACTTCAAGATGTGTTGCGGGCAAAACGGAGCATTGTTGCATTTGGGGCATGATGGGTATTTTCTTTCACCATCCACAAAAATCATACACTTCAAGTAGCCAGTAGAAAGTCGAGACAGTGTCGTCTGATGTACTCTGGAGCCCTTAAATGTTGTGGTGGCTCCAGGATATGTTTGAAAGTACCAAGAGTGAGTAGAAGGGTCAGCCCAGGTTTCAGAAGTAAGTTGTTTAGCAAATTAGATGTCTAGCTTTTGTTTTCTTCCTTAGATATTCATCTGGCGGGTAACTTTGGGTTGTTCATCCACGCAGCAATTACAATTGTTGATATCCATTATCAAAAAGGTCTAGAACTGATTTCATTCCCATCAACAATTAATGATTAGTCTAGGAAACCATACAGAATATGTTACGTAAAACAAATTCCTCTAGCATTCATTCTATATTCATTAACTGTAGAGTAGTATATAAGTGATAATTTAGCCATTTTTTTAAATTTGCAAACTACAAGTCGATTCAGAAGCCATATTCCTGTAAGCCATTACAATAGTATACTGAATTCTGAATTTTAACCTGACAGATTACTTTATTGCTGCCTCCATACAGGAAATAGGACAGCAAATTTCCTGTACCAAAAAATACTAGAATTGATTCCATTCACATCATTAGCAAAAGATTTGACCGATAAACCATACAATATTAAGAAGTTAAAACAAATCCCTCTATCTTTCATTCTGTAAACTTCAACCGTAATATATGAGTTTATTATTTAGCCATTTTTTGTTTGCTCCTATAACGTATTCCTGGAAGATTATTCCCTTAAACTAATACTGTATCATCCGTTTCTTCTGATAAACTGAAGCCTTTGTAAATACATGACTTGCACAAAGCATTTTGACTTGATTCTCATAAAGCCAGTTGGAGCAAAATGTGTCGGCTACAGAAAACGATAAATCCAAATGCCAATCTAGGATTCATTTGTAAAAACACATGAATCATTGCAGAACATCTCACAAGAAGTGATTAAAGAACTTCACTGTCATCATGCATTATCATGTTCACAAAAAACCCAACGAATTTTTTCACAAAAGACCAACGGATCGTTTCGGCAACTTTTAAAATTCCAAGCTACTCGTCAGGAAGAAAATCCGACAAACAAAGATTACAAGACTGTCTTACAAGATAAATCTTGGACCTGCCTCTGGACAGCCAGAGACATGCTCAACTTTCTCTCCTCCCTAGGATGGAAGTTGGTGGTGCATTAGCTAGGAACATGATTATCTGCAAACACATCTGTTCAAAACTGGCCTGCTGAGAGAACTAAGACACTCTTCTTCGCTCTCTCAGCCAATAACTGGGGAACATCTTTTTAGTTAGCCTTCTCTTCTTGCCTCTTAAGTTGAGTTTTCTTTCTCCTATAAGTTCTACTTCTGAATTGAAATACGTTTTTCCTCCGAATTGAAGAAGTTAGTGAGTGTAATTTTAAAAAATATATATATTATTAGAAAATATACTTACGTCTAATTTGATATCATGAGTTGGGAAATACGTTGTGGCAGGGTCATCTGTAGGACAAAATCTGTAAAATTCTTCGTTTTCATGGAACCATTTGATAGCATACAGGGTATCACCTTCTAAATCATATTCGCAAATCAAGGTTACGTCATGATTCATTGGATATGTGTAAGGTACAAAGAGATAAACTATTCGCAGGCATGAACACACTAAAAAGAAGTGTACTTTCTAAGAAAACATAAATTAAATGTAAATTTTTACAAATGTTCTTTATAAATATTTGAATGAAAGTTGTGTTTTGTTAGTCTGGCATAAAATACTTTTCATGTATAGTTTATTTTCAATCAACCATATCAAACGAAAAAATATAAAAACGAAAATAGTAGAATGTTAAATTAGACTTATACATTCCACAATCTAATCTAATGAAAATAATGTACATAATGGTGGAAAAAAGTCATAATAAATGAAAACTCGTTTTATCATTATGGAAATTTTTGTATTTTAAAATCCTTATACACTGCTGGTGACCATAAATGTATCACCTTGAAGGAAGAATGCAAATAATATGAAATTTAAAACATGCATAGCGGAGGTGAGATATGCAAATGATTCGAATTTCAGCACAGACGCACATCACGCGCTCCTGTGGTGCCACTTCAAAGCGCTATTTAAGCTTCGAGGTTTCGAAGATTTGACGTTGGGCAGTTGTCTTTTTCTTGTGGTTTTTTCAAAAAAATAAAAAAACAATATTATACCTCGTAGAAAACAGCGATCATTTTTTGATCAAGTTTCCGATTCGACAGAGGAAAGATAGTGGCCTACCGAGATTGTGGATTATCTTTCAAAATAATCAGATGTCGTGTTGGACATAACCAAACAACTGTAAAGCAGATATGTGATCGTTGGATGCAGGAGTGTACGAAGGACCGACGCGCGTGTTCGATAGCATCCACCTCAGTGCACCACATCACGTGATGACAGGCAAATTGCGCACATGGCAGTGACCGATCGTTCAGCCACATCACGAATCTTAGCTCAGCACATTCAGTCTATAACGTATCATCCAATGTCTGACCGTACCACTGGACACCGTTTACAGCAGAGTGGTCTGTCCGCAAGACGTCCATTGCTTCGTCTACATTTGACGCAGAATCACTGACGTGAACGTAAACGCCAGCAGGACTCCCTGTACCTAAACCAGGGAGGGTTCTAACAGTTTGGGTGGAGTCTGCTGGAGAGAAAGAAGGAAGCACTAGTAGGGGAGCGCCACCCCTGAAGAACCACTGACGTCTACGCCACCAATGGTGCGATGAAAGAAGGACATGGATGGCCAAATGGAATGAAGTTGCTTTTAATGACGAGTCTCGCTTCTGTCTGCAGCACCACAATGGTCGCATTCGAGTCTGGAGACACCGTGGAGAGAGGATGCTGAACAGCTGCGTTATACACTGCCACACTGGTCCTGCACAGGGTATTATGGTATGGGGCAGTATTGCATATCACTCTTGCACTCCTCTAGTACACATTGCCGGTACTTTATACAGCCAGCGCTACATCTCCGAGGTGTTGGAACCAGTTGTCCTTCCTTACCCTTAGGGCTTGTCAACAGCCATATTTCAACAGGATAATGAGCGATCGCATTTGCAACGCATTGTCAAAGGGTTCTTCGTCAGATTGAATTGCTTCCCTGGACTGCTCGTGGTCCGGATCTTTCACCGATAGAAAACATCTGGTCCATATTGCTCAACGATTGCCGCAGATTACATCCCCAGCTGCCACACCAGATCGACTTTGGCAAAGTGTGGAAGCTTCTTGGTCTGCTGTACCCTAAGAACACATTCAAAGTCTCTTGAATCAATGGCAAGGCGTGTGGCTGCGATGATCTCGAGCAATGGCGGCTACTGTGGCTACTGATTTTGGCAGGAAGGATTTGATTTGGCAGGAAGGAATTTATAGACTTCACAGAAGTCTATAAATTTAATCATTTGATACTTGCTCAACATGTTACCTACAAAACAAATTTTGCTGTGATGTTTATTGTCTTTCTTGATGTTACAATTTGGGTGGCCAGCAGTGAGATTTTGAAATCATTAAAAGTCAGTGGAAAGACAGTCTCTAGTGGGTCAAGACCTACCGAGATTAAATCTGTTTTCTTAAGAGAAGACACCCTAGGTGCAAAACATGTGTCCAAATTATGTGATCAGCGTAACTCAGAACCCCTAGTGCATAGTTCCCAAGCATTCTTGTGCTCAGTTTTATCGACCAATAGAAGGGATAAAAGGCAGAATCGAACCTGCCCAATCCGAGGATCGGACCTCGAAGATATGCCTTCGCCACCGGGGTTCATCTCTGAATCTTAGGAAAGTCATTGAAAATATCTCTAAAACTCTGAACAATTTGAATCATATATTTGAGTTATTCCAATGAAAGTAATTAAATTATATAATCTAAGGAAAATTTGTGAAAATGAAATTTAATGAAAATCCTTATATGATACATCTAATCTGTATAATGTATAAGTAAATAAGACACATTATAAAATGTACGTTATATTCACAAAGAAACTAATATTGTGTATACAAATATACTTAAAGGGCTAAATACTATTAATTGAATCATACTGCATAAATATAAGAGATAATATACACTATAATTATGAATACTACTTCAAGGTTAGTTGATTCCTTTAGAAATTTTTCTTGGCATTCCGATGCAGAAGGAATCAGTTTTGTTTTGTTGCTTTCTTTTTAAAATGTTACAGACAAATTACTAATACTCTCATCGGCCACTCATTAAATCGAAAATAATTCTGCATGTTTCCAAAAATATTAGTTATCATTTTATCCTTTTACAACCAATTTTATTTAAAAAAAATGAATAAACATGAATATCAAAAATTGTTATATAAAAATTTCTTTGAATGGATACATTTTCATTTTTAACATTTTTATGAGCATTGTGTGGAAAAGCCATATTTTTGTAAGCAATAGCAAATATTTGCAGTGGCAAAATATTCGCTGAATCAGATTAAAAATGGAAGCGAATCAATTTTTATAATAGAGTCAAGAAAAATTGTATTTTATTGGAACAAATAAATACGAAATTTTGTATATAATTACTTTTTAACTAATTTTGTATGTAATGTTTCCTAATGTCAAATAATGGAGTTTTAAGCAATTTTTATGCATTTTTAGAATTTAATAATTAGCAAGGTGTAAGACAATATATGAATGTAAATACAAAAAGAATTTGATGATGTGATTCCAAATATTTCTGCTTTTGTTGAAATTATATAATAAATATTTGATAAATTTTCAAAATAATCCAAATATTGCTTGCTAATTTTATGCATAAGCTAATTTTATGAAACGATTAACAATGGTATCTTAATTAGTTCAAAATATTAATGAAATTTTTCACGAGTGCATTGTGCAAAATCAAAGTACGTAGACGCCAATCATTTACATATTCAGCATTAAAACTTTAAAATTATATATTAATGATCAAGAATAATTAGCATATGCATAAAAATACCTAAGGTATAAATAATGGGAAAAAATTTCATTAAAAATGACTTACTCTGAACTAGTACTAATAGACCAGTTACTGAATGTGAAATCAAATGACTGGTTTGCATGTTCTGCAAAGAAAAATTCAGAATAATAATTAAATATATCAATGAAACAAAATTTCACCCTTTCAAAATTAAAAATATAAATTCATGAGATTCCTTAACAAAAATAGAAAAGATTTAGCTCTAATGAGAAAAGATGGGATGCAATCAGGCCCAGACTTAGTCTAATTGGGACCCTGAGCAAATACTTCCCTCTGCTTTACAACAGCAAATTTTCTTTCCAATTTGGCAAACGATTTTATTTGATTGATAACACAAAATAACTTTTCCTTTCTATTCGGGGGCCTCTCTGATAGACAACTGCCTGTATGCCCCTGCCTTAGTCAGGCTCTGGATGCAATATGGATGAGGATCCGATGATTTTATAAACTTCAAAGTGCAGTTGTATTATTCATGGAACGTCATACGTATGATCTTATAATAATACTCGAGAGACTTCTGCATTTATCGCAAGTCATAATAACTATTGACAAACTGCTGTAGACTCTTGATGTATGAGAAGCAAATTTGCAGACCCAATTAATGAACATGTAATGACGACGTTGTTGTTGTTGTTACTAATGACACTAGCCAAACTTGCTATGCAGTCGACTATGCGAATTTAAGTCAGAAGGGTGCGTCTTTCGTTTAACCAGATCCCTACGAAGGTGAAAGTACATCTTTGATCTAAGACTCTCCGATAGATGGCCCCATCAGAGGATCCACTCCCTCAATTTTGACTTTCATCTGGAGGAATAGGAAATTTTCTCCAGACCATTACACCCATAGTAACTGCTCAATGACCAACCGCAGGACTTTCAATTCCACAGATTTAACGAGCACATGTATGTACTCGGTGGATCTTTGGCGGCATTGGGAATCAAACCCCACCCTTCCGAATGGAAGGCCGATGCCCTCACCACTAGGCTACCACGACCCATCGTCGGCTTAGAATAGAGTATCTCCTGCGAATTATAAACAACACTCCCATAGTCGATTCAAAATAAAGTAATTGACTGATGGAGCAAGAGACACGTGATCTGCATGTTTGAAAGTAATCTGGGGATATCAAGCTATCGCTCACACTCCGTTCACTAATCTAGAACATGCGAAAGGAAGGAATAACTTTCGATCAAGGGTCCTTCTGAGAGATTTCACTCTATTGAACATAAGTTTATCTGTGTTGTTATCTTATATTACACCATCATTATGTAGGCTAGTCCTCTAACGAAACTGGACACAACTTTAGCTAGGATATAAAATATGGCCATTCTCAGCACACCATGCAGCCATCTATTAACAACTCTTTGCAATGGTCACTCTATTAAATGCATATTTGACATTCGAAAAATTATTTGTTAGCCACTAACAACGATAATACTATGAACAGAAGGTAAGAGTTACTATAGTATGTTGTTCATGTACTGAGAGTACATATATATATATATATATATATATATATATATATATATATATATATATATATATATATATATATAAACAGACACTTAAAATATTACTTTAAGGTAATCCTTTAATATGAATAAAAGTCCTTTAATATGGAAAAAGTTGTTCCTGGAAGAACTTAATATTGGAGGGTTAAGGATTCTGTAGAAATATCGGAAGAGAGAGAGATTACACTGAAAGTTAAAATCATATAACATACAGAATGTACGGTCACACATGCCTCCTCGAAATTTATAAAAAGAAACCAGAAGATTCTTTCACATGAAGCATTTCCGTATCTGACTTTCCATAAATGTAATGTTATCAAGAGTATATCTTCCTCTACGGAATCTGATTAACAGACATTTATTTATTTCTAAGGTATATACGAGTCGGGCATTGATCATCGTTTAAGTCTTGCACGAGCAGCTCGTAAAAGCTATAATAGTTTGGAGGATTTGAATGATCTTTATCAAGCTTTGAGCAAGAATCACTGTAGCTTTACTCCAAAGGATTAGAAATATAATTTTAGCCCAGATCCTAAAAATAAGTAAATGAAGTTTAATAGAGAATCTGTAATTAGATATCTATGATGAAGATTGGTTTGTTTATGGTCATTTGTGCACACACGAAAGCTTTTTAAACCGGGAACAATGGCATAAAATGGATTCCGAACCATTGCAAATATCCAAACCCAAGGTCAGATTCGAACCTATGAACTGTTGAGTCGAAAGTAACAGCGCTATCTATTCGGTTACCAGTTTGGTTGTCTATGCTTGAGATACATCAGGTCCAAGACAGGTGCTATTGGCCAGTTGTAATGCTTTCTTTAATTCAAACACCAGAAATTCGCAAATGTTAGACAAGACCTGTATAAATTGAATTTCAGTTTTGGATAGCATTTACTAAACACAGTTCTTTGTCCTTGAAAAAAGGACTATAAGAGTCAACCTTGAAGCATTAGAAAAAGTTTCACAAAGACTTGAGTGATGTCCTTTTAAGAAATGCAGAAATCCACATCAATTTTCAAATCTGGATAAAAAATTTCCAATGAATTCCATCTGCCTTTTTCATTTTCTTCCACAATCGATTGCTCGATGTTGAAGATGTTCTCGAAAAGTTATTGCCTCCTTCTGGCTCTTGACTTGCTGGTTTTGCTGTGTCAAAGAGAAGGAGATTCTGTGCTGTGGGATATCTTCAAAATATCCCCGTGACTTCCTCTGTTTCTTGTGAGTGTTTTGACGTTCATCATTCCTCTAAAACTGCAATATCAGCTGCATTTTTGATTGCTTCACCTTGTTTCGTCAGAGAACTTACGAGTCGCACTATTTATATTTTCGACCAAGGTCATTTCCGTTATTGTTGTGATTTATGACTCTTGGACAAGCCAAGCTCGTTAGCCGACGGATACGAAATTAAGTCAGAAAGGTATGTCTTTCGTTTAATTAGAGCACCACGAAGGTAAAAGTATGATTTTGCTATAAGACTCCTCCGACAGATGGCACCACCATAGAATCCACTCCCTTAATTTTCATCAACAATGCTGGTGACGATAGCTGCTTAAGGGGAGTCTCAACTTTTTACAAGGCAACCATAATGGAAGGATAAAAGAAATAAAAAGTAGAAGAGAAAAGGAGAAGAAATTGAAAAGAAGGGGCACTGGGATTTTGGGATTGTGGCACCCACGTTTACTTGATGAAAATAACTACCCTGAGAGCTTATAATGCAGTATAAGAAGCAGAAGATATTTAAAGAAGCTGAATAAATATGAATAAAAACTATTCATAACCCTTAAATAATATTATTATGTTCCATGTTCTCTTTTTTGTCACACCCCATATTTTTTATTCCTTTTAACAAATAATATTATATTTTGAATTTGTGCTCTTATAAAATGGCAACATTGTGTGCGTTCATAATTTTAGAAATGTATATCAAAAATGTAATAGAAGTAATGTATAATCAGTTACTACAAAAATGCATTCTTGAGACAATAATTCTCATACCTAAGCAACGATTGCATTTAGAAATGTTAAGCAATGGAAGTAAATCGCTTTTCTTAATTTTTTTTTCCTTTTACAAATCTTTCTCTTTTACAATATTTGATGACTGAATAATATTTTTATCTGAAATATTTTATAGTATATGCAATGACAATGATAAGTCATCAGCATATTCCCAACTGCAATTTCTACTCATCACTTCATTCAACAGTTTTCTGTTTTTATTCCATCAATATTTCAACGGCTGCGAGTTTCAGAACCCATGGCAACCATTCGGTTGTTACTTCTTTGATATTCTCCCTCGGTTTCAGGGAACAAACTTCAGTGATGTTCATTCACATGTTATCGCTAAATTAATAGCTTTAATAGAGGCACTTATGTAAATTATGAAAAACTTGTGTACGCCATTTTTAGGCTTGTTCTTTGTCGTTCAACGGTCCTTTCTGAACACAAGAGCTAATTACAACGAGGTTCATAGTTCTGGTCTAATTAACTTTAAAGTGGATTCCGAACCATAACAAATAGCCCCAAACCGTGGACGGCGTTCTCATTGTTGTTGGTGTTATATGGGGTGCGCTGCTGCACTTTTCCAACTGAACCGTCATTTGGTGGGGAATTCGATTTCCTCAGAACAGGCATGCCACAGATACCCGTCTATAGGGTAGGCAACTATTCACAACCCATTCATACAAGGAAAGGTCAAAGACAGGAGAGAGAAAGTACATCCATGCCCGAACCGGAATTCGAACCCAGGGCCTCCCTATCCACAGTCGGGCACGCTGATCACTAGACAGGGTGAGTGGCAACATTCTCACTATCGGAAGGTATTGAATTCGAATCCGATTTAACCGAAGATCTGTCGTATTCAGTGAAGACGGCTGGGGCACGTTAATTAGATCGTGGTCGCAATGTCCTCCAAGTGAAATGATATCTTTCGGGATAGTGAGGGCAAGTATTGGAAGTCTTCTGCTGGCTCCCTGCTTCTAAATTATGAATATTCCAAATAGCTTACTTCCACCTAATGGGTAGAGCCTTACCTTGAGCTAGGTACAGGGAAGTATCGTGGTGCAACAACCACAAACAGCCGAGTCCAAGTGGGGATTCGTACTTACGAACTGTTGAACTGAAGGTCAGATCATTTGGCTTCCAAATCGGCGTGTCATTTGTGAAAAGATCTTCTGAACATTATTATAATCATTGAAATATAGCCATTATATTAATAATTTAGTTTTCAATGATATTAAAAAAGATTGTGAAAATATTTGGCTTGAAAATTTTTGCATAGATTAATTTTATTTTATTTTCTTCGTTCATTAATTTTTTTTATATTAAATCAATTTTAAATTTAAATTCAATTAGTATAAAATTTAAATAATTTATAATGAATCTATAAAACAGCTTTTTTCGAAAATAGTAACAAACAAATAATTACCAGAATAGTCATGTATTTCATTATTAAATAGGCGATTTTCTTCTGGCTTTCCCTCTCGAAAATGCAGCAAGTCTTGTTACTCCAGTAACAGACAGGAATAGACAAATTGGTGATAGCTAATCTTATAAGAAAGTAGATTAAAAAATAATGTGATGGATATACTAAAATCGTTAAATTCTAGATTAAATTCAGATTCGGGTTTACAGTTAAAAGAAATTTTTTTCTGTGTTTTAAAATTACATTCAAACATATTTTTAAATTGTGTCGATATCAAAAAGCATTTCCCTGCTTTCTGAAAAAAGCACCTCCTTTTTTAAGAATGCAGGGAAATGTTTTTTAATGCTTGTTTTAAAGATCTTAGAATTCATCTTATTCCATATCTGAAAGTTCTTGTTCATTTTCATTTAGTATATTCTCGATAATTTAATATTTTGATACTGCTTTCATACAAAGTGTATCTGGATCCCTATTCAGAAAATCCCGTCTGGCCAACAAGAGGGTTCTTTGTCGAAGTAACTCATTTTCATCAGGTAACGTTTGGCTTTTTTCATTTACGCGGCGGATTATTTTATAAAGATTGATTGTAGAAACATTCTGAATAGTGTCTCTTCAACAATATCATTCCAAACATAGTTTGACACAAATTATCGGTTTCATAAGGCAATTTCAATTCCCAACTAAAATCATTCCTTGCAAAAACACTTTACGACACTTAAGCTTGAAACAGCTGCTTGCTTGATCCATGGACAAAATTCAGATTATGACGGAGAAATTTTATAGAAATGGCTTCGAAAAAATTGACACTTAAAAATGAGCAGTGATGATGTTATCCCATAATAATAAATGCTTCACGATTCTCCATCAAAAAATGTCCAGCCGTAAAATAAAAAAACATTCAATAAAAAATTTAGGAGAAAAACAAACAAAATATGGATGAAAATAAACTTGAAAAAAATAATAAATAAAAGAAAAAAGGATTTTTAAAATTTTCGCTCGTAAAAGGAAACTAAAATCATCATTGTGTCAAATAGATCACATGCGTAAAAATATTGAATGTTCGTAAATTAGAAACTCATAAAAATAAGAATTTACTTAATTAAGACAACATATAGATAGAATTCGTAAACTCATGTATACAAAACCATTTCATCCCAGCTATAATTTACATTACTGAAAAAATTTGTTGGCGTCACTTTTTTTACGAGTAGAAATTTGTTAAGAATTAAAAAAAGCATTAAAATGTTTATATTAAAAAGTTTATTTTTCGGGACTATTCTTATAGGATTAGCAATTTTCGAATAGTTTACAATTTCATTTCCATGAACACAATGCTACAAGTATAAAGATTTGATACAAAATGCTGAATATACAGAAAAATAAAATCTATTTTTTACCGATTAATGAAAATTTAACCTTGTCTTGTCAAAAGCTTTTTCCTCAGCTACGCAATAGTGGTTCAATTTTTATATGTCGCAACCATTTTGATGAAAAGGACAAGGACTTAAAAATGTCATTAGAGAAAGAAGATTTCGGATGTCACTAAATGGTAATTAAAACATCTAACTTGGAATAATAACACGAAATAAAATTCGTAAGCATTCGTGAATATTATTTTGAGAAAATTAAATGATTCGCCCGTTTGCTATAAAATTAAACAATTTCTTATGATAAAATCAGAAAAATTCATACCAGCAGATTTCAATGCGTAATACCATACAAAATTAAATTTGTATGACTTGCATAATTATTGTTCATTATATGCGGGCTTCCTAATACATGCATCGCTTTTTATTAGTTTTCCTCGGGACAGGTGACCTTGCAAATTGACTTGATCTTCTAACGTAGAAAACATTTATTTGCGTAGAGAGATGGCATTAAAGACTCAACAACTAGCTCAAACAAAATGTTCTCAATACATCAACTTTTAATATTGTTATTGCGTCTTAAATATGGGTGTGGTTTGTTCTCATTTTTATGCGTGATAACTTTAATGTTTACGTTAATTAGATTAACATTTTCCGAGAATTGTTGAATAATTACGTAGATTTGATTCATTTCATATTCATGGCAAAATTTATTTAATTGCAGACTTATATTTTTCATTAGTTTGTTGTTAGTTTTGAATAGATTTGCTGAATTCATTTTTCTGTTGTTATATTTTATCACAGTTCTATTTTTTCAGTGCGTTTAATTTAATTTCATATGCAGTCATACTTAACACTTTACACGAATGATGGGGTAATTTAGAAATATTTAAAATAGTAAAACTCATTTTTCAACCATTTATAATTTTCGTAAATTTCAAATCTATTTTTTTTCTTGGGCTATTAGCTTTAGTGTAGTTTTTTAATCCTTTGTAAATCATAAACAAGTAAATTTACACAACGTTATTTCAAAAAAGACTTCACCTAAAAAATTAATTTTTATAAATATTTGATACAGTCTGTTCCTGTCCCCCATAAAGTATGTAGACAAACTAAACAAAACATATGCATTAGTGCATTAAAACATACTCATTATAACTACTCATTTTTTTAGTGACTATTAAATAATATATTCTTGCAAATGTTTTCATTGCTATACTGGAAATGGGGGCACTTTTTACCAATCAATTTGCGAGAATCAAGAATAAGAAAATCATTTTGATATCAATCAAACTTACGAAATATCTTTAAAGTAAATAAAATGAATTATGTCCTAAAATATAGAGAAAAAATATCGTTTTGATAAATATTTCTTAATATGTTTGAAGATAAATCATATTTCTGTCTCTGTAAATTATATTTAAATTGTATATATAAACCTAAAAAACTAAATTTAATAAATGAAAAATATTTTCCATATAGAAAAGTATTTGTCTCCCTAAAATGAATATTTTCAAGGATTTCTCATTTTAGTTTTTTATCACTCTTTAAAAACGTTTCTGCTCACAGTAATTAATTCTGAAAAATAAAATGAATATTTTTCATAAATCACGTGCTAAAAATAAAATTTTACAAATGTTTGCTTAAAAAGTATTTTATTTGACGATAAATCTCATTTCTGTCTCTGCAATATATTTTAAATCATTTATAAAAACATTGATATATATACTCAAACCTGTTTTTGAATGGGGTTTTTTTATGTGCGATTTCTTTTTGTGCTGTATATGAAAATTTCAATCAAATTGAAACATAATTTATCTATTAAAAAATGAATCCAAAATTTAGTTTCCTCCTTTTTTCATATTTATTTCATCACTTTACATTGGTATTGTTCCCCACATATCCAGTGTTCCTATTTTGGTACTGGTCTATATAATTTTTCTTTATCATTATATGTACATTTCATTTAAAATACTCGCGTTCTTTTTGTTAAATTCGCCAGATGTCGCTTATCTTGAATACACTAGCTGTGTTTCATGATTACTAGCAGCAATTCCTAGTTATTTCGAAAGGTTTTGTGTTATTTTCTATGCGTCACTTTTATGCGGTCCCAATTCCTCGCAAAAAAAATACAATTTTAATTGTGTTGCAAAAATTTTTTTTATATCTGTGCTCGTTAAGTTTTGCGTGGTTTTCATCTGTCACTACCCACCGCATAAAAACAGATTTGAATGCATTGTATTTTTAAAATGTAATGAAACACAATGCTTATTTGATGTCATTAAAAGAAAATGAAACACAATGCTTATTTGATGTCATTAAAAGAAAATTATGGTTGATTCTATTTTCAACTTTTTTCAAAATAAGTTTATATCGTGTACACAAGGCCATATAAAATAAACAAATATTTTTCAAAATAAAATAAGCTGATTATTTATCATTATCATAAATGCTCTATATATAAATCGGTTAATTATCCCTATTTTTTAACAATTCAAAGCAAAAATCGGCTTGCATTTGGATCACTTGTTGCTGAAGTCATAAACAATTTTCGATACCTTTTTTCTTTTAATTTGCATAAAGAATAATTTCCTTTAACAAAATTATAATATTGATCACTTTATTTGTAGTTTGACAAAACATTTTTAAATTTTAATTTATATTACAAACAAAAAAGATAATATTTATTTAAATATTTATAAAAATCCCACATCACGTTATATTAAAAATATTTCTATGAAATTTTTAAATGGAACAATTTTACTTTGATATAAAAGAAAAATTCAATGCATAATGATTGCATGACTATCAAAAATAAATGTATAGATTTAGTATCTAATTCTATATTTTCATGATAGAACGAATACTTAATACCACTTCTTTCCATCATGAAGATATAAAATACGTTAAAATATTTTACTTGGTTTCGACACTGTAGGGCAGTTATTTCTATTAGGTTGGTGCGTATGAAATGTCGGATTCTTAAGTGATTGTATAAAACTGCATATCTTTCTTCAAAAGCTGTTTATTCAATCAAAGTATGCTCCATTCGCTTCAATACACTTCTCCCAACGAGATTTTAAAGCGTAGATGCCTGTCTTAAAAAATTTTGGTCTTTAGAATTAATAAACTCTGATATCGAGTTTTTTAGACTGTCTTCATTTTCATAGTGTTTGCCCCTTAAAAACAGCTCTAAATGCTTGAAAAAATGAAAATCGGTCGGCGAGAGATCCGGTGAATAGGGTGGATGCTGCAATGATGAGCATACGTGTAACCGATCCAGCTTATTTCGCTCTGTCAGTGCGTGCGGTACCCACTTGTCCATCTTCTTAACCTTGCCAATCTCAGAAAGGTGTCTCAATATCGTTGTAGGGTCAACTTTCATCCTGATAGCAAGTTCCCTCGTGGATACGGCTGGATCCGCTTCCACTAGAGCCTTCAGGTCATCATTCTTCACAGACGTTTTGGGTCTTTCGCGGGGCTCATTTTGCAGTGAAAAATCGCCAGTCCGAAATTTTTCGAACCAACGCTGCACTTTCCGATCGTTAACCGTATTCTCCCCAAACGCTTGGTTTATGTTGCGTGCAGCTTTTGCAGCACTATTACCAAGTTTGTACTCATATAAGAAAATGACGCGAATGTCGTCAGAATTCATATCGGCAATAAACTCAAAAGAAATAAAAAAGGGAAGACCTTCGAGAAAACCTATTTTGCTGAAATGAGTCTCTGGCAATGGACAATACGAGTATGAATGAGGTTATGCCAAATACAAAAGTATAACGAAAACAGGGAGGAAAACGTCCGCATGTAAAGAGAATCCGACATTTCATACGCACCAACCTAATATTTCCTTTAACAAAGAATGGTGAGTATCAAAGATATTTATGGGTCAGTAAGTGCCTAAATTTATTAGGAACCTATTATCACACATAAGCAAAATCATCTCACATCAAATTAATCACAGGAGAGAAATTATTTTAGTAATGCATTTTATAAGAAAGATAATATTTGTAAAACTAAACAGTCAATTTTTATGCATATAAAACTTAAATACTCACTTCCAACACTCTTTACGGACTTTTCTTTGCCTGTACCATACTGTGAAAGAGGCTAGAAGAATGTGTTCACTCTTTCCGTGTTCAAATCAATCGGCGAGTAAAATATCTCAATTGGCCATATTATAGAAAATCAAATTTCCTGCCCATAAAAAATTCCGACCTTTTAGGGCGTGGCTCTTCTGGAGGAAGAAAAATACCTTTTTTCGACAAAAGTAATAGAATCAACTTTATTTTTTATTGGAAGATAATTCGAAATTGCGGAGCTTTGCCGGATCATGAGAAATTCCTAAAGCTGGAGATTTTATTGAAGGAAAGTAATGTTAGGATTTCCTGCTGAGGAAAAAGTTTTTAAAAACTTTTTCTCGCAAAACGGATTTTCCCGTTAATTTTCTTTCCCTTTTGTAACTTGTATTAATACAAGTGAAAAAAGAAAAGAAAATTAAGTAATAAAATAAATAGGGGAATAAGAAAAGAAAACACATTAAAAACATTTTAAGTACATGAAATACTACTTTTCTTTTAAACTGAAAGAAAATTCCCATTAATTTAAGAAAAATGTAGTATGCAGTGATTTACATTCGTGAAATAATGTAATATCGATTTTATCCCTATGCTTAATATTAAGATAAAAATTAAGCATAATAAGGAAATAATTTTCAGTGTGATATCACTTGTCTGTTTTCTCTTTTATACTCTGCTGGCCACCCAAATTACAACACCAAAAAAGGCAAGGGATATCACAACAACATTTATTTTGTTAATAATATATAGATCAAGTATCAAATGATTCAATTTATGGTAAGCGCGGTTCCTGGTATAATCAGTAGCCAGAGTTGCCGCCATTGTTGAAGATCACCGCTGCCACACGCCTCGGCGTTGATTCAAAGAGACTTTGGATGTGTTCTTGGGGTACAGCAGACCAAAAAAGCAGCTTCCACACGTTGCCAAAGTTGATCTGGTGCGACAGCTGGGAATGTAATCAGGGTCAATCATTGCGCGACCATTGACCACATGTTTTCTATAGACGAAAGATCAAGAGAGCGGGATAGCCAGGGAATTCAATCTGGCTATTGATGATGAACACTTGGACAATGCGTACCACTGTGGTCACGCCTTATCCTGTTGAAATATGATTGTGGGCAAGCCCAGAAGGTGAGGAAGGACAACAGGCTCCAACACTTCGCAGATGTAGCACTGACTGCTTAAAGTACCTGCAATGCGTACTAGAGAAGACCGAGAATGATATCCAACACCGTCCCATAACATAATACCGGGTGCAGGACCAGTGTGGCGCTGCATAACACAGTTATTCAGCCTTCCTCTCTCCACGGGTCCCCAGACTTAAATGTGACCATCGTGATGTTGCAGACAGAAGCGTGACTCGTCAGTAAAAACAATTTCATTCCATTCTGCCACCCACATCCTTTATACCTTGAACCATTGACGGCGGAGATGCCTGTGGTTCTGCATCAAGGGTAGACGAAGCAATGGACGTCTTGCGGACAGACCACTCTGCTGTAAAAGGCGTCGAATGGAACGCGCAGACACTAGATGATTCATTACAGAATGAATGTCACCTTGTCATAAATCTATGAATTCTAATCATTTCTAAATACAAATATTAAATCATTTATTAATTTTTTTGAGTTCGAATCTACCGACAAGTGAACCAAAATTGCTTAATAAATTTCATAAAAATTTTTGTAACTCATCATTTTGCTGATAATAAAATTGTAATAAACCTAACAAAAATAATAATTGGATTTTTAAAAAGTAAAAGTATCTTTATTCAACTGTGTATCTCAATTTTACTTACTTTGAAAACTCATATTCATTAATTAACGTATTCACATTAAATATATAATGTAAACATTAAAAAGCATTAAACGGTTTTTTTCGTTTTATTCATTAGACTAAATTTGCCAATTAGACTAATTATATCTTCATTGAAGCAAATAAAAAAATTTGTTTTAATTTCATTTAAACATTAATAGAGGAATTTTTTTAAATTTATATTTTAATTTTTTAACTATAACTTAAAATTTCTCTGCGCTAAAAATAAAAGATATGAATACCTAAAATACATAACAATTAAAAACGTGTAAGTGCAGTCATTAAATTACAACATTTGATGCTGAATCACAATATTTGGCAAAAAAAAAAAAAAAAAAAGAAATCGTGGAACATAAGGAACATAAGTGGAGCCGCCCTATTGGTCAGCGCTTGACGTATGAGCCAAGCCCCTCTTTTAGCCAAGCCCCTCTGTCTTCCAAAACATTACACTAAAACCTGTTGTTTACTATTAAGCCTCTTGTTGAATTGAAATATTTGAAAGAAAATATACTTATTCAAACTTCACTGTTTAAACAGAAATTGATTTAATGAATGTTTACTGAATAATCATTATAATTGTGTGAAAAATTTTCTCTGCAAAAAAATTAATTTAAAGGAGATTAATTTTATAAGTTTAGGAATACATTTAATTATTTTACAAGTGAAATATTTCCAATTTTTTAAAACAAAAGAACTGAGTTTTTAACATTACATTCATATTAAAATATCATACTACTTGAGAAGGTATTTTTATCTTATATAAATCTTATTAAATATAATAAATCAAGATTTAGTAAAATTCAATTTTAGATAAAAAAAATATTTTATTTAGTTTCTAGATTTCTCTTACAATTGACTTTATATTACAATTTTTTTTTTTTTTTTATTATTATTTTTTTTTTTAACTTTACGTTGTTCAACGAAATTTATTTACAAATTATTGATAATCAAAACTTTTTTTTCTAATATTGGACTAAAAATACACCAAAGGTAAATACTTTTACTATATAGATATAAATAAATTCATATACAGAAACATAATTCCTTCTTATAACGGGAAAAATTGTAACCAAATAGCAGAATATTGCATGCATGGATTAAATCTCAGGGAATAAAATGGGTATTAAACCTTGCAACTGAATATCAATAAAGAAAAGAAAAATCGACATTTTTCATGATTATATAAATATAATAATGTGATATTTTTAATTCAAAATATTCAAGTGTTTATCTCAAAGTCAAAAAGGTGAATAACACGCCTAAAATTTCTTTATTGAAATACATATTTATAATTAGCAAAAATACAAAATAAGCACTTATTTATCAATAAAATTAACTTTTTTAAAAATAGTAAGTAATTTAGATCATTTTTATTTCGGTGTGTGCAATTTAAATGAAAATTATGCTCGCCTATACTGTGTCCTCAATTAGAAAGTACTGTTTCTCTTGAGAGACAGAGTGGGCGTGGTATCGTCTGCTAGCTACTTCACCAGCACCCATGATATTTCGCGGTTAGAACTACTCCTCTTATATTCCTTCCTCCATGGTGCAAATGGTCCACGTAATCCAATGTACCCATTCTAAATATGGCACATCATTGCTGCTATCTAAATCTGAAACATCCTTTGTGTATTTTATCTTTCAGGAAGACTCGATTGACTGGTCTCAAACATCAAAAGGAGAGAAAAAATCTATCCACAAGATTGTGTGCATTTAGAAAAACTCTAATTTACATTCATTCAGATGTTGTTGCTTTATACCTCATGATAAAGCTCAATCAAGTTTCCAAATCTTTGAAGAATCATATGTGCAGGAAGTGGACTGTTAAAAATATCACTCCTATCTAAACCTGCAGAGAGTCACTTGGTGCACTTTGGTCTATTCTTCTGCTCGTGATCAAATCTAACGAGTCCTCTTTCTAATGATGAGCTGAAGGATTCTATCAGCGTTGATGGCAAGGGCACCCCCTGGAGCCAACCTGTTACACCAGAGATGACTTGGAGTAGTTTTTCAACTAATTTTCGACATTGAGGGCAAGGATCTTACATTATACAAGGAATGATTTGAAGTTTTCCACAGCTTTTGATGTGGAATTTTTATCTTGGAGTAGATGTCAGAGGAGATGAAAATGTGGTTTGAAGTCATCTCCGCTTTGGCCAAAAGGTCTGCAGTTTCATTTAAAGACTCCAATGCGAAGGAATCTACTAAAAATAAATTTCTCGTTGCCCCCCCCGCTGAGAAAGTTGCTTAACAGTATTAAGTATTGAAACAAGTGTTTTGTCGCCAGTTTTACTTTAATTACATATGTGCTGAATGGCCCTACGAGTATCAGATAAAATCCATATATTTGTGGTTGATGTTATAGATTTAATAGGATTAAGTCCTACATCTTGTAATGTCTCACCATCGGCACTTTCGATTTTAAGATCCTATGTTTTTTTTTTTTTTTTTTTTTTTGTTTTGTTTTGATTTTCAGAGAGACTCTCGTTGTACGCGAGGCAGGCGAGAGAGATTGTCGCGAACCCATACATGGCTCCTTGTAAATTTTGTTCATTTTTTAATTAAATGTGTATGTTTCAAAATTGGAGTCATTTATTTGTTTGTTTGTTTCATAACAATCTGTAGCTACTAGTTTAGATCTAAAAACAGCATAAATTTATCCTAATTGATACCTTGATGAAGATTCCGATACAACAATGGCTGTGGTCTAAACTCAAAAAATATTAACATATCTAGTGATAGAATGAGGCGCTTGAAATATTTATGTACGAATGCCATAAATAAGGATTTTAAACCTATACTTATGTAAAATATTTATTTATTTTATATCGAATTTCTTTTTTGTGTTTCAATATAAGAATAGGAAAACAAATGCATGAATGAGCAGCAAGGGAAGAGGAGGAACAAATAAAATTACTGGAAATAATAAAATTAATTTAGAATTGAAAAAAAAATCTTTTAAAATACAGCCCTAATAAACGGAATTGGAAAAAATTACTGTTCACTATTATTTATCCAGATCATCTTCCATCTCGAAAACAGTTCGGTTGATCCAATTCTTCCAAATCGGAAATGTACGGCGTAAAATATATGCTAAATGCATAAACAAAAACTTTCATCTTTTAATTAAAACTGCAAACATTTTAAGATCCACAAAATATTTTTCGTTTTTATAAAAATTCGATTTAATATGCTATTTAAAACAGTTGAATGAGATGAATGTGTTTGGAACGTTTTCCACGAGCTAGAGCAAATGAATAGTAATAATTTGAAAGGAAAATAAATTAAATATAATTTACATTCTTTCATAAGAATGAAAATAAAAGATTTGATTTTTTTCTGCCCCATTTTGATAAAGTTTGGGATCAAAGTTGAGATAAAATTGTTATTAGATTAAATAGTGACGAAGCTGTTTTTGTGAATCAATATTTGACTTGCTAATTGTTTCTGCTAATGTTGGAGAAAGAAAATAAACAAAATACATCATGATTAAAAGTGTAAACATTTTAGACTTAACACCAGTAAACTAATTTACACTGTTGTTGTTGTTGTCGTGTGCCAGCTAGGCTGGCAATATGGGGTGCGCTGCTCCACTTTTCCAACTGAACCATATTTGGTGTGGAGTCCGACTTCTTCAGAACACACATGCCATAGGAACCCGTTTATAGGGTAGGCAACCATTCACACCTCATTCATACAAGGAAGGGACAAAGACAGGATAGATAGAGAGAAAGTACATCTATGCCCGAACCAGGATTCGAACCCAAGACCTCCTTATCCGCAGTCAGGCACACTGACCACTAGACAAGTTGGGCGGCACTAATTTACACTGTTTGATGTCAATGAAAAACTTGTTTTTATCAAATAGCAACTACGGTGTGCTGCACTCAAAATCGGCACGACGTAATATTATAGAATATTGCGTTTTGAAGTCAGTAGGGTGCGTCTTTCGTTTTAACCAGAGCAGCAAGTATGACTTTGCTCTAAACTCCTCCGATAGATGGCACCACAAGAGGATCCATTCCCTCAATTTTGACTTTGATCTGGAGGCGGAGGAATTTTCTTTAGACCATTGCACCAATGGTAATTGCTCAACGACCGACCACAGAATGTTCGATTTCAGATTCAACGAGCACGTATATCGCATGAACTCGGTGGGTCTTTAGCGGCATTTGGAATCGTTTTTTACAATCATTTGTTATTATTTGTATATTAGGATTCTGGCAACAAAATGTAAGCCCATATTCTTTGAGACAACAGTGAATTCGATTAAGGAATCTAAGAGATTTATTCACATTTTCCAGAAAAGAAGCTTTAGTTGTATTACTTTCAGCAAGACGGTGCAGAGCATGCCATACATCAGATCATCTTAGCATCGTGTGCATGAAATGTTTACACCTGAAGACGATCAGCAGACTCGTAGCCTCCTTTGTCACTTGACCTGCCCACTTGTGACTTTTACTTGGGAAATATTAAAGGGAAGAGCATACGAAACAAATCCACACACAATGGAAGAACTCGATTTCAGGATCTAGGATGTCATCAATAGAATCACAATACACTGAACTGACAAGAGTATGTATGTCAACTCTCAAGCGTGCTCGTACATGTGTGGTGGCGTGGGTGGAGGGCACCTACAGTGAAGGGGAGCAATCATATTTTATGCACTGACTTTATGAGCTGGTTTCGCGTGCCGCACTCTGTATTTGGCAATAGCCCAGAATAAAGTAAGAAAAGCACAGTAAATAGAAAATTTTCACACTCACACTTTAATTTCGAATTAAAAAATTGTCGGAGTGGGTATATAGGAGCTTTTCCGGTTTCCTCCTTTGTGACCACTATTTGTGAAGTCATTATGGAAGACAATTTAAGCGGTACATATTTAAAACAATGCTATAACTTTGGACATTATGGTGTCCATTTTGTGGTGTCGTTAAAGAAGAAAGTGCTTATCCAGATTCTTTTCCCTCCATACAGTAACGATACTTTACATTTATCAAAAGAAAACCAAAATCAATGGCACGATAGAGCCGTGAGGCCAAGGTCTAGAGAGCTCTAATCTGCTTTCGTGACCGAGGGATCAAAGGGTCAATATTTTCGGTAGCGTTGGTTGGACGATGTTTATGTTGTCATTAAAACAGAAAAACTTGAGGGGGGTCGGAACGCTTTGGACTGGTTGGTTAAGGCGTCGTTTTCATTGTCGAAAAGCAGTGAGTTCGAATCCTGGGATAACCGATGATCCGTCGTGTTCTGGGGGCATGTTAAATTGGTCACAATATCCTCTAAGTGAAATGATACCTCTGGTGCTGGTATACCAAGTTTTCGAGGTCTTCTGCTTGGTCCTGTTTCAAAATCACGGTCTCTACCAGACTACTTTTATCAAACTGGTAGTGTCCAACTCAGCGCTAGGTAGAGGGAAGCAGGCTGATAAGCAATAACAAAATCTAAACTATACTTTCCTGGGGCCTGACCAGCTACCAGGCGCGTCGGCAGGTGGTGGATCGCCGAACGTCCTGTAGGAATGACAGGATAGCCTTAAATATAGAATCAGAGGCCGCGAACCAGCTCCCGTAAACCCTGGTGTTATGCGACCCGTGCCTAGGGCTATTTGGAACCACGGTAATGGTGTCTAAACGGAGCCTCTAGTTGCCTGGCGAACTTCAAGAGCTTTTTTGCCTTGCCCAGTAACTCAGGGAATGCTGGGTGGACTGTTATATTACCTGAGCTTATTAATTGTTATCTTGTGGCTGAAAAGACACAAGAAATAACAAACTTTTCTGCATTTGCAGGTGAAGCCTCTGAAGTAGACCTTGCTGAAAAAGACAAGGGAACTCAGAGGCAATCTAGTGAAGGGGCAGCAATGAATCCTTCACAGGAGGTAGAAGTGACCTCCAAACCATATTCTTCTGGTGAAAGTCAGGAAGCTATCGCTAGCAAGACTGACTCTCTGACCAGAATCATCTGTGGATCATCAGTGAGGATTGCCTCTGAAATTCTAAGATGCTCTAGGCAGATGATACGTTTAATCGTATGTTTCATAACTGGGCACTATAATCTCAAAAAACACCTCCATAAAATGTTACTGTTTCAGCAAGATCCTATCTGCAGGATATGTCATGCAAGAGGAATGCAAGAGGTGCCCAATGACATACAAACCCAACTCTAAGAAGAAACTATGCTTTTCTAAAAAATATATATATAATTATTCATTGGAGTAAAAAGACTGATACTAGCTGACTGCACTGCCATTGCTGAAAATTAATTAAAAATTTCCCCTCTCCTCCTACAGAAATAAAGAAAAAAAGAATTTTAACAAAACCTATATTATGTTTAAATAATATTCTTAGTTTTTTTAAGCCATTTCTTAAGAATCGTAGGAAAAGTATTGATAATCATTGAATAAATTAAAAAATATCACCTTTTAAAAATTTACAAAATTAGAAGTAAAATTTAATAAATATTTATTTTTAGGAAACAAAAATTCAAATGCTTTTTGAAGCACATAAAACTTAATAACTTATTCTAAAACAAATAGTAAATTTGTAAACAACTCAGCTTTTTCATTTGAGTATAGAAATTTCATTTTAGTAATTATTTCAAAATTCAAAGAGCTTTCAGAAAAATATCTATACACTTTTTAAAATTTCAATAACATTATGAATGCGGAAATTTTCATTTTATAAAAGTAACAGTATTGAAGAAAATTTAATATTCATTCTAAATTCACAAATATACTATTAGTCATTTCTGTCAATTATTATTAAATTACTTATGATTTTATAAAAAATCAATTGTAAGCATTAATGGGTATAAATCAATGTATTCAGTTAATTCGCAACAAAATCAACATTTTTTCTCTCCTTAGTCATCAAAATAATATCTTAAACACTGCATCTGGTGTAAAAGGATTGAACACACAGGAGAGATTGAACACACAATATAACATAAAAATTAAGGAACTATACAAAAAGCAAATTTTGGTATTATATATTTACTTTTTGTTTGCATTGTAAAACAATAGAAAAATATTTAACAAATTAAATTCAGGCTAGTGCTATGAGAATACCTAAGTTACTCATTGCATTCCCTGAAAGTAAACTTCGAAATTCAGAACGTTAAAAGAAAGCACAAAAAAAAAAGTGAGAATTTTAGAAGATTAAAATACTATTTTCTATAGATATAAAAAATGCTTCATTGAAAGATGAAAATCAGATATAATTTTTTTTTTATTTCTTTAGTACATTTCAGAACATTCTTTAAAAATAAAATAATAATTTATTAGAATTTTCTCAAAAGGAAAAAAATTGGGCAAAGTAATAAAAGTTGAAAGTGTATGTTTAAAATATTTTATCAAACATCGAAAAATGTTTATTTTTCAAATAATGAATTAAAAATATCTAAATATTTAATTATATCTGCAAATAAACTGGTCCACAAATAATTGCATGTTCTAAAACATTGATTTCTACATTTTAAAAAAAAATACCTTTAAATTTTTATAAACATGCATTGGAAAACGCAATAAAGATATTTGGTGTCAGTTTGGCGAATTTGTGCTAACTTTCCCAATTGAATAGATTTTTTGATACAGGTAATCAAAAAAGTAGCTTTTAGATAAAATAAAACGCATCAATTAAACGAAATATTTGAATATATATATATATATATATATATATATATATATATATATATATATGAAAAAGAAGAAAGCACAAAAACGAAAAAGTTCACTTAGAATATTTTATTTATTTTATTTTTGTACAAGTGTGTGATCAGGCCTTTCTTAATTTCATATAGTTAAAAAATTACTACACAGTTTATTTCACAGAACGTTCAAAATTTAAAATACATCAAACACATTGTTCCATGATTTAAGTTAGTTTCCAAAAATGTATTGAAATAAGTTAAAAATTTATTTTCCAAAGAAATAGTCAACAATTGAATGGAATTTTAAATAAATTCAGTTTAAAAAGAAATTAACTTTCTAGAATTAAAAAAAGCAAATATTATAAAAAAAATTATCCTTTTTTATGAATTAATAATAGTTAAATTTTTATGAATTAATAAATGCTTATACCTAAACATAAAATAATGTTTGTTTAGATATAAGCATTTATTTTTCCAACATATTCTATAGTTTTTATTCATAAAGATATCATAAATGAATATTGCAAAAGATAATGTACTCATATAAATACAAATACATGCACACACACACACACAAAAACCACATGTTTTAATTAATGTATCCCTTACTAAAGTCTGTCTTATTTTCTTGTACATTAAAACGTTTGTTTTGTAATCATTAAAATATAAAAATAAATAAAACAAAAATTATCCTGCCAAAATTTTACTTATGAATATCAACTGAGAAAACATTTGATTACATTACTGATATTTCATCAAATTAAACGCTTTTAAATATAAAATTTTAAATTATCAATTTGAAAACACACTTTTTAAAACAATTTTCTCATGGTAAAATTAAAAATTATCGAAATCACCCAATACTCATATTTTAAATTTCATTAGAGATAATTTCATTCAATAATTTCATACTACTATAAAATAAGCTTTATAAACTAATTGTAATAATTTTATTCATCATTCATTTGCATTAACATACAAAGATTACAAGTTCAATACAAGAAAGATTTACTGGTTCAAAATTATGTAGGTTTGCTTTAATATGCAAAAGAAATTAATCGATAGAAATTAACAGAATTAAAAATTTATCATGTTACTCATTAGACTGATCAGAAATCAAAAAAGTTGCTTTAAATACAATAGAATCATGGTAGTCTGATTTTATGTGGATCAAAACTATAATTAAAAAAAGACAATAAATGTTATATAAAAGAATAACAATTGTAAATAATTCAAAATTTTTAATATTTCTTCAACCATCATCAATTATTCAAAAAAATTTCGAACGAAAATTATTAATTAAGTAAGATTTTATTTATATGTTGAAAATTAATTATTTTAATCAATTTCCATGAAACAATCAATATTATTAAGATTGAAAAATAAAATTATTTCATTATTATTCAATATCCAATTTTGTCTCATAGCTACATATTTAAAGAAATACAAAGGCAGTAATAATGTTTCTCAAAAGTTATTATGCAATTTATTCTCAAAAAAAATTCCAAATCATATACAACTGCATAGCTGCCAACACTCTTTTCAAAAACTTTAATAATATAATTTCTCATAGATCCTTCTAAAAGACAATTTCACACCTTTACACAATCATCAAACATGTCAAAATATTGCATATCTGGTCAACTGTAAAAGTTAATAGTACATTTTATAAAATGTACTATTAACTTTAATTGTATTATTCACTTAATAAATGCACATATATATAAAAAAACATAGTTTTAATTATTAAATACTCTGGGTATTTTTTCTTTACAATGACATAGAAATGGTATTTAAGTGATGTTTTTAAGTTATTAAGAATTCATACAAATAGTATGATTCACAATTTATTAAATATTATATGGATCTGAGTTTGTATGACCTTCCTTTGCAAGCATATAGTGACTCCTAATATTTTTATTTACAAACAAAAATAAAATATGAAAAATTCATACAGGATCATACAAGCAAAATCAAGTGATTAGTAAAAGTTTACATACTAAGGAAATACACACATACCTATACTGTAAATAAAATTTAAAGAATATTACAATCTGGTTTCTGTTAAATATAAAGACAGCATAAAATTAATTGAAATTAAGTTACTTATACTTTAAAATAAAACAGTAACAACTAAACAATAGAAAAGATTTAGATATTTTAATATGCATATTAAAATTTTTAAATTAACTTTCTTATGCTTTTTAAAACAAATGCTTTACTGAAATAAATCATTTTCTAAAATAATTCTTTCTATTTTTATACTTGAGCTACACATCATTATAAATGAACATCTGTAGTTACAACAAACCGAAAGATGTGATTTTCAAAATTTATTCTTCTTTGCATTATTAATCATGGTAAGATGTATTTAAATTTTTAGGAAATACAAAGTTACCCATAATTAATATGTTAATACGTAAAACTTAAAAAAAAAAAAAACATAAATTTGTAGTAAAGAAGTATTCTTATGCCTATCTTTTAAATAATTCCTTTAAAAAAATTTTTATTTACATAGTAAATAATTACTTTCGTAAAAATATTTAACACCGGGATTCTTTAAAAAAAAATAATATAATAACATGAATATCATTTTCAATAAACTAACAGAAGCACCAAGAGAAAAATAAAGCATAACAAACAGTAATCAGAAGATGAGAACACACATTGTACACTGAATTGTGTGATAAGATAACGCAAATGTCAGCAATTTCAGATTATAGTGCTACTTTTTTGCACACTGTTTCTTCACTTACGAAATATTAAAATAATCAGATCAATCACAAATGGGAAGTTTCAATTTGACACCATTTCTAGGATTTCTAAATATTTTTAACAAAATTGCAATTCTACAAAATTCAGTAGAAACCAGCAATAGATGGCAGCAATGCAATTAGTACATGGATCCTCATTTCATACCTGACAATACATACATGTGTATTTATTACTTGATAGTATATAACTTCCAATTTCATAATATTACACTAAATATTTTTATAAATCAGCCTCTTATGCGCATCTATTTAAGATAGCACAACTAGTTTAACATCAATTATATTTTCTTCTCCAAAAGGGAGAAAAAAGTATTTATGATCTTTCTTTCTCTTTTCTCCTCCGATTCATTTTTAATTATTTTATACAAATTTGTTGTGATTTCCAATAAATGAAAAATTCATAAAACGGAATACTAAGCCACAAGCAATACTTACAAAATATCTGCTTTTAACTAAGAAAAGCACCACCACACATTAGTTGGTTTCAGTTCTAAGAATCACAGTTTTCAAACATCACTTTCCCATTCATATGGGACTAAGGAAAAGTGTTTTTAAAGTTCCTCCAATAACCTATTCGTAAAAGAAAGTGTAATATGCCTCTATTTTTAAATTTAAATATGACATCACTTCATGTAGGAGAACATTTTCAAAAAATTTTCATATTTTTAAGGCTATGTAAAGAGCATAGTTTATTAAATCATCCATACTTCTTCAAATGTTGAATAAATTATATTTTGCCATAATAGTTAACATTTATAATTATAAAAATTAAATAGAGTATGTGAACTCTATTCAAAATTTTTTATTTGTTTCATATTTAAATGCTACCAAAGAAGAATTTGACTACAGTATTAACTTCATAAATAAACATTATTAATACAGTTCATCCAAATCTATGCCTAGATAAATAACAAAATAAAAAAGAACAAATAAATACCATGTTGCTTCCAAACACATACCTTAATGAACAACTAATTTTGTTTTGTAATTTACAATTTAAATAACACACAAAATTAAATAACACAGACACTTCAGTTTATACACAGGCATACATAAATAAAATAAGAAACAGTTCTCCAGCCTTTATACAACAGAAGTTGAACAAGACCAATTGTCCTTTTGTATTTACAGAGGAAATTACTTGCTGCCATACCACAAGGTAAAATATGCTGAACAAGTCCAAAAACTTTTGTAGTAGTTTAGACACTATCAACCTCCTTACATACAATATAGCGGTGACCGTTGTTTGGGCGGAGTGCTTCAATTTAAATAACCATTTCCCGGACACCAAAGCTTCCTGCAATGCAGTAGAGTAGTAAGATTTTTCATGGCGCAGCAGCCGTACAACAGTAGGGGGGAAAGGCTTTTAGATATATATATGTATGTATATATACCATGGTGATCTTCACAGAAAACCACCTGCTGCACTCAACAGGATCTGTTTTGAGTATAAAAAAGTTGGAAATTGGGAGGATTGAATTCTCCACTAATGTGTCATAAATCCAAAATTTATCACAAACCAGTAATACAACCAGCACTAAAGTCAGACATTGCTAGCAGCAGAGAAGAAAGGAAATGCTCCAAACTGACTGTTGATTGGAGTCTTGGGGGAGGCACACATGTAATTGAAGTCCTCGGATTGCAAATGAGTGCGGTTCAATGTCGGTTCCGAGGCACTCCGGTGAATTTTGGGAAGGGAACGAGCTAGTGACTCCAATGATGCTAAAATCTGTAAAGATAAAGGTATTTTCAAATATTAAGAAAATGTGATTAGTTAATAAGAACTCATAAAAGACAAAAAATCTGTATTTTAAAAAAATTACGACAAAAAAATACATAATATAACTATTATATATACATTACAAAATATTTTTTACTTAATAACGATTTTTGTGCATTAAGTAAGAAATAAAAAATGCTACATTATATATATTTTTTAAAAAAGTTACAAAAATATTTGACTTACTTGTCTGAAAAGAGGACGTTCATCTCTGGAAAATTTAATACAGTCTTCAATGAGCCTATTGAGAGCTTTAGGAGTGTCTGAACGCGTATTACGCAGATCAGGTATTAGGTACCCGTGGCCCACCATGAAGAGGATCTGAAAAAGAATTAAACCCAGGTTAGTAAAATTAGATACATATTTCTGCAACAATCAATATTCAATCAATATAATCTGCAACAATCAATATAATTTTTTCAATATCAGTCATTCTATGTGACACATTAAAATCAGTAGAGTTGAATCATAGAATCAAACAAAAGTAATATTATCATACAGTTTGGGAGGAAATCTTGTAAAAGTCTTACAAAATTTTTAGCTTTTAACAAAAAATGAAATTTATTGTATTCTAATATTTCAAAAAAGATCGATTAAAAAAAGAATGAATATTTAGAACTGGATAAATGGAAAAATCATGGTAGACAAGCAATTTCAACTTGGTTTTCAGTTGAAAGATTGTGGAAAAAAGTATCCTATACTTTTTTCCAGAATTAAATTAAAATTATTATGAAAGGCAGCACAATTCACAAAGGAATTCATACAGTTTCCCATGTAATATCATTAAATTCAGATTGAAAGCACAGACAATTTATATAACCATGTATAAATTTAATCTGCCTTTGGAAACAGGGCAAAATTTGGTACTCCTAACAATGAGCCTCTTCTACTTTTGAATTGTCAAGATTTTATGCATGCAGTATCAATACTTATTCTCTGAAAAAAATGTACTTCATTTTATGCATTATCAGAATAACAATTCTTCCAAATAAATTCAGCTCACAGTATTGGACTTAACTAAACTATCACTTTTATGACTGCTGATTTTTGATAATTCATTTCAATTCTTTATAATACTTAATAATCTTTCACATTCAACATGCATTTTTTTTATCTATTTTATAAGATGCACTTAGAGTTTTGTGTATGGTAATCTTCAGACAGAAATTCAAATTTTAACAAATAATATCATTGACTGATCAATCAAAAGAGCCTTAATAATATGCAATATATATATATATATATATATATATATATATATATATATATATCAAGTTCTAGATATTAAGTGACATCTGCTGTGTATAGAAAGTCCTATAGAAATTACTACATAATATGATACAATCAGCACTCATATTTAATTTTCCAATAATACACAAGTCGATATCATAGAAACATCATACAAAACATATTGTTATATTTTGCAACTGTTATGCATCACAATTAAAAAAGATTTCCTAAAATAAAAAGCACTTAAAAAAACCGAGAATACTTTAAATCTTTAAACATATTCTTTACCTAAAATTCAAATTTGAAATAAGTTTACCAACTATAATCGATCAAATCATTTGAATGATTTTTTTAAATAATCTTTGGTATAGGTAGAAGTTTGATGCAAGTGTAAGAGCACTAAGGAGGCAAGTGGAAATAATTTATAACAGAAATTCACCCAGAATGATAACTAATATTTACCTGATCTTTGTTGTTAATGTGAGAATATGGTAACTGACCAGCAACCAATTCATAAAGGACGATTCCAAAAGCATAGACATCAGATTGAAAAGAATAGGGATTCAGATCTTTCATGCGGATAACTTCTGGAGCCTAAAATATTAACATAAAAGCAATCAAACACAGGTATGGGTTTACAATGAAACAAAACATCAAATCTATGACAAAAAATAAATTAATTTAAAATACTTCATGGATTAACTTAAAGTTCATGCTACTTATTGAAGTTCACAAGTTCATTTCAATACAAAGTATGTAATATGTAATAAAACAAAATATGAAAATAAATTTAAGTAGTTCATTTTTATGGGTTTTAAAAATCCTCTTTTGTTTTTTGTAGAAAAAATATTATAGAATTATATCAATCAACAATCATTCCAAAATGATTTACTATATAGTATGCATTAGCAAAACCAAAAATATTTTACAAAAAAATTAACTTTTGAAAATAAATAAACATAAATTTAAAAATTCAGAAAAATACTTTGATTTTCACAACCTTTCAATCAAATAAATGTAATTCTTAGAAATGAAATATATTATAAATAACCAATACTTTCAATTAAATAAATTAAATTTTAAAACGTGTTGAAATACAAGTGCAATTTCAAATCAATACCTAATTTGTTTAAGTTTATTACATTTCAAAATAATTCCATGAATGAAATATATGCATTATAAATTTATTCTACAAGCCAACTCATACAGCCAATCAATTTTTTAAAAATAGACTGCTATGTAATCTTAAATTAATATTAGTATATCCTTAAATTACATTAACATTGTGATTTTATAACATTACGTAATTTACACAAATATAAAAACTACATATTTTGTAAATTTTCTGTATATAACTGAATAAAAAACTATTAATTTTTCTGCTCTCTTGAAATTGTGCAGAGAAATTGCAGAATACTTTTCATACAAAAACTACATAAAGCAAAATTATTTTTAAACTTGCAGTAAAGCCAGTTCCAGCAAGTATAAAGAACTGCTTTTTACTAATTACAACAAAAAAAAAAACTTTTAGACTGACATTTTACAAAAGATCAATATACATAAGGTGAAACTAACCATCCATAATATAGAGCCTGTTGGTTGATGAAATTGCTGAGAGCCACTCCATCTGGTTTTTACAGTTGCAAGACCAAAGTCACCAATTTTTACAGTTGTTAAATCTTCATGAAGAAAGATATCTGAATTTTTTATTAAAGAAACTGCATGCATAGTGAAAACTATTATTTGTCAAAATTTAACAAAAAACCCAAGTATGAATTTCATATTCAAAAAATTGAAATAATTTCCAAAAAATTAAACACTGAGGAAATGAGTGGGATTAAAATAAACTTTCTAAATTTTTTTTTTCTTAAAAACAGGTTTAAAAAGGCTAAACAGGTTCATATCATTTTAAATAATTTTTAAGGAGAAAAAGGAATGAACATTTCCAAAAAGTACAGTATTTTTTTTTTCCTAAACAATATACTAAATTGGAAAATTTTAAAGGACAAAAAAGATTTATTACTATAATAAATTGAAACAGGCCTAAACTGTCAAAGAATTAATAAACTAATAAGTTATAAAAAATAAAATCATTCATAAAAAGCTACATTATAACCAACTATAAACATTAGAATGAATTACTGTTTGATAAGGAATAAAATAATTGACACGAAAACATGCAAAACACAAATTTAAAAAAAATGAAGGAATGTATTTTAAGGATTCCTAATCAGAAAATTTGCATTTACATGTTCTATAATGAAATATTTTTAATTAAGAAAGTTTTTTTATGATTTTAAATAAGAATATATTTCTGTGCCAAATATATAACTGTTCTTTAATTTAATCCAAATCTACAGACAAGAACAAAAATGAGGAAAAACAAACAATAACAGAAAATAAATTATGTATTAAATCAATCCCAAATTAATATGTAGGTAATTAGTAAAACATTTTTAACATTATAAATAAAGGATACTGTTTGATTTCAAATCTCTGTGAATAATATTCTTTGCATGAAGATAACTAGAAAAATAAAAGAATTATGATTAGTAAATCAATCAGATTTTGTAATTATAATTTTGGTGTAACTTCATCTTAATTAAAAATTAACTTGTATCAACAGTTAATTGTTTTAATTTTAACATTGCATTTTCATATAAGCTTATATAATTTTTAAAATAAAAGCATTATATGCAGTAAAAAAATTGAAAACACTCAATGGGCATTCAATTATGTATTTTAACTATAAAGATATATGACTTAAAAAACTTTCCATTAGTTTTTAAAAAGATAATTAATACAATTGTAATGTCTAAAAAACAAAACATTTAACATATGTTAATTAAAGACATGAAATAGATATCAAAACAAATTGTAAACAAATATCAAATGTTAGTACAGTATATATTAATCTGATGAAAAATATTAATTCCTATTCATGAAATAATAGAGTCAAAATGTCTTTTATTTTGTTAGTCTTGTATATTGCATCTTGTTTACAAAAATTAATGATAGCTATTGAAATTAGATATTAGATAAAACAATAATAATATTTGATACACTTCTCAAATTGAAAATATACATCTTTGATTTATTTTATTATACTTTAATTATGCGACAAAATAATAAACTCCACTATGAAGTTGGTATACCCTTTAATAAAAATAAATTCTTCTTATAAAATTTAAACAATATCTGAAACTAGATTTCATACAAAAATTTACCTAGAAGTACATATCTTTGTCTAAGCAGTTAGAAAAAATACATATAGTTTGAAGTTTCTAAAATCCATTATTTAATCCACTATTGAAAAAAGTTGTGGATAAAATAATGTACTTAAGAAATATTATTTAATCAATTTCTACCATTTCATAAAGTCAGAAATGTAATCATGCAGTTTGATTTTATTAAACAGATAAACAAAATAAAAACAAATTTAATGTGTAAATATGATAAAAGTAACTTTTTAATCAAGTCTATTAACTTTCAACTTGCTTGTAAATAGTAACTTATTTTTACACAGCACACAGTGAATAAAAATGAACAAAATTCAGAGCAATTTCATAACATTTCAAGTATATTTCAACGAGAAATAGTTTCCTATTTCTCTAATGTTTTGTGCATTGCTACAGATAGTAAAATGTATCACTTTTTTGTGATTAATTGATAAGGAAAAATTTTTGCTACATCTATTTGCAATATGAGTTCTTTTTGAATTTATATCTATTATGTGATTAAATATTTTTTTCTTGATAAAGCATTTTATGAGAATTGAATATTATCTTTTAAATTGTCACATTATACAAGAGACTCATACTTTTTTGTATAAGTTAAAAATTTTCTTGAGTATTAATATTATTGAAAATATCAATTCAGTATGGAGGAAGACACATAGAAATACGAAAGTAAAATACATATTTTCATTAATTACTGTTAAATCAAAACAATAGTTCTTATTAAATAGCAAAAATAACAATAGAAATTTTGAATGCAAAAAAAAACTTTCTCACTAAAAAAACTTTTAAACAAAATATTTTATAGCTTATTTTCACAGAAACTAATCAATATTAGTCAAAATTGTAAGCATATTAAATTTACATTTTAATAACCTTATTAACTTAAGTAAAAGGGATTTTTAAAGTATTAATAGGATAGTAATTTAAGTATTAATAGGAGTAATTATAACTTTGCTACTTTTAACAATAATGAATGTGCCCTAATATCCACATTTGCTTATGCATTTATAAAATAATTAAGATCAATACATGATGCATTTTTTATATCACATTTAAGTTCAGTAACTATTACTTATAATTACTAAACTAAAATATAAAGCTGTCACTGACATATTAAATTTGTTAATTAATGCCTAGAAGTTAATACAACTTTAAAATTGCAAAATATTATTCATAATATTTGATAGTGGAATTTATAATGGGTGATAAAAACCTGAAATATTTCTGATGGTTGTATTTTATCATTGACATGTGAGCAGAAAATAAAGGTTTAATAGAAGAATATTCCTTTTATAATATGAAACATTCAGAGTTAACTGTTGCAATCATAAAGTGAAAATATTTAATACAGCTGATTGCTGCAATTGTGAATTAATTAGTAAGAACATTTTGTACCAATTCAAATTTTTAATCACTTTTAAATAGATATTTAAAAAATTTGAAAACATTTTTTTTAAATATATGAAAACATGAATAAAAATGAAAATATTTCAGGAGCATTTCATAAATTCTTTAGAAATTCTAAGAATTTCTGTATATTTAAAAATATTAAATCCAGGAGTTTTCAAATTTTCTTTGGAATGAGATACCAACTAAAAACTACACTATGATTAACAAAAATAAATATAGTTACTGATGTTCATGATTTTAGAATTTTTTCAGAAATCATAGAACAGATTTTAGAAACAGAAATCACAAACAGATTTTTTATAAGAATAATAGCTTGAGTATTAATATCTTTTTTTTCTTTTTTGCTTATCTTTCTGCTATTTAAAAAATTATTTCATTTTTATAAGTTTTGGGAACATAGTTTGGACAAAAACATTTTTTAAATATGGAAGAACAAGAGTTATATTTGACATGTCAATAATTTTGCTACAACTAAAGGAAATTAATATTGAAAAGTAATTTATTAAGCAGGAAAATATTCAATGATGAAAAAATACTCACTCCATGCCTTGAGCAGTCTGTCTGGCAATATCGATTAATTTCAACATTTCAAACTTATGCTCATGGACGTGAAGATGCTTGTAAAGAGTGGACCCTTCACACCACTGAGTGACTATTGTTAGTTGTGGCTGAGATACATAGCCCATAAATAGTAAAATATTTACATGCCTCGTTTTCCTAAAATAGAATAGTAAAACCATTCAACATAAATTATTTTAAAATTAAATTGATAGTATCACACATTGCTTAAATATTTGATGTAATCGAGTAAATCATCTTATTTACCTTAATACTGCTACTTCATTTTTGAATGCTTGTAATTGAGCAGGCGTGGGATTAGTGACATTCAATTTCTTTAATGCCACAGGACCTGAATTAGAAACCAGTATTTTAAAATAAATAATACTAGAACCATTAATATAAGAGCATACTACATTCTTAATTTAATTAATTATTATTAATTAAATTAACAATACAGTATGCTTTTTAACTACATGATTAGCATATAAATTTTGTAGTTTTAAAATTTAAAAAATTAAGATTGCTCTTTTTCAGATATTCAGATTGCTTATTTATAATGAAATTGTACATTATTTTGCTAATGTTATTATATTTCAATATTAAGCTACTGATTTCATTTACACTTTAATTGTATTAATATTGCCCTTAATAGTATGATTTTAAAATGGATTTTCAGCTGTATACCATTAATACCAACTTTTAAATATCTAGAAACAATAAAATGAAAGAAAGTGCAGAATTTTAAATATTTTGTTAAAAATATTTAAACAAAACAAGCAAAACAATTAAACCTAAAAAATTATATATGAAAATAAATAAACTATAATATCTCAGTAGTTTCGAGCAAAAGAAACAAAATTAACATAGAAAACAAAATTCAAAAAAAAAATAATAATAATAAATAAATAAATAAATTCTTTACAACATAGATTACACATTATCTAATACACTTTATGTTTTATACAGTCATTGTTTTAAAAAACATTCCATGTTTAATATACAATAGACTATACTTGGTTCAATTAATGTGATCAAATCTTATAAACTTAATTTAATTTTCATAATTGGAATAAAAAATACTTTTTACTCATTTTTTTTATATTAATATCATTGGTTGTTTAAAAATGTGACACAAAAGTTTTAAATCTCCCCATTATAAATAACTCTTCTTTATATCAGAAAAAATTTATTTAATATTGGTTAAAACACTGAACAAATGACAAATATCCTAGAATTGACAGATATGAAACAGCATATTAAAAATGATAGCAAAAACAAAACTAAAAAATAATATAAATTTATTTCATTAATGCAGTCTATATGTGCAATGTTAGTGTTTCAGTCATTTTTTTTTTCCATTTTCAGAAAGTTAAATAGTATCATCATCTCTACTACATATGTAAGATTTATATTTTTAAAGTGAAACACTTCTAAACACAAACTTTATCATTCACCATGTGAATGATAAAGTTTGTGTTTAGAATCTTCTTAACACAAACTTTCTAAATAAAATCTTCTTAACACAAACTTTATCATTCACCATGTGAATGATAAAGTTTGTGTTTAGAAGATTTTTTCCTCTTCTTGTACACACATATTTTTTCAATGGGATGTTTTATGTTCACTTGAGTTGCATTGTAGCCTTTTCATGATGCTACAAGAGTTTAAGTTTCCTTACATTGAATTTGAAACATCATTTAAACTGAGTCACTTTACAGTCGCTGTTCGCTGAAGTTCTGCCTGGAATTAAAGGTTCAGTCAATGACATCTCTGATAATAGTGCTTCCAGTAGGAATTTAAATTCTTAAACTTTGTGTGATCTTTATCATCAGCTAGGATGAATGTAGGCTTCATTCAATCAATGCTGATTATGAAGTGTTTCCCATTGAGGTTAATGGTAAAATTCTTAGGAATTTGTATAATCCCTTTAAGACCATCATAAATTAGTGAACAAATAAATACTGGGTGAATGAAAACGTTCTGTGATTGGTGGAATAAAGCTTGTTGTGGGGACAGCACTTGCATTACCTCCCGCCATCTTTGGATGAACTTGGCCGGTTTATTAGTTTGATGGTGATATCATCACTGCGACAAGCTGAGGGTGTTGCAATAGAGAAGTTAAGAAAAGCTGCACTGCAAGTTGTCTTTGAAGGTCCAGTACATACCAAGAAGGGTAAGTGTTAACACTTCTGCCCATTTTCAATACAAAAACATGTTATGACTTGTTTTAAGGAACAAAGAAACCATTTTCTCTTTTCATTACTTCTTAGATAGTAAGGAGTAATTTGTAGGTGCTTAACTCCAAATACCTTTGCCAGGGATGAGAAAAGTAAAGACTGGAATTGGCAAACTTGATCAGATGTAATAACTGAAGGTATGCCAAAACAGAAACAATCATCAAATAATGAGAAATTAGATGCTTTATTCTGATAAATAACATATTAATCTATTAGTTCAACAAAATTAATTATATGTCATCAAAAATTATTCTGAGAGAGCTCTAATAGAATCTCATAATACTTTAAACTTATAGAGAGGTAAAGATACTTCGTTTCTTTGATCAATTTCAATTCATAATTCTTAATATTTGAAAACTAGGTCGCTGAAAATTGCACTTGCTTAGGTGGCCTATTTTTAAATATTATGCTTAACTCCCACATTGCACATAATCAATTTCTAGCAAAAACATTTATAAAAATAAGATTTCCTCTTACATCCAATTTTTTAAAATAAGTTATAGTGTAAAAAATAATTCTTAAATTATAATTTGTGTGGATGAATTAAATAATTTAAAAGACTTTACACATGCCAGCATAAAAAGCACCATATTCATAAAAAAAGGTCCTTTAGCAAATTTTACAATGATGATGACATTTTACAAACTAAATGAACACAATAATAAATTATTAATCACAGAATAAGATAAACTCTAAGATGGAATGGAACAAATCAAGATATTGAACCAATCATACATATGTAACTGTCTGCTTCTACCTAACTGCTAAAGCCCAACTGAAAGCAAGGTAAAAAAAATGGTGCAACATAATCAAATCACTCATTTAAGACTGAATTATACAAAGCATACACACGAGTTCTCAAATTATTGACAAATCCAAACCCAAAGATATAACAGATATTATTTTCTTGAATGAAAAGTTTACACTACACAATTTAAAAACAATATATAAAATAAACATTTGTTCGGAAAACAGAAACTCCATTCTCAGTAAAGCAATATTTTTTTTTTCCAATATTCAATACTGACATCACTATAGCAGTGATATTTTTATTTAATCTGATTTCATTCACAACATAATTAATTGTGATTACATGCTAGTTCATTCACAATACTATGCTTTAGTGGAGAGCCATAACTAAGTACAAAGGAGAAATTCCTTCACAATTCTTTGTTTTTGTCAAAAATTACTTTCTGTTTATTAAGTGAATTTATTTAATTTTATTTGAAAATTTTCTATTCCTGAAAAAGATGAAAATCCTACATAATCTTTTTTGCTCTAACTTTATTATAAATTTGCATTTTAAAGCAATGAGTAAAGAAATTATTTAAAAATTAATAAATCTTTAAAATAAATGATTGAATGAGTGTAGGAATGAAAATATTACAGTGATTTCAAGAAAATAATATTTAGCGGTTAAAAAGATTGTAACAAAAATAGAAGGAAGAAAAATAATGCAGTAAAATCTGACTGATGATTGATTAATCAAGAAATACAAAACATACTTCAGAGACTGTAAAACACTTTTCTAAAAATAAATGACAAAGAATGTTTGAACAGTTCAAATTTGAAGATATTCATATATAAAGAAAAAAACTTCTTGAAACCATTGTATCAGATAATGAGCTATTATACTCATTGGGTTAACAATGATATATCAGGAAGAAAGTAGAGAAAATAAAAGAGATACTATCAAGTGGAGAATTAATATCAAACTACATTTCACATTCCATTATTGAATGTAGTTATATTAAGAATTATGATCTTTTAATACATAATTCAATACAATTTATAACACTTTTAAAGAAAAAACATCATTTACAGAATGTGGTATTTTCAGAAAATATTTAATATATTAGTTACTTAATATACATATATTGAATAATAATATCACAATAAATTTAAAAAAATATATAGTGATTTAGAGTATTAAAGAAACTAATGGAGAATACTGTTTAACAGAGGATCATTTGGTATTACTCTGCAGTTTGTTCTAGTCTCAGTTTTGTTTCATTCTCATCATAGTCAATGCAACAAAATTTGAATATAAAGGTCACAAAAATTTCAATTTATGATTATATTCAAGAGATAATTGATTTATTCTACAATGTTGGTTTTACTTTAGAGATAAATATGCATCTTCAATTAAAATAGTCAACCCATAACATTACTATCTATAACATCAAGAATTAAATACATTTCTAATTTATTTATATTTTCTTATAAATGAACTATTATCATAAAAAAGATGGAATTTTTTTAATAATATTTTTAATAATAAAACCTCAAGATGTTCATGGATTAGTTAACTGTAAAATATTTCTCACAGTATGTACTTGAAATATTGCAACAAATTAAAAACAACTTCTATTAGTAAACATATGACAACCAAATATTTGGGGATTACTTTTTTAGGAACAAGAATTACGGTCACAAAAAATCCTAACAATATAGATTGTTAGTATTTGATATGAAAATTGCAGTATATAATAGGAAATAATGGTGGGAAACATTAAAAAATAATATGAAACAAATGTCTCATTAACATAACTACTTTTTATGAATAAATTTAACCAATGATATGAGTTTTCAACACCCTTAACATTATCTTTCTCCTAAAGATCCATTCAGACAGCTCAAAATTGCAAAAAATAAATGTTCAACACATGAATTCAAATGTTTCCATTCTACACTATAATTCTAGAATGAAGAGAAGATTTACTTTTCATTGAATACAATTACATTGCATTTTATGAATTTCCTTTAGAATTAAGTTCTTTTACAACTAGATTAAAAATATTCATCATATTCACTGTTATACACACAAGTTTATTCCTGTAGAATGAAGTTAATTTAACTTAAAAACTCAAGGGAAAACGTTGGTCTCCAGTAATTTACTGCCATTGTGACATTTTCAGAAATAAGCAAGCTGATAGGCCTGCTAAAGTGGTATTTCTCATGTCACAACTGACTTTCCTTTGCCTCTGTGTAACATCAAAAAGAAAGAAAAAGAATTTAAAGTACATTAAAAATTAATACAGCCTCCTTGTATAATGTCAGCAGGTGTAGGTAAAGGTAGGGTGTCCTGTTTGACAGAAGTAGTGAAGACCCCAATTCCCTGCCTCAATCTGTTGGACTTGTTTGCTTTCATTTGCTTACTGGCTATTACTATTTGCAAAAGCATTTATAATTTATTGGAGTCGAGGATTCGACTTGTCAACCTCTGTGCCACCAGAGGAATATGAATAGTAGCCTTTTCAAATATTGCCCAATTGTTTTAAAGTTTCTTGAAGACAATTCTAAATGCACTAATTTTAATTATGTTTTTACTGTATCACTTTATTGCACTGCTCATCAACTAATGGCAGAGATACTAAAAACAAGTGTAGGATAATAAAATTTAAAAAAATATTCATTGTGATTGGAAATTAACAATGAATATATATCATGATTGTTTTATTTATCTATGCAAACTACTATTGAAGGACAAATACAGTGACCAACAGTACACTTGTAAAATGGAGAAAATTAATTATAAACAAATGCAACAATTCTTACTAAAAATAAAATAATACAAGTTTAATCTTTTCTTATACAAGAAACTGCTGCAATTATTTTTAAAATTTTATCAATGGAGGCATAAAATTTCTGGAATAAGCAGAACCTAGATTTATAAATAATTTACAAAACATATATTACTATAAAAGCTACTAAACATGCATTATTAAAATTTAATGTTTAAAAAAAATTACCATGCCAATGTCCTTTATGTACAGTTCCAAAAGAACCAGCTCCGATTCTATGTTCAGTCTGAATTTCATTTGCTGGAATTTCCCAATCTTCTATTGATTCACGAGGAGGTCTCTAAACCAAATAAAGCAGTTATCTGATTTAACTAATTCATCAAATTACATAAAATAATATTAAAATTTCTTATATTTTTATTTCTATAGTAATAACTTAATCAAACAATACATATTAATATACAAAATGGCCAAAATAATTAATTGGTCAATTATTAATTGGCTAAAAGATACCATATTAATACTTGTTAATTTATACTTTACTAGTTACTTTTTTATCTTTAGATAAAACCTTCAGGTTTTATATAAAAATTTGCATGGGTAATAATTTTTGCAAAGTTCTCACTTCATAAAAAAGAAAATAGTTTTATTATATAGAGAAAAATTATACAATACATAAAATAAAAAGTATAGCAATGCAAATTAATTTATAATTGAGGCAAAACATTTACCTTTAATTACAGATATAGACATACATCATTCAAGAAATTTATATAAGAATTTTAAAATAGATTACACAACTCACGATTTTTCTGGTACTTTCATCAGCAGAACGAGCACGAGGCCTCCATGGCTTGTGACTATTTGTAGGAGAACCTTGGGCACTTTGTGTTCTGGTTGGACTAGAGCTTGGACTATAGCTAGCAACAGTAGCAGTATTTTGGTAATAAGCATTAGAAATACCTAAGCCAGCATTACCTAAAAACAAAGAAAAGTCACCAATGTGATTCTACAGAGTTTGTATGAAATTAATATCTTTGGACTGAGGTATTATGTTTACTTTCAATTACTTTGATGCAAGAAATTAACATTAACTACTGTCATTAATAAAAAATCATATTTTATATACTATAGTCTGATTAATTTGCACATAAGTGTTTAACTTAATAAAAATTTAAATTATAATTTAATCATATAGTATGTTTTAAGTATAAAATAAGTATTTAACTACACAAATTATTTATTTTGAAATTGAATATTTAAATGAATACAAATAACCAAATGTCATAAAAAATTTGAAAACAAGCAAATTATCTTCTACTTAGCCTACAGATAAAATATATAAATTACAAATGTAAAATATATGTGGATATTAAATAATTATACAATACAAATTAAACAAAAATTTAATGATTACAATATTTGAGATATTTAAAGATAAAATTGTTTTTACAAAGCAAAATTTTATTTTAGTCAGACTTTTTCCACATAATTCCAAGATATGAAAAACATAAATTTGACCATATTATCAAAATATCTTTTAATTAGCATGGCAGTTTTATTTTTATAAATAAAGGAATTTTTCTCAAGATATTGCAGATCACAAGAGATAATTTTATATACATATAGCATAGCAAACATACAACATATATATATATATATATATATATATATTATGATTGGTAATTTTAATATTTTGCTTTCATAATAGAAATTTTAATGCAAAACATAAAAAAATAATATAATTTAAGAACATAAATGTGACATTTTTCTTTAACAAGTTTAACAAAACAATTTTATTTAAAAAGCTGATTTATTAATGTATTTGAACTAAATTTTAAAAACATCAAGATCATAAAAAATTTAAACAAACCTTGTGAGCCTTGAGCTCTCAACCTAGAGGAAAATTCCTAAGAAAAATAATAAAAATTAAAATCCCAAAATAAATATCTCATATTGCATATATATCTATCAACAACATATTTGAAAGCCATAAACAAAATATAGATCACATGCATATAAAGCTAAACTTACAAAAAAAATTGGTACAAATAGTTTATTTCCTTGCTGCATAGAGGAAAAACAGGGATAAAATTACTAATTGAGCAGGTAAGCAAATAAACATTTTCACAACTTAATATAAGCAAATGTAAGGAAAGTACACATGCAACAACTACACTATCAATACATTTGGATAAGATGTTATACATAAAAATAAAGGGTTCACATAAGTTGAAATATATAATTTGATAGTTTATTTTTAAAATCACAAAATTTTCAAAAATGCTAATAAAACTCTCTAATTGTCTACATTTTTACTATTCCAATTGGGGAATTCACAATATTTACATATAAATATTACATAAATATAAAAAAGAAAGTTATATACAGGTCACAATAATAAAAACAGTAAAAAAAAATTTTAGCACAAGACATTAAACAATACACAAAAAATGTTGCTGAAAATTTGATAGAAAATGTTAAAATTCATATGTTTGTTTCTAGCAAATACAAATGTGAACATGTTAAAGAGTTTAAACTTAGCATAAAACTTATTATTAATATATCAAATACTTTATTCGAAAATATAAATTCAAAGTACTGAATTTATACATTCATTCCATATTTAATGGAAAAGGAAAAAAATATAAAAACCATTATCTCTAGCTATTAACAAACATTAAAAAATTTTATTATACTAATCTACAGATTATTACGAAAAATAATTACACAAAAATTAAAAAATTATCTTCTCTTTTGCAAAAAGTTACGACTTACATAATAGCAAAGAGCAAAGAAATACACAACAAAACAAAATTGTAAGAATCTAGTGAAGCTTCTGAATTTTGTGACTTCATTGTTTTTCTAAATTTTTAAATATCATTAAGCAATAGTTAAAATAAAAATGCATAAAAAGTTGAAAAGTAACATATACAATAAAAATTTATTTATTAGATACATTAAATCAAACTTCTTCTATGATAAGAATTGTTTACAATATGTTTATCAAGTGAATACGATTCTTCAGCCTATTCTATTACAATGCAAAGTTGCAAAATTTGAAAAAAAAATCTTTTCCATATATATATATTTCAATATAATAGAGCAATTTCATAAAAAAGAATATATAATGTGGCAATAACTATTAAGACAAAAAAAATTTCTAATGAATTTTTATTTCCTGAAAACTATTATATATAAATATTGAAATTTACATAACTTACATAAAAAATATTACTTATATATATATATATATATATATATATATATATATATATATATATATATATTCAAAAATATAAACAATTTAAGCATGTTTTTAAATATTGATGTCAAAAATTGAATTTTTTAATACACTTGAAGGCATAAAAATATTTAGAATTTTTTTAATGTTGTAAAGTTCTGGTTACTTAAATGCTATACTACTGTATACAAATACAGTAGAGACAATAGTACTAATATAATAGCTTACAAAAACAAATTGATTAAAATACAAAAAAAATAACTTATTTACATAATAGAAAATTTTGCATCTATACCTCCAGTGTCATATCATTTTGGTTAACCATATTATAGCAGACATTTGGTGCAGAAGTAGAGCGTTCTCGTTGACCTAGTGGTGGTGGATGAGTTCTTGGAACATTTTGAGGAGGAGAAGCTGCAGGAGGTTGAGGGTAAAAATACTGGTTTGGAAGGGTGGAATAATCCTGAGCCTGTGTTGATCCACCAGATTGTGGGACATTATATGCTAATAAACTTTGAAAAAGATATAAAAAGTCAGACTACCAAGATGATGAATAGAAGTTGTACAATTTGCAGTCATATAAAATTGAACTATAAATCATGCTTTTAAATTTCAACTTATGATTGCCTAAAAATACAGAACATCTTTCTTTTAAAATTACGTTTTTACTATTTACAATGTTTGTTTTAAAAAATATATGCTGAGAATACTCTTTTAAAAATTTTTTAGTACTATTCATTTTGTTAGAAATAAATCAAAAGGAATTTTTTCCATTTCAGTAAAAAGTTTATAGTTATCAATAAGAAATTGAAAAGCACTTTGCTTTGTTTACATGAAATTTACAGTGAGTAATTTTTAAAAGAAAAGCATAAAACTAAATTATTTTAAATTTTTTAATAGAGAAAAAGTAGCAGAAAATATGTAATCATGCTTCGTAAATAAAATTGCAAAACTAATAGGATTAATTATTATCTCTTATTTGTCTAAAATTAATGATAGGATTAAATTTTAGGAATTTTTATAAGTATAATTAACAAAATGTTTTATACTTCTCTGAGACATAAAAATTTCCATACAGTTTTACACTGCAATATGATTTATTATGTAACAGTCATACCTAGTTTCTAAACAATTATTATAAGGCCAATCAATCAAGAGACTAATACCCAATTATTTTATAAATCATATATAATAAATTATTCTGAAAGAAATTTTTTTGTTATAGTAAAAATAATAAGTTCTGATCTCATCAATTTATGCTTAAAATGTCATTTTATATTTTCCTTTCCAAATTTACAAGTTAAAATCCTTGTAAAAGTAATGACTCAAAAATAATAACAACTCACATTTTAAAAAGTTTATTCCACTACCTAATTTTAAATAACAAACAAATCAAAATTCAATGTGACTTTCGTTAAGTTCCTATTTTCTTCCTTATTTACAGCAAATCATATTACATTTATTAAAATGCTATAATTAAAATTTCATTTCTTTCCATGAAATTATGATTTAAACTTCTGAAATTTGTATATGCAGAAAAATTAGCAAAACAATTACTCATTTCAACAAAACTAATAAAATTAGAAAAATTGTTGTTTTTGTAAAATAAACTTATGCTTTTTAAATAAAAAATTTTTTCATAACAGTAGCAAAAAAGATTTATGCTACAAAGTCAGTTCTCTTCAAAATGGGTGGAAGTATTTCTGAAAAAGTATCTCTCAACTATTAAATTTAATTTTAAAATATTTTTAACAAAAGGAGCAATTTTCACTGAAGTAATGAAATTAAAAAATGTACTTACTATCTATAATAATTATGTTCTACAGGAGAAGGTTGACATAAAGTAGGAACACCATTAGCACATCTTTGGTGAAAGCGATATCCACAAGTTTGACACCGAAACCCATGGAATAAAAGCCTACGGCAACATTCACAGAATGCAAGAGTAAAGAAAGTTTTACGAACCTAAATAACAAAAACCAATTATAATGTTCGCTAAATTAATAACCAATTATAATGTAATTAAAGCATAATAATGCGACAAAATAAGACATATGTAAATAATATATGAAAAGAAACTTTTTTTAAGAGAATTATAACTTATTCTTACAAAATTATGTGATATGCTAGTTGTAATAGGAATTCGATCATGAATTTCTACAGTAATTTCTTCTCCTTCTAAAGTACTTATGTCATCATCCCAATTGACTTCAACTCTAAAAAATAAAAATTACATCAAGATATTTAATATTTTTATGATATTGTAAATATATAGCACTTTAAGACAAAGCTTTAGTAATTCAAACAAAAATTTTGTAGTTAAGCAAAATATTCTATTAAAGAAACATTTATTACTCAAAGAATTTAAAAGCATTAAAGAGACAAATCAACCTTTTTAGAGAAACAAGAATCAAACATTTTATTAATTTCATAATCTATAATGAATTAAGACAAAGGAAAATAACTATAGTTTAATAATTATTAAGTTTTTAAAAATGTTTCAATTTTTTAACTTCACAGAAATGGAATTATATTTAAAGTAATTTAATAATTAAATTAGGAAAGCTTTTGTACAAAATAGTTTTGTGTCATATTATTATCATTTTAGTACATTTTTAAGTTTTATCTCTTTTCTTTAAATAAAGTATTTTTCTTTAATATTTAACACCTTTATTATGATTTCTTTTAATCTTTTTAACACAACTTATAACTTTTAACTATTATACTAAGTGAAATGTTAAAAAAGTAGCTATACACACTAAATAATAGCAAATTATTTTATATCAAAATATTATTCTAAGTACAAATACAATATTGAAGTTAATTTGAAATTGCAAATATGACACGATAAACATAATTTAAAATTGCCTTGATATTATCTTTCAGATAGCAAATACAAAATAAAAAATAAAAGATTTGAATAAATAAAAGAATATGATAATGGGAATTGAAACAGGAAATAATAACTTTAGATAAATCATTTTATAAAACAGCATCCTTGCTCTCATATGACTACTTCCTGTTATGAAATAATTTATATTAAACAAAAATAACAAATATTTTTACAATATAATGATTAAAAGATATGTCCAATTAAACCCTGTAATTTGCTTTTATAAAAAATTTTATAAATTATAACAAAACTTTTGTGGAGTCTAAAGAGAAATATTATAATTTCATAATTTGTAAAAGATAACCTAAACTTGTTTCTAAGAAATATAAAATGATAAGAATTCATAGATAAATTGTTTTCACACTTTTTTAATATTTTACAGAAAAGGGTCAGTAACTTAGCAAAATACAAAACATTGGTTCAAAATCATTTTATTACTTGAAAATTCCATAAATTTTACAATTTTTAAAAAATTATGCAGTACTTACTTTCCATTATGTCTATAAACTGCACACATGTCAGCTGTGAGTTTACGCCGTCTCATGGCTTTATATAGAGCCTCTCTAACTGTTTGTCCAGGTTTGACTTGAACCTTAAAAATTAGCACAGCCAAATTAACTACATTTTCTTTTCTAATTTATTTTTGATCTAACCATACAACTTGTGTAAATGCTAATCAAATTTAAGGATGTTGTACTTTTTGAATACATGCATCTGACCAATTTAACACAAGTTAATATATATATATATATATATATATATATATATATATATATATATATATATCATATTTTCCTATATATATTCTGCGGATTATGTGTTAAAAAAGTTCCAAATTTTGTTATGTGGATTATATGCCACTGAAGATAATCTGATAAAAAAGTATTTTTCATGAGAATAAGCTTACAATAAAGTTTTGAAAGAAATGCTTCTGTTTCATAGAATAAATAACAGATGGTGCTACGACTCAGTTGATTTATTTTAATTGTAATCAGCATTGTCCAATAACATTCAAGTACGAATTTAGTTCCTCTGAACGATATTAAAGATGCAATTCACTAACGTCATTTCGCATTCCGTCTTGACCTGAACTGTTTCGCTCTGAAACATTCAAATTCGTATATTGTCATAGTGAAGTGAGAATTATTAAGTGACAGAGCAAATTTTAAATTGAAAGCTATAGGGAAGGCAAATGAAAAAAATGTTGACGTAAGGTGAAAAACAAAGCATTCGCAGAACAAAAGTAAAAATGTATTTAATGTGCAGTTTGAAAATAATAAATTTCCTTCATTTAACTATTAACAAAACAAATATAGTTTATTTTTAAAATATGTCTAACCTCATTTTATATGTTATTAAAATCGAAAAATCGATAAGTTTCACTAGAATCTTCTCAGATATTGATCGAAGTGGTGCTTTCATCTCAGTTAATCCCTGTCTGCGTTGAGGTTGATTCAAACATATATTTGTCATCATAAATATTTTCGTAGAATTTATTTTTAATCATAATGTGTATTTTTTATTTTATTTGGCACCAAATTATCAGCAGTATAAGTTTTTGACTATTTGTTGGAAAAATTACCATGGAGTATGTGTTGCTGCGGATTATGCGACGTTTTTTCTTCTTTTGCTCGAAAAAGGGGGCTTAAAGATAATATGCCGCTGCCGATTATATACAGGAAAATATGGTGTATATATATACACACACTATAGTTAAAAATATTCTGTCACAGCTAATGTTTCTTTATATATGTACATAAAAAAGCATTTACAATGCAAATTTAATAGGCTTTCATGGATATTTTGGTTAATATAACAAAATAAAACTCATCTAGCTGTAAATAGAGTAATGATTGAGTGGAATTAACTTTATAAATCTGTAGTTTTTAATTGGCTTTCAGTATACCATTGCTAAAAATAATCTGTTATGGTTAATGTTTCTTTTAGTTATTTTTTCCCTTAGTGACCATTCATAATTACAATAACTTTTGTAATCATAATATTTGACATAAAACAAAGCTTTTACAGCTTTCTATGAATTTTGCACTTTTTCAGCAAGATTGGATTTCATACATGATTTTATGATCGATTGTTATTATTATATAAGGTTTTAATCATTCACTTCAGAATGTGTTCAATACCAATGTATAATCCCACTCATGTATAATACCAATGTATAATCCTACTCATTAGTTTCGCTTCATAGTCAGAACTTCATTGACATGGTATCTCTGGAAAACAGCTTGTAGCCATATAATGATTGACATTTATGAAACTAACTTTTTTCAAAGAATTTCAAACATGAATTAATAAATATTTACAATGTGCAACTCAAACAAGATTAAGTTATACACTAGCAATTTTTATATAAATGCACAGAATACAAATACCCACAAATATAAATACACAGAAATTGGCTACATATATGAACAATACAACTAGTATTATCTTCTTTTTTATTCAACAAATAAACACTGTTGATGAAAAAATAATGAAAAAATCAAATAATAAATGTCCTCTATACAACATGAAAAAAATTAAGATTAATAAATGAAAATTTTACATTTATTAATATAATTTTAACATTAATATAAATAATTAATATAATACAAATAAATTTAACATTTAATATTTGTGAATATAAATAAAACATAATCCATGATCAAAGGTAGAAAAACATTTATGATAAGAAATTTAAATGACTTAAAATTCATACAGAATATATGCATTACATTTAGCACTCTTAAATGCACTATAATTATCATTTCATGCACTTTCAAAAATATGAGCTGAAATGCTAGTCATTTACAATTTATATAAATTGTAAGAATTTAATCTCAATTTTTGCTTTTTTTAATCTTATTTTCATGTGATTTGTCTTTTTTTATATCTTACTTCTATATCAGGAATATCATTAATGTGTTGATATGCTGTATAGCTAAAATTAATATGAGCTTATAAAAGAAAGTTTTATGTTACCTCTTTTAATAATCAGGCACATTTTTTTCTTTACAGTAATAAATTTTAACTAATATTTCCTTATTCATTTTCAATATGAAATAAATGGATAAAAAAAATTTACATGATATTAGGGATTATCAGAAAATAGATTTTAAAAAAATGCATAACTTACAGTAGTACGTTGCTGATTTGGCAAAAAAGCTCTAACTACAGATTTTAAAGGGGATCTTGGTGATATTCTGGGGCTTGTGTCAGCAGCAGCAGCATTTCCTATAAGAGAATAATTACAGAAATGAATTCAATATTATTTTTAAACAATAACTTTAGATTTTCTTTAGATTTTTAGAGGAAGGTGACAGCTCAGGTGTGGCCTCGTCACCTGACCTTGGTTCAAAATTACGAGGCACCTTAATTAGAGCAAAGACGTACTTTCACCTTCGTGGTGCTCTGTTCCAAACGAAAGACGCACCCTATTGACTTAATTCGTACTGCCAACGGCATAGCGAGCTTGGCTTGTCCAAGTGTCATAAGTAACAACAACAACAACAGATTTTCCACAATAACTGTTTTGCAATTAGAAAGCACCAAAAGAAAATTTTACTGAAAAGCTATTTTCAAATGAGAAATTGGAATGTTTTTTCAATGTTTTTTAAAAATTTTACATCACAGTAAACATACACAAAAATATAAATTGAAGCAATATTTTTTATCTAGTTGTTAACAAAATCAGCAGTATTATTTTTTATTGCATTATATTTAAATAATATAAAAGCTCTTTAGCACTAACATAAAATAAATAAGCAACAATACAATGTCGTTATTTGGGAGAATTAATAATTCATTAATATAATTACTCTTTAATATAATTTATTCATTTTTAAGAAAAAATAAATACATTTAAAATAAAGTAAATTATACAGATTTGACTATTAAAACAACAATAGCATAAAGAAAATCAAATCAAAAGATACTCCTACTTCATGAACACATCCCAAGTATACACATAATGAAAGATATGTGCATTTATAAAACAGTTCACATACATGCATGTTTTAAGGGTAAACATTAACTCTTGGTTTGATATAAATATCTACAGTTTAAAAATGAATACATGAAGAAAAAATAGCAATTAATAATCAAATTACCCTATTTGCCAACTCAAGCATGTAAATTATAAGTTCATTTCATTTGTTGATAAATTAATAAAACAGATTAATGGAAAGCAAATAAAATATATACTTATTCTAGCAAACAATATGGCTCATGAAGATTAAATATTAAATCTGCAAGTAGTTTGGGGGTTTACAGAGTTGTGAAATTAGTAGAAACAGTAGCTACAACAGCAGCTGAAACAACTATTACCCAATAGCCATACAGACAAACTGGAGATTAATAATAGAAACAGGCAACTCATCTTATACTGCTTAGAGTCTATACCACACTTCCATCTACTGTAGAAACTAGAGAGGTGTTGCGGTGCTGCTTTTTTAATAACCCATGACCAGACATTCTCAAATGGAAATCACATAGGCCAGGATGGTAATCAAATATCCTCTGTATTGAGAAAGATCAAAATTTGGCATAGAACACGTGCTCTTATATATATCTTGTTAAAAGATAGCATTTCAAAACTGCAAAGATACTGGCCTTAAATCATCAGAACTATACTGAATGTCATTCAAATTATTGACAATTCTAATACAGATTCAGGTTGTCTACCCATACTATTATTATGATAATATTAAAAGCAACCTGGCAATGAGCACTCTCCTTGGAGCCTCCAGACATAGATACAGCCATTAAAATAAAGAATCAGGATTCCTCTGAAAATACAACATTTATAGCACTCTTATATACAGCTTCGTCATTGGGTTTCACATAGTCCTCATCTGTTTTTGTGCTATTTCATCAAGGGCAATTGAAGTAATGTTCACTATGCTGATGGTCCATGTTTCTCCAAATACTATCAAAGGATGTAATGCTGGATGCTGTAATGTGGATGCTAGTAAATGCTGGATGTATTACAAATAAGACCATTTCTGAACTAATGATGTAGTCATACGATTTTTTAAAACCAATCACATAATAAGTCCATATAAATCAAAAGAGGGTTTGATATCCTGCATGACATTTAGTATAGCCTTCATCAATCCATTAATTCCATCTTTGCATGACATTGGTCAGATTCCAACTTAATGTATGTAGTAAGATAGAATGATAATCCACACACTTGATAGGCAACACAATCCTGCCTCTATCAAAAACCAATACATGCTGGTACACACATCTTTTTATTTGCAATATAACTAGATATTCTACGAAAATTCTGGCCTTAGCAATTTTCAAATAAGAAATCCACTGCATAACTTTTTTTCATGCAGAGCTACAGAGCTCATTTGTTCACCATATGTCATCCATAATTGGGTAAAAATATACTTGAGGGTGCCCCTTGGCGAGATTGGTGATTTTTGTTTGACGCCAATCCTGTTCGCGCAGAACGCTGTGCAAACAGTAATGACGGCCAAAACAATTTGAAATTTCAAAAATAATGCAGTAAGCACATAAAAAAAAGAAAAAATGTACTCACTTTAATTTACTGGAATATCCTCACTTTGAGGTACACAAAAATCTCTAATAGCACCTACAGATATTGCTTAAATTTAACCTCAGAAGAAAAACAATCACAATCTAAACCAATCAGAACCGTGAATGGATTTCAGAATAACGTTTAGGGTTATCATAAATAGAACAACATCGCCAAACTTGGTGAGAATTCAAGGGGCATCCTGAAGTATAGTCTAACCCCATAATTGTAATAATTTGTGTATTCCAATCATTTTTTTCCCTTTCATGTTCACAAGATCATTCTTGTGTTGTGTTGCAATTTTAATGGCCAGCAGCTTGATCCTAGTATACGCTTATGTCTACAAATCAAATAGCATTGTATGTATATAAGTGTGTATAAGTATGTTTGTCCATACAGCCATTTAATAAACTTACAGTTGTGAAGTTATTACAGATAATCTATTCCTGAATAATTTCCAAAATTATGAAAAAGGAAAGAAATAAACAAAAATTAAGTATTTAAACATTTTATGCACTCAGTAGCTAAAAAAGAGTTCATACAGATTTCCAAGAATCAAATTCCATGAGTCGAATCAAAAATTTCAAGAGGTATCAAAATCAAATACGCACATAATTATGTATATGCAACATTTTTCAATCATATTTGAAAATAATAGAAATAAATAATTGCAAAAATTAATAAGAATAATTTTTATTTAAGTTAGAATTATTTTTAATGATTATTTCAAAAGCCTTCAATGAATTTACAGCTCTAACAGAAACAACAGTTTTTGCTTAAATAATCAATATTTTTTATATCACGGGATTATACATTGTGTAAAATAAAGGGTAATTTTAGAATTTTTAAACATCTTCAAGATTCCTATCTATTAATTTATTGAGTATTTCAAGACGTCTTTAACAACCTTTTTCAAATATAAATATACTTACTCAAAACAATACGATACAACTCAAAACAAATACAACGATTAGTTTCCAAGATGATTTTTTTTTTCCCAATTATTATTTAATAAGTGATTCTAAATTTTTTTGTTTACTTTCAAACTCTTTTAAATCTATAAAATTTCACATCCATATTCTAAACTTTTCTATTTCTTTAATCATTCAGTAGATTTTCATAATTTTTGGTTATTCATAAACACAAAATTTTGCTGTTAGAAAATGTTAACTTTCTACCTCTTAAAGCTTTCAATTCATTATTTATATTCAGCAATAACTGTTGCTTTTCTGTAGCACCATGACAACACATGTTTGATTTTGTAATTAACGTTAATTTGCCAGTTCTTTCAGCTTCCTCAGCATACTCTATTGTAAACTTTTCAAGTTCTTTTATATCATCTTTCAAATACTTCTTTTTTATTTTCAGTTCATGAATTTCTTTAAGAAATGCTTTTCGCTTTCCCTCGATTATCAGTTGCTTTTTTGCTATTTAATTTATCTAAATTTAGTTTATACTTTTGTCTGGCACCAACATTAAAACTAAGTAGGTTTTTGCTAATTATACATTGTTGACACTTCATATTTTTCTGACATCATCATCAATGATTCACTTAGCCAAAATTGATTGATTATTTAAATTTCCTATCATCAAATTTTTATTCACAGAAAACTCACATACAACAGATGCTTTACCATGAGAGAGTAGTTAAAGTAAAATAACTACTTTTCATAAGTGACTCATCTATTTGAGAGTAAGTTAAAATAAAAAATACCTATTCTATTTTTAACAGAATCAAATTAAATCAATACAATCTTGAAATCTTACAGTCAGTTACAGTAATTTAAATTTTTCTACAAAATTACGAAATTCTTTTAAAACAAAATCACATTCCAACACATTTATTTTAGACGAATACAAAAGAAGTTTCAGCATTTTATTTAAATTACTTAATTCATTACATATTAGAATTTCAAGACCCATACTTGGAATGTTTTGTATTAAAGAATATTGCAAAGAATATTTTTCAATTAACTTTCTGGTCATTAATAATAAAAATGATCTGTAATTTTTTAAAAAAACGTTCATCTTTTGTTATTCTGTCAAAGTCTTGCTTATATACAATTCTCTGATGATATTTTTTGGTAACAAATCCAACATCTTAATTGACTAGCAATGATTTAATTAAATGAAGAAACAAATAACAAAGATTCTTTTAAAAACTTTTGCATTAAACTTTTCAACAATGCATAAAATCCTGTAATATATGGCAACATTGGTTTACCAGTTTTATAAAGTGTCAGAAAAATTTCGACATCCCGGGCAATATATATATATATATAAAATGTTATTGAAAAAAGCTCATTTATTGTACACTTCTACACAATATCAAAAGTTTTGGTACCAAGAAAAGGAAATTCTTTGTTTAGAACATATGACATATATGTTTAAAGATACAGTAACATTTCAAGCAATCTGTTAGAAACATTTAACTATCATTGTTTGAAAGACTTAAAAGGAAATTTTATGCCTCGCCCAAGGCTACCAAAGTCATCCCTACAAGTGGGTGAGTCCTAAAATAAATGCACTTGCTGTTACTTAAACTTCTGAAAATGAGGAACATCCATGGCTGTAAGTGTTGTGTTGAATGTGTAGACTGCAGCTTCCAACATTTACAATATTTGAGTGTTGTGCACTTTTTTAAAAAAATTAGCCCGTTTAATGAAAATAGATCAGTTTACATTCAGGCCATTCATTGAAAATTGGAATAATCCACTTGTTCTTAATTCTAAACACTTCTCATTCATTTTTTGAAACAAAATATCTTCAGTTGAGTGACCTAAAAAATCTGATGAAAAATATCGTATTTTAACAGTATCATTATCCCAAAATCTTATCTGGCAATCGAACTGTTTTGTCTACAGATGATTGATTATTTAAGCTTTTATCAAACAGAACATAACAACAAGCATTCTTAACGTTTTCTTTCAATAAGTTGGGAAAATAATGTGCAATTCCAAAAATTGTTAAACTGAAATTTTTTTTCACCACAACTGAATTGCTTTGCAATAGTATAATCTAGAAACATTGTTTGAAAGAGAAAATTTATAATACTACAAGAACTGCAGCTGAATCCACCATTTAAGACTTTAAGGAGCTTTAGAATTTCAGCCTTTAAAATTTCTTTTGAAGAAATAAATGAATCTATAATTGCAGATCATGCTTTAGATTCACACTCTTTAACAAGAACAGCAGTAGTGGAAAAATCTTTTAAATGAGTAAATATTTTGGTAAATACAGCCTGTCTAATAATGTTTTTTTTCTTTTCATATGGGATTTGATTACCAATTCATCCAGATTTGGAATATAGAAGTCTTTCTTGCAAAATAGGCAATAAGCATTATTTTTGAACCACACAAAAGCAAATCAATCAATTAAATGGCTTTTCCAGAGACTATTGGTCATTGAAAAGACACTTTCCCCCAGGCATATTAAATAACTAATCTCAGTCTTTATTTCATTGATAAACAAATTCATCTTGGTTCACTGAAATTATATGAAATTTTCCCCAAGGGAGAGAGATATAGAAAGAATATTTTAATTTAAAAATTTTATATTTAAATATTAATATTCATATATAATGTAATGAAAACAGGAACAAACAGAAAAAGAATCAATTAAACTTGCCCGTCTGATTGCACAATATGACGATCTTGTTTGGTGATTACTTCACTTCATATACATACACCTAAATACTACTAAAATCACTATCATGAAATTATTGTGGCTCAACTAGATCTTTAAGCAGTTAAGAATACAACAATCTAATATCAACTGTGCCATCATCAAGTGCTAACACTAAGAGCTAATACTTAATTGAGTTTTTGAAGAGTTTCATTGAAATTTTAAAATATAAAAGCAAAGAACTAAAAAAAATATTTTCAGCCAAAATATAAATGCATCAAGGTTAGTAAAAATTCCAGGAATAATTCATGATTTTCAAGGAGTCAAAGACCCTTATAAAATTTTGGAATTCCAAGAGTTTCTAGGAGTTGTATGAACCCTGTAAAAATGCCTTATTCAATTGGAAATAAAAATTTTCACAATTAAAAAAGTTTGCATCTTTTTAGAAAATCAGTCCGAAGTTTCTGTATATTTATTTTATGTGTATTTAGTTATTGCCTATTATCAAGGAATTCACTATGTATACAAATAAATTATAAACATACAAATCATGAATCCTCATCTCTGGTTCTCAACACATTTTCCTCCATTCATACATTACTTTTTCCTAGAACTAAACTGTTTCTATGTACTTCCATTGTAAATTATTATTATTATACTGCTGTGCTAGAACGGTACATTTCAGCTTAATTTACACACATAACAATTAAACGATATTTACTACATTCCCTGAATTCTAATGAAAATTAGTAATAATTCACCGATTTATGATGATATTCAATATATCATACAAAATTTACCTATAAAGGAAAATATATTACCATGACAATTGGCCCAAACATTGTCAAGTGTTGTTGCAATAAGCTTTTATGAGAATTTTTGAAATGTATGAGTTTCTGAGAATTGAAATGTTTCATTTATTTTCATTGAAATGTCTTTTTTTTAATGAAGAACTTCAATAAGCTTTTTTGTCACAATAAGTATAAAAATAAACTCACTTGCATAACTGTTTTGACTATTATTTGAATTTATTTGCATTCTAGCAAGGAAGGTATCACTATAAAGCTTGGCCTCATCTGCATCATCAAGATACTCAGGTGAATCTCTACCATCACAGTCATTGCCAATTTGTTCCAGTAATCTTTGTTCCTGAATCTGAAACTCATTGAGCTTACTTGTCAGATCTTCATATTCCTAAATACAAAAAAAGTATGCAGAATTTTTTTCACTTAATTTAAAATTTATTATTGAATTGCATATTGATCAAAGCATTCAATCATAATAAGTTAATTTAAAATAAGCATTTTCAGTTTACTGCTACTATTAATGTATAAACATCAATAATTTGGTACAAGTTCAATAAAAAAATATTTCAGACAAATTATAGCTCGCAAACTTTTCAATTCCATTTTGGGTATGATTTTTTCAGATAAATATTGACTGCACTACAATCCTTTAATAATTTCAAGTAAGAAAATTGGGTAGATTATTTAATACAGGAGTTACCTTTTTAAAATATAATAGAACCTTATGTATATGAAATAGCTGGGATTGAAAGGTCTCCATTTTAAATAAAATCTAATTTACAACAAATAAGAGTATAATTAGATGTAAATTAATGAAAAATAATTTATTACATTTATGTAATATATACTGTGTACATGAACACTATGATAAACATAATTGCATGTGAAAATATTATAAATAATTAAGGCAAAAATAACAAATTTTTAACAGGTGTTTGTTATAAATAAATGAAATTTCAATTGCATTCAACATTGTAACCACAAACAAAATCGTAACTTTCAATTTTCAATTCGAAGTATCAAAGCCAGAGTATATGTAAATCTCTTCCCATAATTTTCCTAAGTTAAGCTATAAAAATTACATGAATTTTGCACTCATAAAGAACAATCCAAAGGAAGTTACTCAAATGATAAATCTACATCTATGAATGATGAAAACAAATGACAAACTTTGATCAAAAGTAATATGTAAACAACCAAAATTTAAAGGATTTTTCTCTTAGCTTCCTTTAATAATTATAGTTTAAGTAGTAAATATCATTCCTTCCTAATCTTCTAAAGATTATTTTTTATTTTATACAGGAGAGATTTTCTTCACAGATTAAAATAAAAAAAATATTTTCATCTGCAGCACATACTAGCTGTTTCCATTCTAAAAAAAAAAGGAGATACTATTTTTAAAGCAATTAATGAAAGAGGATGAAAAATGGATAATTTATAATACATTTAGCATAAAAAGTCTCGGGGAAAGCGTGATAAACCTGTGATCTACCTATAGTTACCACAAAAGCTGGTCTTCATTCAAAGAAGGTAATGCTCTGTGTCTGGTAAGACTGGAAAGGAATCCTTTACTATGAGCTTTTATCAAATAATCAAACAATAAATTTGGAAAAGTATTACTCTCAATTAGATAAATTGAAGGCAGCAATTAAACAAAAATGTTCAATAATAGTGAATCAGAAAGGCGTTGTATTTCCTAAGGACAATGCCTGACCTTATGGATCTTTGACAACTCAACAAAATTTGTTGGAATTTGATTGAGATGTTTAACCCCATCTCTCTTATTTTCCAGACTTCGTACCCTCATACTTCCATCTTTTCCAATCATTACAAAATTTCCTTGACAGAAAAAATATTAACCTTTTTATTGAAATAAAAACTCATTTAGACAAATTTTAAAAAAAAAAAACCCACAGTAGTTTTGTGAGGACGGAATTATCAATTTGCATGAAAGTTAGAAAAAGGTTGTGAAACAAAATGGCATCGCTATAATCTAATAAATATATACTAAAATTTAAATGGGTTGCTTTTCAATATTCCTTAAAAATTGGAAATAACTTTCTGGACAACCCAATATAATAAACTTCAGGTTATCATGAAATTAAATGACACAGTTATTGTGGATAATCCACAAAATTATCAAAGAAAGGAACAAATCAATACAAATTTACATTTGAATAAATTAAACACTCAGTAACTAAAACATAATTATTACTTGAAAGTTAATGTTTTCATTATTTATAAATTTACTCACAATTTAGTTTCTCAAAAAATATGTAAAAAACACTTAAATTTTTATATTATAATATTCTTTATTAAGGATGGAAGTCCTTCTGTAATTTAAACATCACAGATAACCCACAGACCAGAAAATCACTTTATGAATAATCAGAAATTTACTATACATGTTATTGTTAGATTTAATTATTATAAATTTTTTTCATGAAATAAGTTTTTAATGAATGTTATTTCTCTTGTATTAATTTTCATGCTTTATTCTATTTTTGATGTTTTGTTCAAATTAAATAAAAAAGGCAAACATTAAAAAATTTAAATTTAAAATATAATCTTTACAAACTAAATATAATCATAAAATAGAATAAAAGCAAATTTGCCTAGCAAGAAATAAATTAAAGTGGCATGACAGCCCATATTTGGTTCAGGCCAACAGTATCCATATTTGTTTTTATCACTGAGGGCCCTTAAGTATATGTCACATATGGAGGTGTTAAGTATATGTCACAGTTAAAAGATCAACATAATGCAAAACCCTAATTGTATAGTTACCAAGTATGCTTGGTACTCAATTTTATCAACCCACTCAAGAAAAGAAAGGCTGGTTAACTGGACCGAACTTCAGATGTGTACAAAATATGAAGAGCTACACGCTAAGCAACTAGCTTCCTAGCAAGAAATAAAAAATATATATAATACTTACTGTTATATACATTGAAGGAGGGTGTTGATATTCTGCAAATCTTGCATTCAAAGCTTCTAAGTTTCCTTTTGTTAGCCTTATCATGCTTTGAATATTCTTTAGCTACAAATTAAAATGTTAAATTTGTAAAACATAAAAAAGTTCAAAAAATAATATAAAAGAAAATATAAATGAACTAGGTTAAAACTCAATTTGCTTGATTTAGAGAGAAACTATTATTATTACAAAACAATTTTGACAAAATATATTCTGTACATAAAATATTCATAAAGTCATAATATAATGTATATCTTTTACAAAATATAAATTAATGGTAAAAATTTACAATCTGGTACCCTTTGATTTTTAGCAATTTTTTTAAAAGCAAGATAGGCCCCAACATATGACTAGCAAGATGGCTGATACACAAAAGCTGTACAAAGTTAAGGTTTCCAAAAATTGAATTTTATCACCAAGATAAACTGCCAAACCAAGGAGTACCAGATTCTACACTGTACCCAAATTATTTTAATAACAAATATTTTAAAAGCTTAAAACACAATTCCTTAGCATCTTCCAATAACATATATTCACTTTCTAAATTGATTAACTTCACTTTCTGAATTCTATTAAATTTTAATTTCAAAACTGTAAATAGTATATAACTGTATGTATTCAGAGCAAAATTCACTTATAATAAGAATTAGCACTACAAAATGTAAATAATATAAATAATATTAATCTTGAAATAAATCTACTTTTTATTATTTTTCTCAACTTTTTGTTTTATGGATATTATCAATTTAACAAATCAAGCATTCATATAAAAAAGATATGATGAACAAGGGGTCGGTTAATCTGTTCCTTTGTGATCATATTTCAGGATAATTCTACTAAGACCAATTTTTTAAAGTAAATTCTGAATTATTACAAACGTCCAAAATAAGAATCAAACTGTAATCTAGTGTGTTGAGTATTCAACTACTAATTCAGCTAACTGAACAATAATTCATACAGATTAAATTCAACACTTAATTAATATATGTTGATTAATATCCTGACAGTGAATAAAGAAATTAAATAAAGAAAATCAAGACTTCATTTAAACTGACTTTTACATGAATGTATCAAAGCATAAATTATTAAAATTGAATATTAAAAACTCTTTTATTTTTACTAATCTTTCTCTTTTTACAATTATTTATAACAGGAATACTATTCCATTTCCATGACACAAGCAATAAAGTTATCAAAGATTACTGACAATGTTGAACAAAATATTAATAGTCATGACCTTCACTTCAAGATTTTAAATTCTTAACCTTTTACAATAATAAATTTTATAAAGTTAAAATTTTTAATATATATATATTGTAATTAATAGTTAGTGGTATTTTTTAACCTTTATTCAGAACATAAATAGCAAGTTGACTGCCAAATGATAATTAGTTCAATACTTCATGGATTCAATTCTATTAAGAACTTGTGTGTTTATAGTGTTTTGAATGCCACTTTAAACAGTAAGTCCCCATTTAATTACCAGTTGTATGCAAAAACCATTGTTGGAAAATAAGCAAATCAAACCAATCTGAAAATTATTGCCAAAAAAAAATTATCTGTTCTTTAATATGACTCATAAAATGGAAGAATATGAAAAAACTTCTAACAGCAAATTCACTTTTATATTACTCAACATAGAAATTACTGTACTAATAATGAATTATAAAAAACTGAGCAAACATTTCTGTATAAAATAGTAAAATTGATATAAATAGAAAATTTTAAACTGAAAGGTAATTTGTTACTGAAAAAATCCAAAATGAAATTGATATTGGAATTTTCTAGACCATCGTCAAAAACAAAAGATTATAAAAGAAGGCTGGAAACAGGCATACAAAAATTATGGTAGGATCTGTCGACTGAAAAGTTGAGACATCTCTCAAACAAGTCCTTTTTTTTAACAAATTCCAATTTAAATGGGCTCTTAAATAAAGTCAAACATTTTGCCGTTTAGATTAATGACCAAAGCAATAGTTTAAATTAACAATTAAGAGAAAATTCTGGGACTAAGCTGATCATTGAAATCCTCAACTTATCTCAGTAAATCATGTGAGACCCTGCTAAGAGTCGTTGAATACTGATTTAGAAAATATTTCCTTATGCAGAAAACCATAAGGAAAAAAAAATGCCTATGTTATTAAGTTGTAGTTTCTTTTAAATCAAAGAGCCAGTTGGAAATATAAAACACCACTGAAACTAGCAGTAAATTTAGCAGAGAAATTTTATAGAAAAATTCTTTCTGACAAGAGAAAATCTGCATAAATATTTTCTTCGAGAAAATAATGATGATTTTAAAAATTTATGAAAAATTTTTGTCCAGTGTGAAATATACAGTCCTTTCACATCTCACTTGATATTTGAAGGTAGGATGAAATAAAATTTATAGTATTATATTAACCTTATAAAATAATAAACTATAGAAAATAATAAATAAAAAATTTGGATTAAAACAATCTTTAAAGTCCCCCCCCCCATCATCAAGTTTAACTTCAAAAAATTTGATAAATAAATAAACATGACATTAAACATTTTCAATCCTGAACATATCTGTTTTAATGAAGTTCCTCACTTAATTATTGTGATACCAAGTACTTATAACTAATTGCATTAATGTGTGCCTTTACTTGACATTTTTTTAAATAAAAGTATTTCCTCCAAATATTGTAATCTTTTATAGATATAGTTTAGTCTCATTACAAACTTTAATAACAAATTATTTATGAGTAGGAAAACTATCATTCAGTTTTATTTTTAACAAATATATCAAGAACATTGGTATCATTCAGTATAGTAATCCACATATTTAAGATGAATCACTATCCCCCAAGCTAGAAAAATTTACAAACTTAAATAATTATTCACAATCTGACATAAAAAAGTAAATAAATAAATAAAAAGAAATAAATATTTAACTAAGCATTTGTATTTATATAAAGTATAGATGTCAGCAAGGATGTGAGATTAGAAATTCAAAACAGTATAAATTTAAAAATAATTAAATTTATTACATTGCTAAAGATTGATTTTGAAATCATATTTTATCAGATCTTAGAATATATATTGATTTGAATGACCTTTTTATTAAAATAAGTTTTGACATGTGAAAACAAAAAATGTTTCCTTTGACTTTTAAAAACTATCATTTTAAGCAAGATGTTATAAAATCTATGCGCATTTCATTGTCATATTTGACATTTTATTTTCAAAACCACTTAGAGTCATCTTAAAAGAAGAAATTTGTTATGCAATTTATTAATTTACAAATTGTTTCCTAAATGTCTATTACACTTTTTACCAATCCCCTTCGCAAGTCCCACAGGCTGCCTCAAAATGTGCTCCAGTAGCCAGCATAGGGGTGTACCTGGGCAAAGTGGGTGATATACGTTGGAAGAGTAATCTCCTGGTAGGGCCACCCATGGCATGAATGCCACTCCAATATGCTCAGCTAAAGCCTGGGGCCATGGAACCCAGTCAGACTTCAGTGCTCCAGTATTCTCAAACAGTAGCTGCTCTGTTACTCCATCTATAATTAGGTCACTCTCTGCACAAGATTTAAAAGTGGACATTTAAGATCTCAGAGTTACAGTAACAAAAACAGACCTTTCCTATCTGTGGGACATGTCACAGAGAACAGGCGACTACTGATCATATTTTGGATTGTCTGACGCTTTCCAGACTAGATCTATACAGAAACCCAATCATGGTTTTAGACTTTTTGAGAGTGAATAAATTCATAGACCTAGTTTAGTTCTGCTGAGATAAATAACAACAACACATTTTATAGACAAATTAAAAAAATAAATGATGAATTTATCTTAAAGTAATAGAATCTCTCTACCTAGATTTTACAGCTGCCTATTTTTCTTTGCAAGACATGATTAATAATTAATTTAAATCTTGAAAAACTAATTCATCATTTTGTTTCAATAACATTCTGAGAAACTATACAACTATGCAATATACAAAAACTACATAAGAAAAATATACACTATATACATATATATATATATCTTCTAAAGCTTTTCTAAAAATAGTTATGCATCATTCCTTCAAAAATATGATTAAAAATATAATGCACAGAAGAGTATTTTAAAGAAATTAAATTAATATAATAACGAAATAAATTAAATGAAAATTGCTAAGCAATAAAATACTTTTTTTATCAAAAATCCATTAATTTATTATAAATATATTTTAGCAACTAGAAAAGTACACTTTACATTGACTTTTGATAAACTTTTGAAAAAAATGTATAATAATTTTTACTATATACATTTCTGGAATTTGGCAGCTCATGTAAGTGCTGCAGCACATTGGTTGAGAATCAGTAAGCTTTTCATCATTATAATGAGAAGTTTAAGAATTTTTTTATTTTAAATATTGAAATTTTTACATTTTATTAAAACATGCATTGATCTGCTACTTTAGAAAATACATATATTTTTAGGAATTTATAGTAAGATTTTTGCTTATGAAAACAAAAATATTTAAAAGGCATTCCTTAAAAATCAGCAGGAATTCACAAGGGAAACATACTCAAAATGAGACTGAAGTTGGTGAACCTACTTTATTTAAATAATATGAACCACTAATTCAGCATCAAGTAAACCAATCAACAGCTCAATCAATTGTTTTCAAACACAGCGTAATATAGCTGTACCCTTGTCTAGGCTTTTGTTACTAAAACTGTTTGTTATTTAACTTTTATATAAAATTATTAAAGGGTAAATAAATGTCCTAAAAAATTGATAGATTGTTTCATTGAAGGAAATCTTAAAACTTAAAGCTAAGGAAAATCTGACATTTTTTAGTTGTTTCAATTATTCATAATAATTTCAGGAAGTCAAACTCTCAATTGACTGACTATAATTATATGAATAAAGAGGACTCTAAAAAGAAAACTGATGATAGTCATAAAAACAGGAGAATATATAAAAATCATAATCTTTCATTAGTCAATTACAGAGTAATAAAAAACCTTGGATAACAAAATGATAAATTATAAATTACTTTTTATGTAAAAGGATTTTGAGATAAATAAATATCTATTTTCATAAAACCACATTAATAAAAACAACTTCTAATAAACTTATGACTGATCAATGGAATTTGCAACTGAAATGTCAATTAAAAAGTAAACATGTTTATTAAGACAACTCTTTAAGACTCCAAATGAATTCTAAATAAAGAAATAAAATAAGTCTTTAATTCACAAATGCAGGCAAATATTTTATTTAGGAAAATGAATTATGAAAAAATTTCTAATAGTAGTTAGATATTTTTTCAATACTCCTATAACAATTACTCACTAAAAATTTTGACTTAAAAAAATTAGCAATTCAATGTTCTTTCCTTGCAGGTTCAAGACCAGCCACTATTGACGAAAAAATATGATTATTGTGTTTCTATTTTCTACATGCACATAGCTATTAAAGTGAACACTTTATATTTTTAGATTTCCTCATATGATACCAGGCCGAGCTGGCAGCCGAATGGTTAGCGCTCTTGCCTTCGGTTCAACAGCTCGTGGGTTCGAATCCCACCTTGGGCATGGATGTTTGTAGTGGTTCGGAATCCACTTTAAGCCGTAAGTCCCGGTCTAATTAGCCCTCGTGTGCAAAAAATGACCGTTGAGCGACAAACAAACCAAACCATATGATACCAGATACAGCTCACTATCCATGAGATGTTCCCTCAGAATAAAAATGTACTAAATGTCTTACTATAAATCTTCAACTATTAAGCTATATATTTCAAGGCTCTCAACATTCACTAGAAGAATGAAAGACATACTAAAAATTAGAAACAACTGAATAAAATCATGAATAAAGCTATAAATCAAACCAGGATTAAAACAGAAGAAAATAATAAAAATGAAAATGACTTAATGAATGAAAACATTAAGTCTTAATGAAAACAGCAATTGAAAGGCTGGAAGCTACATAAATATATTTTTTCTATAAGGCTTTATAGGATATTAATAAGAAACTATTAACTGTTTAAATATTAGCACAAGAAAATTTATTTGCATTAATTTCATTTTTCAAGAAAATATAAACAAAAAACAATCAATCAACTTTGATTTATTTCATTTTGAATAAAGCCACTAAACCTTTCAATTAAGTTGTCAGATTTTTAATCACTAGAGAAATTTCATAAGATAGAAATTAAAAGAAAAAATAAACAAAATAATAAATACAGATTACTGTAAATGACAAAATAAAATGATCATTTTTATGAAGTAACCTATATTATAAAAGTATGCAAATAGCATATATTGATAGATTCATCCTTATATAATGTACAAATAAGGTATTATCGCAATTAAAATTTTTATAACAAGGTACAGAATTTTTTTTACAGTACAGAAATGGACAAACCATCAATATATAATAATGATAAATTAAGATTTATTAAAAAAATATGATGTGTGTTGTAACTGAATGATTCTATAATCAGTAACTAATTTCCTAGCTTAAGTTTTCACAAAAAATAATTCAAGTATCACTGGAGATAAAAACAAAAACAATATTTTACTTTGAAAATCTTTGTCACTTTTTTCATAAAAAAAACTTAACTCATTTTTTCAAAAAATTTCACACCTGGAAATAATGAGTTATTTATATTGAAAAATCAAGAAATCATAAATTGCAAGAAAAATTATTATTAGAAAAAAATTATCATTGAAAGAATACAAAGCTTCAATTAAGTATATTTATTTGCAAATTAATCCAATATTCCAACTGAACCAAAAAATATTTTTGACAATTTATCCTTTTATTCCTCAAATGCTTACAAAAGTAGATTTCTCACAGAATTAAATTATGCAGTAAATTTCCTAAATAAATGTTTATATAGTTAAAAAATAGTACTAACATAAAAAATTTAGTGAAATAGGAATATTTTGAAATATTTAATGTAAACTTAACTTTTTATATAAAATTTGTCTTACAACAAGCTATTTCTCATAAAATTAATTTAACTCGAAATCTTCACACATTTAAATTATAATTTTTTACTATATTTAACTGCATAATTTATAAAATCCTTAAATGTAAAGTATTTATTTGTATTCATTTTTATATTTAAAGTATTTATTTTAATGCAATACATATTCTTTTTAACAATTCAGATCGAGGGTATAGCAATAAATCTCTTTGTGCATAATTACAATTATTGACAACATGCAGTTTTTTTTATTTTAAATACAATTTTTATATGCAATACTTCCAGCTTCTTAGAATTAATCATTTATTTATATTGAATATGTTAACAAACTGTTTTTTTGCCGAGTCAATATCTGCGATTTTTATAATCAGACACAAATTGGATAAGATTTTGTTTACCAATAATATAAATAAAAATAGGAAACTGGGACGAATGATAATTCAGCCACAACTGATGATTTATTTATACATATATTAGAATATTAAATGTTTATAAAGCAAACTTACAGCCATATTAACTTTCTGTTGATAGAAAATTTCAAAATTTACTGTGACGACTCGATGCAAGCAACCGAGTACATAAACATAACCAAAATTCGTAACTTAATTTACACTCAAGTCGTAATAAATACAATGCATCAAAAATATTTTCTGAATTAATGCAGCACACATCTGTGTCTTGATTTTTTAAAATAATTACGTGCACATTTCTCAGATCACAGCACACTGTGTAACAACTCGTGTATCATTTGTATAACAATGTGCATTATATATAAATCCAAATTTATAAATCACGTAATTTTTCACAAGCTCGAAGTTTTAAGCTTTCATCTCTAATTTATTAAACTTACTAATCCTTTTAAATACTTTCTATAAATATATTTTTTAAGATTAATAATTGTAGAGCAAACCTTTTTACAAGGGAATGTATAGATAATTTAATACGGAAGTATGCAAACATAATGTGAAGTAAATAAAATATAAGAACGTATATATAATATTGATTGTAATTATTAAAAGATAACATGAGATAAAACTTTTTGAAAATCGTGCAGCAAATTGCAATTTGATATTGTACACAATGTTGCATACTTGATGAATAAGCATTAATATAATATTGTCATTGAGAAAGTATTTAGCAACCATGCCGCATTAAATAACTGCATTCCCAATTGTCCACATATCGCTTCCGAGTGCAGTTTAAAAAATGCGTAATAAATGAATGCAAGAAAATGCATCTGGTTTAATATGCATTACTCCGTATTATGTTATAATGTATCATTGTGATGTGAACACTAATGTGTGAAACATTCCTCTTTTATACTTCCTAATAGATAAACACTGAAAATTATGTACTGCTCATAAAAATACGCACCTCTTCTAAGAGCAATTCCGATTTTTCGTCATTGAAAGATTTATCGGGTGAATCCAGACGTAAATTTGGTACGGAACCATTATACATTGGTTGAGGAACCACCGCCATCTTGTTTAACCAGACGTTTCCCACAATGCCTAGCATGACACGTGACCTTAAGACGAGCGCAATTTATGTTATGTTGAGACCGGCGATTTCAACCCCCTCCCCTCTTCAAGAAAGCTCCAATTAAAATACTCCCCAAAATGTAAGAGCATAATTTTCGTATGGTAAATTTTACATGTAGAAACAAATTGTTTCCCAATATCGATTACATTTTGTCAATTTTAACCAAAATTTAATGTAAACTAAACATTCGTACTGCATTTTCAAATAAGATTATTTCTCGGTACGTTCCTTAATAGCAGCTTTATCATCATAGCTATGAAACTAATTATAACGAAATTTCCTTTATTTTCTAATATTGAAATCTCAAAAATGATTTAAGTATTTTTTTTAATTATGTATGTTCGCAATTAGTATTTTTCAATATCATAAATTAAATATAGGTAAAAAAAATTCATTGTCAATGATAAACAATATGAAAGTATTGTTATGAAAAAAATTTTTTTGTTATTTTCCTCATTTAAAATCAGATTTTTTTATTTATGTAATTAATATATTTGTGAGATAAATATAGGGTTTATATATTTTGGTGACAAGAAAATACACAAAAACAATTGTATCATGACATTTTTTTATTAGACTATTTTTCCAAATGTTACATCATTTTTTCACATAACACAAGATACACATCAGTTTACTTCAACTTCTTCTTGGGTCTCAAGTTGTTGCAATGCCCACACTTGCGTTTTCTGCAGTTAGTGGCCTTTGGATGAAGTCTAGCATAGCATCTAAAATAAAAAAGGAATTATTAAATTCCACTTAATCAATTAAGAATTCCATAAAATATAAATGTCTACTTTTTAAAAAATTTTACTATAAACATCTTTTATAAGGAAGTTTATTCCCCGAAATAATTTCATTATGATCATTTTTCAGTATAACTTAAGGGAATTCTTTATTCAGTTTTATAATTTATTTTATTAATTATAAAGTAATATTTCTGTACTAAAGCAAATACTTTTAATAGAACATGGATGCTCATAAAGAATGTATAATTAATAAATGCTTTATAGAACATTATATTAAAATTGAAAGCTGCAAGGGGATTACTATAAATGTTGGATTTAAATTGACTATTTAGTAGCTTACAGTAAGCATTTTTTACTTAGAATACTCCTCAAAAAATATCTTAATGTGATAATATTTTTGTTTCAAGTTAACTTAGCCACAAATCTAAATAATTTTTTAATTCTATTGAAATAACTATTAAAACAGCACTTAGATGCCAATACTTTGAAGTGGAAAAATATTTCACAAAAAAGAATTAAAACAATTCTTTATCTCCATAAATGAGGCAAGTGTTTAATGTTGATCCTACTTATCATTATCAGAACTTTATTTTTCATAAAAAGTTCTTTAAGACTTGATATAAGCTTAAATATTTCAAAAGACAGAAAATTGTTTATTACTATGATATGCTTAAGTATTTATTTAGGTGAAGACTTACAATTTCAAAGCTGGGAAAGGAACTTCCGCAAGCTCTTAATTATCAAATCTTTTATCAATAACAGAATCTTTTCTTGTTTTTAACAATTTTAAATCAGTATATGACTATTGTAATATTTTATTAGTGTTATTTGATAAAATGTACAAAAGATACTTGTTTTATACAAAAAAGCATATAATTGTGCATAGTAGTAAAACTTAATATAGCCTCTTTACACTATTAAATATTATAGAAAATATCTGCCCTTTCCAATGTTCATAAAAAAATTCTTTATTGAAGAATAAATTTCAAAATATCTTCAGAAATATTTTTCTACTAACATATTAATTCACATTTTTCAAGGGACAACCAATCATAATTTCAATTATTTGCAAATATTTAATTAAATGAACAATATTAAAGCCAAGTAAGTGTTAAACAACAAGAATCTGGTTGTGTTTATTTATTTTTAACTTCAAAGAAAGAAAAAATAAGCGAATAAATTTTAGCTTTACTAATTCACTCAATCATGATACAATATCTCCACTGATGAATTAGTATAATAGCTTTTTAATTTTACAGCAAATGAAATTTTGCACTAATCTAAGAAATTGCAATATAATACATTGAAATAAATATTTCTTAAAAAAGAAATCTCAAATTTAAAGGTAGCTGTTACGGCTTTTCAATCTTAAAGAACTGTTTGGAATTATCAAATAAAAAGTTTAAAAAATAATTCCCTTTGAAGGAAAGTACTCTATTATTCATTTGGAAAACTGGAAATTATCACATAAAAGTTTAAAAGCGGTTGACTGAAAAAAAATCTTAATTATTTTAGTGGATGTAAAAACTCAATTAAATTAGAATAGTATTGACCCAAAAGATTAAACCAATTTTTTTTATCAACTGTAAACGTTAGTGCCACTTTAATTACCAAAGTAAAATTTAAATTTCAACAGCTGTTGTTAATCTACATTAATTTAAAATATAATAATTTCAACTGAATCAATTTTTGCAAATTAGGAATTTCCCAGTTAAATTTTTTTCTGATTTATTGTTTCCTAAAATTTGAAATTAAAGCACAACTGTTATTATTCTCTAGAAATATACATTCATAAGTTTAATTTAAAAAAACTTACATTAAATTGAATGATATAAAAAAACTTCCACACACAATAATTCTAAACTTTCTAGCATAACTGTCTCATTTGAATAGATAAGTGTCTTATTTATTCAAATATAGCTTCAATATGCAGATTTTTCTTTCTTGTAAGAGTACATATTTTTAAATAATATCAATACTTATCAAACTTTCAATATATTAAATTATATCAGATTCCTAAAGTCTTAAAATTTTATCTTTGACATATTTAATGAATAAAATCTACGATTTTTTAAAATTTTTACTGATCTCATGAGTTAAATGCTATAAACTAGGTCATAAAAAAAGCAATCACAAATCTGAATATCAATTAAAAATTCAGGAAATTGTTAACATGCTTATAACAAAGCTACATATGAATTTAACGTAGAAAGGATAAGATATTGAGTTCTTTAAAAATTTTAAATGTTGTATCCAAAAGCTGCTGATTTTGTATTATGTAGATGATTTAAAACTATTTTGTCAACCAATATATCTGGCTAAGATATAAAATCATAAATAAAAATTAATATCTTAACAAATTTTCTCAATTCATAATTCTTTTGAATTCAAAAATTTTAAGTTTTAAAAATTTCAAATTCTTTAATAAAATCAACGCATCTGAGTAGATTTGTAAAATTTAAAAAACTTTAAATTAAGATAACTGAAACCTGTGGAATATACATAAATATTCTTTACTGTTTTCACAAAAGAATTTTAATTAAACTATCAAAATTTTTATATCAACTTATGAAGTGTGAAGTGATAAACTTATCCTTCATTAAACTTAAAAGTATATTTATGGAAAAAAAGACTAATGTTAATTTTTCAAAATTTAGATAAAATTTTTGAATTATTTAATTTTAATTTAGTTCTAATTTTCTAATAAAATGTTTATTTTTCATTATAAAAATATTTTATAGACAATGATTATTAAGTCTAACAATTCAAGAAGCATTTCACTTAGTTCTTATGTTACTTGTGTATTATCCCATTAATCTTTTTTTGTAATAAAAATGTTATCAAATATTGCAAGTTTTAATATATTTCTTAAAATATGAAGGGAAATCAGAACAATTTACTTCTATCTGAAATAGTAATAAATAGATAGAAACTTTATATGTATAATTATATGGCACTACATCACATCATTAAACATTTTTTCACAGATATGGTTGACAGGATATGTAACTACCGTTCCTACAATTAGTTAATTGACTTAAATTTGAGATTCACGTTAAATTGATTACTAAAATTAAATGAAAAAAAGATATTCTGCTCTAATGGTTTAAAGAAAATAAGAGGAAATTACTATAAAATTAAAATGATTAAAACCATTAAAAAACAAATTTTTTTTACTGAAATGAAATGTATCAACTTAAGGCGATTTTATTTAGGATTACAACGTACTTTCAAAATTAATGTGTCCTTATATTTAATTTGAATAAGTAATAAAATATTTAAAGAAAGCAAATTTTTTTTACATTGTAATTTCTTAAGATCTTATTAAATTGAAAAAAAAATTATTTATAGGGTCAATGTAAACTTTGTATTTAACTCCCATTTCAAGAAAATAAAATATAAATAAGAAACCCTTCTTAGTAGAAACGTACTTTCGGCAAATCATTTTGTCACAGTTATATTTCTGTGCAAGAATTCTAAGACTGGGTTCAATGACACCTCCCCTCAAACGAAGAACTAAATGTAATGTAGATTCTTTCTGAATATTGTAGTCAGATAATGTTCTTCCATCTTCCAATTGCTTACCAGCAAAAATCAAACGCTGTTGATCAGGTGGAATGCCTGTAAGAAGAAAGGAAATATATTTAATTTGCTATTCAACAAAAACCTATTAAACAATGAACAAGTTAAAAATTCATATAAATATACAATATCCAATATTGAAATAATGAAAAGCATTATATCAGAATTTAAGATTGGGAATTGTTTTTACAAGCACAGCATAAGAAAATGCATTATAATTCAAGAATTGATGGAAATTGTAAAAGTTAACATAAAATTCAGTAGATAAACAAACTGATTTTGATTTAAATCATGTTGAAAAACTTTTACAAGCTCAAATATGAAAAACATACGAGAAATTACCCTAAAGAAAATCTATATTTTAATTTACACTTAAGAAATATGGAAAAACTTTGAAAGTTTAACATGAAAATCATCCTCCAACAATCTTTAAAACAAAGCACTTAGGAAATGATTTAAAAAAATGTCATTCAATATGTTTTATGTGTTTTTACAGGTAAGGATGTTTGGTCATATAACAAATCGGCACAGGTGCCGTATAATCCAGAATGCCAAATGCTTTGTTTTTATTACATCATACATATGGAGACCTATAAGAGTTGTATGCAGAAAATTCTATTTTGGTAGCCCTATTATTTACATCATTGCACATGTCATGATATGTCATCTTGGCAGCATTTCTTCATTGCCAAAATAATTCAGAATTTGGCACCTGTGCCAACAAGTCATCTCTAGCGTTAAAAGTTTTAGGAGTACTATAATAAGTTAGGTCACAAATTGGTTTTAGAAATTTTAAATGTGAATATACTATAATAAATTTTCTCATCTATACCACAGTAACTGATTTAGATGAGATTATTAAACATTAAGAAAGTTGAAATTTCCAAGTTTACTAACTTGTTATAAAATGAATTTTGCTAAAATTTGGTTAATAATATTAAAAGTATGAGAAATTTGGCTTTCCACTCATGAATAGTTAAAGATAAAAGAATTAGAAAATAACATAAAAATTGCATTATTAAAGCAATTTTTACTTTCTTTTTTGCATAATTTCTTTAAAATATTGAATTTTTTATAATGAAATGTATTTAACTTTCTACAAATATAATACTCAAAAACCATATAAAGAAATTTGTCAGCAAAAATTTTACTTAGTTTTATTTATTAGCAAAAAATTATTTAACACATTGAATCAAGAACCCATCAGATTTCAGATTTTCACAAATGATAAAAATTCTCTACTATTCTCGAGTAGTAAATCAGTTTTATAATTATGGAATCAAACAATATGTTTAAACTTTAAAATCAGGAAAAAATGAATTAGCTATATGAGAACTGTTGCGATGAATTAATACTCATTTAACTTTAACAGACTACCATGAAATTGACAATATATTACTCTCACTTAACTTTAAAATATTGTGGATTTCAACTGAAAATGATAGATTACATTACAACAATAAGATAGTGTTGATTACATATTAACAAGGAAATTTGATAACTGAGTATACAAAATAGGAAAGATCTATCATGAGAATTTTTTTAAAAATCTTTCAAATTCAGAATGATATACGAACATATCAATGATGATCAAACTCAATGGATACAAATCATTTTATAAAAATGTAAATCACATAATTAATCGTAAATGAGAAAGATTCTTGTATACCTTCCTTGTCTTGAATTTTTGCTTTCACATTTTCGATTGTGTCAGACTGCTCGACCTCTAGAGTAATGGTCTTCCCAGTCAAAGTCTTGACGAAAATCTGCATTTTTTACCTGAAATTTCAAAAGTAAAAATAATTGTAGGATTGAATATAATAAAATATTTGATTTCATAAGAATATGTTAGTAAATCTAATGTTAGGCTTAAATGATAGTTTAAAATCTAATTCATGAATTCTTAAACAGAAATGATAGATTACAAATAAGTTAAAGATTATTCAAAATTTTTGTGAGAAATAAAAAAATTTAATGAATAAAATTAATTACCACGTTTAGAATAGCCTATTAATAAACAAGCACGTTGTCCCGCGTGGACGTCGAAAATTTCTTACCACCGAGAATTGATGACTATTTCAACATGAACTGAAAAAACGATTTATCGAATACCAATATCGATTTTCATGGTCATAATATATACAACAAAATAAAATAAATTGTTATGGTTCTATGTAAATACTTGATTACTATTATTTAATAGTTATTTAAATAGTTAATTTTTCATTTAGAATATTTATAATTTTGTTAATCCTAAAAGAAAGGCATGCTTAATTATCAATGTGTCACAGTGTAGGTTAGCCACTTTACATAATACAAAGCTGGTACAGCAAAGCAATGTGAGATGTAAAACTGTTTGCTATATCTTAAGATCTGTACTGTTGATAAATTAATAAAAATATTATATAAAATCTATACGAAATAAATATATTAACTATTAAAAATACTACACAATTGTCTAATACTATTAACTGCAAGCCAAATTATATATAAGCTAAACTGATTTATTAAAAGGGAACTATTTTTTGTGAATTTTTAATTCATTTACAGTGACTTTAGAGTAAATTAAGTTTTCCTTGTTTGTTATTTAATTTTAAGACAAATCATCCATTTACGTAATGATGATTAATCTGTGGATTATTTGCGATGAGATTTTATTCTAAAGAAAACAAAATATTTTTATGGAAAACTATTCTTTTTTTAAAATTGTTTTTTCTTCTATTTATATTTATCTTGTATCAAAGCATACAAGATATACGAAAAAACATTTGTATTAGAATGTTGGTTGAATTGGAGCTCTTCATCTTACCACCATTTTAATAAATGGGGAAAATTTACCAATATTTTCGAACATGTTAGAACTATTTTGAAAATCACTCTGTATTAAAAATAATTTTATATACGACATGAATATCATTCGATATTTATCTATTTCACATATAAGTGTGTATAAAACTATTTTTATAAAATTAACTTAAATTCATTGTGTAAATACTTATTTTGACGATATTGATGTTCATTTTATCATATTAAAATAATTCCATGTAATATCATATTTACTAACTAACATAAATTATTTGAAAGAAATGGTGATATATCGTAAGCATTTTATAAAGATTTTTTAATTTTAACAAATTTTTTAAGCATTGCCATTGCTTTTCTTTTTGTTTCCTTGTTCTTTATCATTATAAACCATAGGTTCCCAAAGTGACCCAGGTGGACCCCCAGGGGTCTATAGGAGACCACACGGGTGTCCACGTAGACGTGAAAAGAAAAAAGGGGTTCACAAGTTGTAAGTAGGGGTCCACGAAAAGTTTTCTGGTTTTTATAATAAAGTACAAAAATTTCACATTTCACATTAGACGGCACAAACCTCCATTTGACGTACTCAAAAAAATTCCTTTAAGTAACAACACTGTGCAAAGACGTATTGATGAAATGAGCTCTGATATAGAAGGCTTCTTTTGTAATCATCTGCAAACCACTGTATGCACACAGATTTTTCTATTCAATTGGACGGGTTTACTTTGCCAGGTAATGAAGCATCATCATTGGCATATGTTCGATTTGTTATGGACGATGAAATCCATGAAGAGCTGCTATTCGCGAAAACTTTGAAGTCGGACACTGAAGGTGAATCGATATTTAATGCCCTGAGGAATTTTTTTTTACAGAAAAATCTATTCCATTTACAAACATTATTTCGGTGGCAGCAGATGGAACTCCTGCCATGTTAGGGCGATATCGTGGGTTTATAAGCCATCTTAAAAGAATAATACCAGGACTAATTGCAATTCACTGTGTCATCCACCAACAACACCTTGCAGTGAAAAATTTGAGTGATGGATTTCACCAGTCACTTCAATTTGTGATTAATGCAGTTAATAAAATAAGAGAAATGCTATGAATACCAGTTTATTTGCACCATTGTGCTATGAAAATGGTGAAGATTTCCAACGACTGCTCTTACATACTGAAGTACGCTAGTTATCGAAAGGTGCATGCTTATCGAGATTTTACTCACTTTTAGAATCAATGATAGAATTTCCGGAAATTAAAGCACTAGATTTAAAAGAAAATATAATTAAATATAAAGCGGACATTGCGTATTTAACAGTGTTGTTTAAAAAATTCAATGACGTTAACTTGCAGTTACAAGGGGACAGCTTTAATTCAATAAAAACAAAGGGTGTAGTTTCGGCTTTTCTTGATAAGTTGAAATTAATGAAGCAAAATATTAGTCGGCGTGAATTTTCCTAGTTTCTGCACTTGTCACAGATAGAATGTCTTGGTAAGGATATCAGATTTATGCTCAACATTTAAATATGGATGATGTGAAGATATTCCGACAATGGAAATAACTACGTAGATCATAAACCCATTTGATGAAACGGATATAGACGATATATAGTATATATATAGATGAGCTATATATATATCTATACACCATACCATAGATACTGATAGGCGATATATATATATATAAAGGCTATCAAACATATTTAGCTGCAGGCAGAAATCTATGATATATATATATATGTACTGTGGTAAATTGCAACATTATTTTTATTTGAAGCTACAACCAACAAAATCTGTTAAGCTTATCCTGCATATACATTACAAAAGCAAATGTTAAACTGCTTAAAGTACAAAGTATGAAGTTAAATGTGCATCACTTTTTAATTAAATTAAGGAATAATTTTGCATTGGGATCATTATTTATCCAGAATTGAGTAAAGAAGGAAAAATATTTAATTAAAAATCAGAAATAAAGAAACGTTGATTTTCTAAATTTTTTTTATATGTTTCATAATTATTCGAATTTTAGAATCTTTTAAGAAATATTTTGCAAAAGAAAAATAAACATCATAATTATATATAAAATAGCATTTTTCAGACATTTAATGATATATAATGGCGAGAATATTTATGTAAAATCGTGGTTGTTTCTTTCGAAAGAAATAAAATGAGATGATTTTTCGAGTCAAAATTTTTCTTCGTAATTTCAATATTACATTATAATGTATCTCAGAAAAAGATGCGCTTGCTAATAACGCATTTTTTGCTCTTCTGGTATAAAGAATACAAGAAAAATTATAAAAAGTTCCAATTTAATGTACAATGCTTACAAATGCACATGTGAATAAAATTCCAATGAAGACAATTTCTGTAAGTTTTCGTTGCTGTTATATGGTATAATTTATCTGGGTGAACTGCTATATTGCGGTAGGAAAGAAAATAAAATTTTTAATGAAATATGCCCAACAATATGACTGAAATTTTTATTAACTTCAAGGGAAATGTTTTAATTTTATCTATTTATTGTAAATACATGGATATATACGCATACAATACATAGACGTTAAATACATGGATATATATACGCATAGTATTTCTAAGTTTTCCTTTTAAATGTTCCTCAGATTCCCCTATAAACTGAATGATATAATTTTTTGTAAGCTTTTTCCAAATTAGGAGCAATTAATTAATAATCATGCATGTTTTAAATTTAATAAATTAAGAAAAGGAAGTTGTAAAAACTTTTCCTTAGGAATCCATTAAATAAAAATTCTCAATGGAGTCCATTGATTTCTCTTTCTCATATATACAGTAGACGCTTATTTTTGTGAACTTCTAAGTTACGAAGTAATGACTAGACCTTATTCTGTCACTATAGACTCAATGCTCATTTTGACTCCCATTAATGAATTAAAATTTTGAAAAATCTTCCTTTTTTTGCGAACTTTAGTTTTTGATAAATAAATTTCTTCTCCTTTTGTATTTATTATGATCTGATATTTTTTCAATTCTTTTAGACTTCCATTTTATATGACGCCTTAGAGCTTGATTCATTCTCTTGACAACAAAGTGACACTTGAAGGCATTCCAGACATTAGTAAAAGCCGCAAGGATCTGAAACACTTAATGGGAAAGAATTGAATTAAACTTCTGTGTGTGAACGCAGAAAGGAGGGAAACTCTTTAAAAGTTTGAATTCTCTTGTTTTGCACTTGGTTTTGTTTCATTTGAGCAACTTAATTTATTAAGATTCTTTTAATGAAAGAAAGATTGAGCTAATTCAGCTTAGGATTTGTCGCAGTTGAAGAATCGAAATTGTTTATCAGTAGAAATAGAAAAAAGAAAATACTAAAAGAAGGTGATGAAAAATATTAAATAAGATAAATTGTCAAACAATGTTGAATTCCAATGAACAACCTATCGAGAATTTTATTAACTCGAAAAAAAAAATCCCTGAGAAAGGAAACAGTACCTGCAAAAGTGTCCGTTTCGAAAATATTGTAGAGAAGCCAACCATCTTAAATTCGAAAAAACTCTGCTTGCTTGGTTGAGAAAAAGAAAAGGAATGAACATTCCTATAAATGATAATGCCATCGAAGAGAAATCCAACTGCTATGAAGCGGAACATAAAAGATTTCAAAAGGTTAGCTCTAAACATTTAAAACTAGACAATGTTTGAACTTTAGAAAATTGGGTGAAATGAAATTAATAAAATGAATGTTGTTTTTAAGTATTTATTTTATTTTGCTTGTATTTCTTATAGTGCATGGTAAATATCTACTTCTAATAGTATTTTATTCATAAAAAAATTTTGTTAAAATATTTAAAGTGGTTGCCGGCTGGCAGTTTCAGAGGTCCCTGCATCTGGCGATCCTCTACCCCCATTAGATAGCTGGTTCTTGGTTGGTGAGTTAGAACTTGAATCTGATTGGCTTAAAATGAGTTTGAAATTTTTAATGGATGGTTATTTCATAAAATTTATTTCAGAATTTAAAATTTTTAAAGTCGGTTCTTAATAATCTGGTACATTATTTTTCTGTTTTACGATCTGTTTTACCGGTCCTTACAAGTTTATAAAAACGAGCGCTTCTTGTATAATTCCCGTGATGATATCTAATTCCCAATAAATCCTGATTTATTGGACTCTAATAGATTGATGATAATTACAGTTTGTCGGTTTAAACAAAAAAAAAATTACCTGTACTCAAGTCAAATTGTTAATAATGATAAATGTAGTATAAAAGATTAATTATTAATTGAATTAAAACAAATTTTAATACAATTTCATAACTGTACAGTTAATTTAAATATTTTCAACTCTTCAACAAATATAAGAAATTCTTTTTTTAGCAGAATTATATTTTGATATGTAAATTTTATATGCATGTTAATATAATAATTTTAGACTCAGATTACAGAATGTTGCAATGTAATGCTTTTTATTGACTTCTTTAATGTACTGAATACAATTTATTAACTTGGGACTATGGCAAAAAATTACTGTCAAACATGAGTGTTGCAGTAATTGTCAATATTTAGAAAATTTTCTTTCTGAATTCGATGACATTGAGATTAGAATTTAGTCAACAAACCTAATTTGTGTTGATAAGCGTTTACTTCCGGTATCCTTTGATATTTTGATGCCAAGATGTGACTAGCAAGATGGCCTCTACAAAAAAGCTAGTTTGTTCGATAATATCTTTATCGAACAAAAAACTTTTAAGATTTCTAATTAGAATAATCAAAGTCTGGCTCACTCTGGACTACAATTACGATATAGAAGACTTATCTATAAAATAGGGAAGTAAAGATAAACATTACTGATTATTTGTTGACAGTACTCCTATGTTATTTATGAATTTTGAAGAAAAAACTAATAAATGTGATTTATCAATATTTTCATTCATCGTGAAGTTGATATTTTTCTCACTAATATTCTTTTCTCAAACTAAAGTAAGCAATAGATTCCTTTTGCTTCTTTTGACATGAAAAAATCTTTTTTAAATCAATATGCAATGATGATCAAATTTCTAAACTGATGAAATGTTGAATCTCAAGGATGGAAATTCCTTGAATTCAGAAATTAATCACCAAACTGGAAAATCAAACTTAAGGAAAAAATAAACTCTCCGAAGTGTTTCCATATATTTCATGAAGTACTGAGGCGAGTGAATTTTCACTGTTAATGTATGTAAAATTACAAATGATATTTAAAAAAGTAAATTTAAAGGCCATTCAAAAGATAATTCCCAGTATTACGTGTTATTGTAAAAGCAAATGTAAATGCCAACTAACCTCAGAGAATGCAAAAATGTGATATAACGATTATTAATAAAATTATTTAAAAGAAAAAAAAAGCAATATTTTTGTTTTTCTAAAAAAATGAAATTATAGCCCAAATCTTCCAAGTTATTAATAAATGTATTCAATGTTTTATGGTTTGAAACTTTTTGAGGTAGATTTTCTCATAAACATCATAATCAGTTGCTGACATCATAGCTAACTCTGCTAAGTTAAAGAACAAATCTACACGAACAATCCCCTTCTAGTCCAGTAGGCTGTCTCAACGTGGCGAGTGGGTGTCACTGGGTGGAATAGGCGAAGTACGTCGGGAGTGTTTACTCTTGGTAGGGCCACCCAAGGCGTGAAGGCTATTCCATTTTACCCAGCTAAAGCTTACAGGCATCAGAGCTAAGTCAGTCTTCTACCTTTGGTGCTCGGGTCTAGGGATGGAAAGAAATACCTGCAACAAGTATTTTGTAATCAGTATTTGAATGTAACAACCTGTAATCAGTACTTTTTCTTCCAAATACTCAGTACTTCCAGTAACAAAGTCAGCGCGAGTTCGACTATCCTCAGACAGTTGCAGGTACAATGTACTTGACCAGTTTCTAAGACAGAGCGAGTACGTGAGCACGTACTTGTTACAAAGTAATCAGCGAGTACGTGAGTACGTCGTTGTTACAAAGTAACAAGCAAGTACGTGAGTACTTGCTTGTTACTTTGTACTTGCTTGTTACTTTGTACTTGCTTATTGCTTTGTACTTGCTTGTTACAAAGTAATAAGTGTACATTGCGCTCTGTCATTGGCTCTTCTGTAACAAATACAGAAGAGCCAATGACAGAGCGAGTACAAGTAACAATATCATCGATATATCGATGCAAAGGATGAATTATGAGATTATGGTAGCTTCTTATGGTAGGGAGGCTGGGTGGGAGAAGGGAAATGACAGTTGGTTTAACTGGGTAAATAGAAGAGGGATACTTGGGAATTGAAAGATCTCTTTGGGTTGGAGAGGGAGATATGAATTTATATTGGGAAATAAAATACGCATGTACATTTATTTCGTTTCAGTTATTTAGTGATTGTCGTTCTTTTTCAAATATATGACGTTTTCTTAAATATAAGAAAAGCATGATATTCTTGTTATGTATTTAACAATTTTTATTAACTTTTATTTTTGTTATTATTTCTTTTAAAAATTTTATTTTATGAACATATGTAACATATTTATTTGAACCTTAAATAAGGTCAGATTTCTTAAATTAAAAAAATATTTAAATTATATAAATTTGCTTACATACTTCCATTGTTATTTTTACTATGAATATTTTTTATTATAATTCCATATAAATATGTTTATTTTTTATTCAACCATGTTTTAGTTTCACTATATTTTACTGTAAATATATAGAATTTAAACTTTTATAAAATATGTTCTTTTGTATTTTTTACCATACCATTTATTTTTATTCAGATAATGAGAATGTTGATTTAAACCTAATGAAGGTAGTTTATTAATTTTAGTTTAAAAATTCGAAATGAAAAAAAAAACTTTTAAGTTAATTTTTACCTTATCTTTATTTATATCATCATGTGTTACTGTCATGTTTATTTCTTAAATTATGGATTGATGTAAATAAAATGTATATATTTTTGTTCCTCCATTTTTTATTAAACGTTGTTTCTCAATATTTTACCTTAATACATTATAACATTTAGATTATTGGTAAAACTATTTTATATTTTTTGATAGTTATTGAAATTTTATGCAACTATATCTAATATAAAATAATTATGTTTACTTAAACATTATTAATATATTAATTATGTTAGTATATTAATAATGAAAACTATAGTTTTAATTGCAAAGCTACTTTATTTAACCATAAATTGATTAAGTTTCAGGAAACTGAAACAAGATATATGAGTTAATGCAATTTTTATTTTAGAAAAAACTGATTTATCTACTACATAAAAATATAAACAAGTAAACGTCTTTTATAATAAAAATTATTATCTATTGTACATACAAAATTTTTACTATGTTTGTCTCGTTAATGTTTAATTATAGAAAAATAAAGGAAATTAAATTTTAGTTGATTTTTCTGATTAATTGCTGTATTTTTGTAAGTAAAACCTCTTTGTTTAACGTAAAATAAAACCTCTTTGTAATTGATTAAACTTCCCACTTTACAATTCTTTGCAAGTTAACTATAAAAATTCATGTATTCAGAATTTTTAAATAAATAATTGGAAAGTCTTACTAAATTCTAATAAAAAATTAAGCTGATTAGGTTGAAAAATTGAAATTATATTATCTCATCTAATTTTATATTTGAATTAACATTGGAAGTCTTTGAAAATAAAGAATGAATAATTGGAAAATTTACTTAGAACAGATATAAATTCTGAAAATAAATGTAAATAATAAAATGTCATGATTTTTATATTGAATGAATTACGTTTAAGAAGATTTAGAAATTTACAATTTTTTTTACAAAAAAAAAAAAAAAAAACGGTTTGTAGATAAACAATTTATATTTCTTTGTCTCATACTAGAAATTAAAGCATTACAGGAAAAACAAAAACTTGCCATTACTGAAATGTTGCATAAATAATAAGAATTATTTTTATAGATCTTTTCATTAATATTTAAGTGAATGTTTATTTATAAATGATAATAATTTAAATTAATATTAATTATATTAATTAATTTTATGGTTTTATATAAAATATTATTGATCTACTTATTTAGTTTTAATTAATTATTAATTTATTTATTATTAATTTGGTTTTTATTCAATTTATTTATAAAATTATAAAAAATTTGTCATTATATTTTAATCCGATAGATGGCAGTACAAAAGAAATTGTAACAAGTACGAAATGTAATCGGTAAAATACTTGTTACTTTAAAAGTAACTGTACTCAGTACGTACTAAGTACAGGTAGTGTTGTAAGGATGGGAAAAAACCCGGTTTATTTCCGGGAATAAACCGGGTTTTTTCCCATGGGAATTTTCAAAATTCCCGGGAATTTTGAAAATTCCCAAATTTTAAAAATTGTTGAAAAAATTTGAATTTTCTTAACAATTTATAAGTTTTTAATTATTAAAACCACATAATATATTTAAAAAGATAAATTTTAATGATTTCTACTTTCATTTATGGCAATAGAAGTTTCTCAAAACAAATTTGGAAAAAGATGACAGCTCTTTGTAAAGATTGGAGGGGTTTCAGTTGTGTTCATTGTAATTGTTACTCGTAATGTTTACTATTTGAATGTGTATTTATTAAATTTTTGGACAGAAAAATCGTTTAGATATGCTGTCTTTCACATATATATTCCTCGAAAAATATTATTCTACTATTATTTGTAAACTGAATGTTAAATCAAACGCAGTAGATTAGATTGATTACTGATTCTGAAATTGCATACGAAAAGTTTTTATAATGTCAATCGTTAGTGTATATAGATATTCATTTTGTTTTTCATTAGATTTCTGGAGTTATTTTTGATCAATTTAGATAAAAGTAATAGCCTGGATGTACATCTATAGTTTGAAATATTCATTAAATAAAACCGCAATAGTTAAAAGGTAATTTTTAACTGTTGTGGTTTTATTTTCGGTGGTTAAATCAGATGTTTAAATATCTGCTTATCTCGAATCAGATTTTATACGTATTGTATACAAAAAGACAATCATTTTCTCTGGCCATCAAAAGTAGTGATGTGAACTATACTGATAATTATATTTTTCTTTTCTTTTGCAAGTTTTTTTATGCATAGATATACTTCATAAATGCTTATATAATTGCTATAGGATTTATTACATAGTGTTATGTACATACTTTCTAGAGAATACTAATGCAAAAACCTTCGTAACAAAACTGATTGTTCATAGATTATAATAAATACTGATTCTTATTAATATTAGTAGAACATTTTCCCAATTTTTAACTGTTATATTTATTAAAGTTTACAATTGGTGTTTGAGATTTGGAAAATATCTGAACTTTAATACTGTCATATAAAAAATGTCTGTGTTTAAAATTGCTAATTATTTGCTTGTAATAAAGAAGCAGGAAAATGCACTATATATCATTCCTCATTAAAATGAAGCTATTTATTATTGGAAATGTTGGTGAGGAATTAAATAGAATAACTAGATTTAAATAAGCATGTTGGATTTCTTTACTAGTTAATTTAATTGATTATTAATGATATAACAAATCAGTAATTTTGTTGGGTTACATGACAAGAATATTAAATTTCATTCATTATTATGGACCTTTTAAAATTTGAATATGCATGTTAGTTCCTATAATTTTAGATTTGTTGAGATTTATATCATAATTTTGCTTTTACTGAAAGTTATAAGTTAAATAGTGGCTATTGAATATATATAGTGGCTGAAAAGTGCTAATTGATTAATTTGAAGTTACTTGGAAATTTTGATGAAGTGTTTCTTATATTAAATGTATGTAAATTGGTCCAGTTTGTGTTGATATAATAAACTTCTTTATCAGTGTTACAACCTTTAAATCCTGTTTATCGTAGCTAGCAGAACCTGTCTGCTATTAGCATTTGCTATCTCCTCTTTTTCAACATCTTGAGATATCTATTTTCCATCTTTTAGGTGGTATTTCTGAGGATTTTTTTCAATAATTTGGAAAAAGTTAAATTTTAACTTGGTTGGATAGTATTTATAATAGTATATAAAATATTCCAAGTTTCCTGGATATGGCTTTTGTGTTTGTTACATTATAATTTCAAATGAACTAGATAATAGACAAAACTTTTGATTTTCACCATAATTTTTACCAATTTCATTTTGATTAATTTATGTGAGCTGAAAAGTGCTTTTAAAAGTTCTGCTTAGTTAAAGGATTATGTCATATAGAAATGTTTATATATATATATATATATATATATATATATATATATATATATATATGCAGATTACATAATTTTAAATGTGTATACACACATAACATAATCAGGGGCTTAATGAATCAAGATTTTTTCTCAATTCAAAAATGTGTCTTATGTAATTTCACTATAATTATCAACTATTATACGGAAAATGTTGATGGTTGGTATTAACACACTTATATGAGATTGTAAATAATAATGTTCATGTGTGATATGTTAAATGTTTCTTCAAATAAGAGTTTTTATAAATTCTAAATTACATTGTATTTTACATTTATCCCAGAAAAAATAAACTTTTCGTCTATGTATTTGAAATTTTTTAAAGTGAGCTGAAGTTCACAAGTCTTCCTTCTGACAGCATATCTCTATGACCTACATGCATTAATTTACAATGCATTTAATATGCTCGAAACTTGCTATTTTAAAATGAGCAATTAGTTTTAAGAAGCCAGAAAGGAGGTAGGATATTGTTTCTAATACCTCGCTACAAAGATTTTCACTTTTCAGCATTACAAAGGCTTATGTTTTGACAGATTAATATCACTGGGCATCAAGTTGGTTTTCCATCATGAAAGAAGTAGTATAAACATTGAAAAACTATTTTTAAACTATTATTTATGATATTTAGTGTCATTTGGTTGTTTTAAATATAGTATTAGTGTTGTTACAGTAAAATAGGTAGCTTCAATTTTATACATTATTTATTACAACAATTTTTGTTATATCCACTTCAGTTGTCATGTTGAACAACTATATTCATAGAAATCAATCAGTATTTATTAAGCAATATTTTTATATTTGTAAATATTAGATATTTTCTACCAGAGAAATAATACCTAATTTTATTTCACAAGGTAACAGGTAGAATCATATTTAGATGGGATTTTTTTATTGTGCAGATTTCTAAATGTATCTGTACAATTTTTAAAATCCTTTCTGAACAAATTGCTTATGGTTACTTCAAGTTTTTGAATTGGAAATAAAAAATTCACAAAATTACAGATTTTTCAATTGTCCTAAAATTTTTGTCTTATGTACAAATTTTAATCTTGTGTGTAAAAATTCAAGCTGAACTAACTCTTAAAAATATAAGTTTTCAAGTTTTTATAACAAGATTGATATAAGAAAATAGGTATATTATTTTTCTATAAACTGGCATTAATATTTTTAGAGCTAGTATTTTAACCAAAAATCTTCTTTTGAAAAGAATAACAGATTTCAGCCTTTTTATGAAAAGCAAGATGCGTTGAATTAAAAAATAATTTAAATTTTTTTACAAGATTATGTGAGTGTAAAATGTTAAAAAAGAAACACTTTTTTTCAGAATTCAATTGCTTGACTTTCGTAAATTATTTTCATAATATCGTAAAGTTATTTCCATTTCTAGTACTAAATTCTGAAAAATGGAAGTATTTTCAATGACAGATTATCAATAATTTTTTTAATTCGCCCATATTTTCTGTCTTATTATTTAGAATTGATGAATAATAGCTTAAAGAGATTTTGATTCTACCATACTGTTTTGAAATCATTTTTAATGTTGTAAAAAATTGTTTTCAAAAACTCAATGAATAATTCAACTGTAGATATATTGTGATTGTGTAAATTAATGTAACAGATCCTTGCAAAAGAAATAAAAATAGTTTTATTTAAAGTGTGCATTATATATATTGTACTTAAAACTTGTTAATTAATCTTAAAATATAAAAGATAATTATTTTAAATATTTTAACTATAATAAAAGAAAAAGTATTTTTATTCATGATTACATTTGTGGATAAAAAAATTTTTATATAAATTTTTTTACACATTTTTTGTCACATTAATTCCTACAAGATATTATTTAAATGATGATTCGCGCTGGAAGAGCTCTTTTTTGTTCACAACTTACATGTCGCCTCACCACATACTTTCATTTACATATTAATTAAATTTGTGCACCATTTACACATATTCAGTTGAGAAGAATACATGACACGGTATCGTTTTGTATCATTGATAAATTAAAAATTTGTCAATTAGAAGTCAAAACAAAAGTGAAAGCAATTTGCTTGCCATTATTTATTTTTAAATCATCAATTTTCAGTTTATTACAAAGACTGAAAAAATCAAGTACTTCCTTACTTTTTTCAAATAATTTGATTTTAAGAAAAATAATACATTAAAATTAAAAAAGATCATTTTTTATTTTTAAAATAAAGTAATTTCGAATATATAAGAAACAAATCTACTATATAAAGAATGATCGCAAAAAATAATAAATCTCTTGCAACCTAAAAGAACTGAAAATGTATAAATAGATATGAAGAAAAGATTCACTATTTGTTACAATGAAACAATATTATTTTTGATCAAATAACAATTTTCAGTTTATTTTCATAGTTTCATTAAATATATATTTGTGAGAAACATTGGCTTCCCAACAATCTTAGCGACAGATCTCGCCATACACCGATATAAAAATATCCCGTAGGTTGAAATTTTTCAATACTAAATTTTTTACAATTTTAATATTCATATTTTATGCTTTTCACTGCTTTTATGAATGCTTATTTTAGAAAATAAAATTTCACTTTGTTTAAAAATTATTTAGATATCAAATTTTACTTCACTTCGCTTCATATACATTCGAAAAAAGAATCTCTAAAACGAAATATGATTGGCTGAGTTTATTCCCTCAAAATTCCCAATGTTCCCCAAAATTCCCGGTTTTTTCCCAAAATTCCCGAGTTAATTCCCAAGCTTCAAAATTCCCGGGAATTTTACATCACTAAGTACAGGAAAATTAACAAAGACCCATCCCTACTCGGGTCTCACGATTTAGAGAGGCTGCCCTTTTCCTCCACCCATGAGTCATGAACCTTTCCAATGATGATTGTTCTGGAAGATCCCTTGTTTTTGTTTGCAATAGATATGTTCAGACAAAACTTCAGATTATTCAGTGGACACCTGAAAGGACTTATATTCGTGAGTGGTCTCAAGGTGCACCCGAATTGTCCTAAATGTCAAAATGAACCGGTATCACCGGCACATATCCTTAAGTGCCTGGGGTTGTCTCTTGAGGACCTATATAGGTCTCCTACGCTTGTTTTCGATTTTCTGAAAATAAATGAACTCGTGGACCTTGAAATATACTTCTAGGAATATACTTCTAATCTCCAAGTATATTCCTAGACATGGAGATTAGAAAGAAGGAGAAGAACACGAGCAATTTAATCATAACAATGTATCAATATTCCCTTTTTCTTCTGATGAAAGATATGTTAATTATTTTCAGATTAAATAATTAAAGTATAATCGCAATGAATCTTTACCAAGGTTTCTAAGCTTAAAGAAATGGAAACTACTTACCAGTATACTCCAGATAACTACGTCTGCTTGCCATAATTTGTGCATATTGCTATTTTAGGAATCATACCTTTTATAAAATATAAAAATTATTGAAAATTAATTCATAAATCTTAGATAATAATTAAAATCTCCTTATCCAGTTATCCAAAATTAGTATTTTTAAGTTGTTATTTTTTGCAGTACTTTTTATTTTAGAAAAAAAGAAGTCATTTTTTCACTGAGATTAAGTCAGGTGAAGCAAACAAATTTTGCTTAGACTAAACTTACGAAATAGTGGTTTGGTTGCTATTTGCAATTGCGAATTGCCCTGGAAGCAACTTTTATTCTTAAAAATAAAATATTGCAAAGTTGAAATGCTTTTAAATTTTGTGAATAGGAAAAGTAAATAGTAACCACTTATATTCCATTTTGTTACTTATGAAATAAACTTAGCAAAAATGAGTTTTTTACGGCAATTGAAAAGTAAAAAAGAAGTAGATGAAGTTATTCGCTCTGTAGAAGAGCGTGTTTTAGTTCTTAGATTTGGTGATGATGATGAAATCGGCTGTATGCAAAATGATGCTATTGTAAGAATGAAATTTTTTAATACTGTCACTTTATTGTTCAAATTAATTTTTAAAATGTTAAAATATATCAATTTGGTTTTTCATTTTTGAATAGCAGAAATTGATGAATTAGAATTAAGCATTCTAGTTTCCTGCAAGTTTAAATACTAATTTTGATAATGTTCTTAGAATTGTGCTACAAATTAAATTTGATTGTTATATCTGCATTAATTAAAAAATAAAGCTTGATATTTTGAGTTTACTGCAAGTTTTTAAAATTTGTTTTGAGCTTCACTGCAGTTTAGAGGTGCCCTGGAAATAAGTTCTTCCACTGTTATTTGATTTTATTCAGCAAAAGTCCTTGTGTTCGATTCACATTTCAGGCTTGGATGTCTATAGTAGTTCATAATCCACTTTAAACTGTCCACTTTATACCCTGTCTTGACTTTACCATAATCTAATTTTGAGGATATACATTAAAAATCATTAAAGGGATGAAAATTTATAGGTATTGTTATTTTAAAGCATTATAATAAAAAAATTGTAAAATGCAATTCGTAAAATATTTTTTTAATTATAAATACTCTTTATGAGAGATTTGGCACTGAATAATGTATAATTTTTAAATTTTGGATATGATTATTTTGAAAGAGTTTACAAGCAAGTGTACAAATAAAAATTAAAATCAGCATCACAAATTATCGAAAAATAAAATTATCCGAATTACCATAATGTATTTTAAAATAAGATAAATAAATCAGTAAAAGAGAGAAATATATATATTTTGAGATCATAAATCCATAAATTGGTCCAGAATTGGTTTCAAGAAAACTCAAGTTCATTTAATATTTATCCAATTAAGTATTATACATTATTTTTATTAATTTATGCAAATATTTTTACATGTTTCATAAATAAAAATGAATTACTGTAATATATAACTTTTCTCTTTTGTAGGCTAAATGCAAATTTTTAATTTTTATTTATTTATTTTTTTTGCTAAAATAAAATTGATAATTTTAATATATTTTACAATTTTGCTTATAATTTAAAAGAAAACTGAGAATAGACTAGATTATGGAAAACAATGTTAACTCTTTATAACATAATAAATATTAAAAATTGCTGTCATATAAAAAGTTTACAAGTGGACCATATTTATTCATACATGCCTCCACCAATCGGACTAACAGTCAAAAAAATTTTTTATTAGTAATCTCAGATACTATTAAGTTAGCAAATGTTTACTATAATTTTTTCTATTTAATGATATTGTAAATTAATGTAATTTTTAACTTGATGTATATAACCTTTATAATTCACTCAAATTAAAAATATCTTTTGCTGAAAGTTTTGAATCTGGATATTTTGTGCGCAGCATGTCCATTTTTGGACTTTGCGCCATAAAACCCAACCAACCAACCAATCTGGATATTTTATATTTCATAAAATTTTTGACTACCTAAAGTTTTTTTTTATTTCTTTTAAAGGTGTGCAATTTATGGTAGAATTGAGTTTCTTTAAAAAAAGTAAATGCTGTCCATGCACATATCATTGAACTCTATATATATTCTATGTTATAGATGAATTTGGATTGAAATAATTATGTTTTGTAAACAAGTATTTCAATAATTTTTAACAAGATGCATTGCCATTAGAAACGTATAGTCATTCCATTGAATTTTTTAGAATCATTCTAATTATTTTTGTAAATAACCAGAAACATCAACAGGGATGAAAATTATTTCTTTTGTTGATGCAGTTTAAGAAATCTGCATGTTATCAACTAGGCATGTTTCCTGTCATTCAATAGTATATTTCCAAGCCTGTGTTGTCAAAGGCATGTTTCCAACAAGTTAAGTACCCAATAATTAAAAAAAATGCTTATCAGAAGTAAAAAATGTTTCCCCATTGAAAACCCAAATTTAAAGTTGGTTATTCCTTACTTCATATAAAATAATTTGCTATTATTTAACTTTATGAGGGTTAGCAGTTTGAAGTTGTTGTTAAACAAAAAATAAAGTAAATTCATTTATATGCAATGGATTATATGCTAGTATCTTACATTTAAGTTAACTTTATATTCAGAAAAATATTTTAAAATAATTTTTTGAAAGATATTGCCTTCCCTCTACATTGTTTAGGAAAATAAAAGTAAATTTTTGAGAATATATTTGTAAAGCTATTTTTATGTATATAAAACATTTTTTAAATTTCTTTGTAACACTAAGGGTCTCAAGTTTTTATTTTAATATTGAATGCTTTTTACATTATTGCGTTTCAAAGTCAAAAACTAACCTATACTATGTTATGTGATAAGTATCATATTTGACTATCATTTGTTAGCATATGGTAGTTTAAATTTACATGAGTAATTTGATAAATTTTCATGTACAAAAATGTCATCTTATAAATAGAAATGATTTACACACAAAATTGCTCAAATATGTTACAAATCAATTTGCAAAACCAAAGCCCAAGAAGCTCAATTGTCCATAATTAAAATATCAAATGTAGCAATTATTTTGTGTAAAATTGTTTCAGTTCATTTATTTATTACATAAATGTAATATTTTGTAATCATAATCAAATATATGAAATAGCTAGAATATATTAATGAATTAATTTTGGAAAAGATATTAATTCAATTTATTGTTGATCAATTATTAATATCGAAGAATTTTTATTTTTCATTTTTATGGAACATAATTTCTTTAACTATGTTTTGATACACTACATATATTTTTTATTGTATGCCCTTTATTGTAAAATGATCAGTGTTAAGCTGTACATCAAGTATTAAATTTATCTAGTATCTGTTCTTGTTTATTTGGAATGCAATTCTCTTATAATATAAATACATTTGTAATTCTTCATTAAATATCTTTGAGAGCAGGCTTCAATAAAATTTATTTTGCAACTTAAAAACCATTGAAAAAAAGAGTTGTTTTTATTTTTCATGTTATTTTCAAACCAATAAAAAGTTTACTCAAATTTTAATTAGGATTTTTTCAATTTAATATTTCTAATATTGCTATTGAATAAAGTCACTCATTGGACATTTGAAGGATTGCGATTAGGCTTGCCATGTGCCTATACTCTTGAGTCTTATTTTATAAAGGATTCTTCTATAAAAAAAATAAAACATAAATTATTCCAGTGATAGTTAATAACCCTTATATTTCTGTATAACAGTGTAACAAAGGAGTTATTAATGAAATTACAGTGAATTCTTTAATGCGTTATCGTTAAAATTTCCTTCGCTATTAGTTTTTTACTGCTTCTTTGCTTTATTTCACAACCTTTTTAATGAAGGCAATATTTTCTTCCATGTTGCATTTTTAACTTTGCATTTGTACTGAGTTCTAGATTATCTGATTGATTATGTTTCCCTTTAAAACTGAACAAATTGAAAAATTTTTTCATTTTAATAAATTTTTATTTATAAAAATATAAAGTAAGTTTAGTTTATTTGTTGAATTTAATAACATAAAACTCTCTCATTATTTCTTTTAAATTATCAAACTTGTGGGATCCTTTCCTTGAAAACTTTTTAGTTTCTTTATAATTAGCTCTACTTTAATACTTAACTCTACTGTGACCTTTCAGAAAAGAGATACTCCAGTTTCAATCTTCTCCGTACAACACCCAACACTCCAATCAATCTTAATCCTCACTAAGCAAGTAGCATTAGGCATAGCTTTGATGTCTAAATTTGATTAACTTTTCTTGTTGCCTTCTTGTAAAATTGTGTTTTCTTACTCTCATAGTAGATTTTCTATATTATATTTTTTCAATTTTTAAAGTTAAAATTTAAAGTAATTTTTATCTTATAGCGGTTAATTTTATTTCTTAAATATTTGTTTCAATTTTATAATTTATTTTTTAGACATTTTGAATAATTTTAATATTTTTTTCAGATGTTTAAAACTGAAGAATTGCTGAGTGAAATGGCTGTTATTTACACTGTCAATGTTAAAGATGTACCTGAATATGTTGATTACTTTGATATAACTCATATACCAGCTACAGTTTTCTTTTTTAATAGTTTACCTATTAAAATAGATGCAGGGTTAGTGTTTCTTTCTCTCAAAATATTTTTCTTCTGAATTGTATACCATTAAAAAACAGACTCTAAATTTATTGTTTCATTGTCTTTGAATTTTTACTGCTGTTGAACTGGAAAATGTTTGTTGTATAATATATTCTGAAGTAAGCATGAAAGATAATATATTTGACTTTCAAATAGTTTATTGCTCACTTTTGCTAAAAAAAGTATAGCATATAATATGACAAGTAATATTGTAAGTGAATATCATAATATTATGCCATAATATACATACAAACATTTTTTTAAAATAAAAAATTTAAATAACCAATTTTAATTTCTATGATTATTCTATTATATATAATGATCCGTTTTAATTTATTGAAAATTAATGTCTGTTATGTGTTTTTTTTTTAAATTTAATATTAAGTTTTAATTTTTTAGGACTCCTGACAACACAAAATTTATCGGGCCATTTGTGGTCAAGCAAGATTTTATAGACTTGGTGGAAGTGGTATATAGAGGAGCTATGAAAGGAAAGCATATTGTAAAATGTCCTTTTGACAGAAGCAGAATAACTAATTTTGAATTATTGTATAAAGAATTCTAATATTACAAAATATTTTATTGTTCTTGTGATATTTTTTTTTTTTTTTTTTTGTAAAAGTTAGTTTTTAATTTTTATGTTAAAATTATAATTTTTAGTTTTCAATAATTGTAGCAATATTTTTACATCTAAGAATGAAAAGCTCTAATGTATTTTTTGTTTTTGAAATATTTTTGTAAGTAGTGAATAACAAGCTTTTTTAATATCTGTTAAAATTTTCATTCTGTGGAGAAATATTAGTTTTAATCACACTTAGGATTACACAAAATTTTCAAATTATATGTTATTTGTCTTAGAATGTAATTATGTGCAACAACTACATATAGCTTTTAGGTACAATTATAGGTTTTGTAAAATTAAGTACAACATTAAAGGATGATTTTTTTATCATTTACATATTATAGTATTTACATGATATTATGTTGCCCTGATATAAAAATCACAGTATTTAATTAAAAATTTGGACAATAGGCATAACTATGTTTTGTGTTTATATTTAAATACAACACTGTTCTGTAAAATTATAGCAAGGTGCTTTTTTGCCTTAACTTCTTGAAAAAATCATCTGAGAGACATAAAGTTCCGAAATGAAACATCATTTTATACTTAAACAATAACGAAAGCATAGTTGCTCAAAAATGAGTACTGTGGATTAATTGTTTAAAGTAATATTACAAAATTAATTTCGATAACTTATATTTTGCCATCGATGCGTTTTCATATGAAATTTTTCGTTTTGTGGTGGCAAGAGATTGACTACAGCAGAGTGACATTAACAGTAGTTCTTTAAGCTGTAAATTAATTTACAGAGAGGAATCTTATCCGCATCTTTTATTTTATTAATTAGTAAGACAGGTTTGTATATATGTACATCCCAGTTACATCAATCATCAAGAGCCAGTATAACCACCTTTCGCTCAGCAGATTGCTGTGAGGTTTACAGGAAGAGAGTCAGGTTCCTGAAGGTGTTCACTGGGATGCTAAGCCATGCCGATTCCACAGCCATCTGCTGTAGATTACTCGAGTGAGGAACCATGCCTCGAACAACCCGATCGAGATGGTCCCATATATTCTCCATTGGGTTTAATTCAGATGATTTTGCTTATTAAGAGGAGAACAGAAAATTCATCCTGGTGCTCTTCGAACCACGCGTGTGCACAGCCAGCTGATTGACACTTCGCATTGTCCTGGTGATAAATCCTATCATCCTGAAGGAAAACGATGAGCATATAGGGTTGGACTTGGTCTGAAAGAACAGATACGTACTAGTATTAATCTATCGTGCTTTCCACAATGATCAGTGAACCCAGAGAATGGCTGGAAAACGTTTTATAGACTATAAACCCCCGCTTCCAGCCTGGATAGTTCCAGTAATGGTTGAAAGTGTTTAGTTTCAGCGGTTTCACGTCGTATACATTAATGTCCAGCTGTTCGATGGAGCATAAAGCGTGAAACTTCATCGGAAAACGCTACCTGTCACCATTCTGTGGATGTCAAGTTGCGTTACTCGTTTACAAATTCCAGCATTTGTAACCGATGAACAGCATAGATACATGAAACAAACGCTTGTTTCTGTCGCCCAGGTGCAATAATGTTCGCTGAGCAGTAATTCAGGAAGACCTGTTGATAGCCCTTTGGTTATCTGGGCTGTCAGTAGCTCAACGGTAGCACATCTATTCTACTGGGCTCACCTCCACAGCCGCCGTTCACCTCTGTCACCTATGGTTACTGGTGCACCACATCGCTGATTTTCGACAGTACCACTTTGCCATGCATGGTATACTCTTAATACAGTGGCACAGTTCACATACTTAGCCGTCTCAAAAATGCTTTCACCCTTGACCCAAAAGCCAATAATCATGTCCTTTTGGATTTCCACGTATATCGCATGTACTCTGAGACTTTGGTGGCATTAGAAAAAGAATCCAGTCCTTCCGGACCAATGACTCAACAACTAGGATACCACGGCCCTATATATATATATATATATATATATATATATATATATATATATATATATATATATATATATATATATATACATATACATAGCATTCCTATATATACATACAAATCCTATGGGACAGTGCTCTTCGAAACATGTGGTTTTGGATTCGATCCCAACCACTATTGAATAACGAAAGATGTAGGTTGCGCTTCCGCATGCACAATCTGTCAGGTTAGAACTTTTTCTGGTTTAATCCCTAGCTGTACGTGAGTCTCCCACAATTTATGAAAAGTCACCAATGAAGGATTTTTATGTGGTGGACATGAAATTGCTTTAGAAAGACCCTCAATTATTAAGTTACTGACTAGTCGATGTCAAAAGGGTAAAATCTAGCTATCAAAAGAAAAAGGTTCGTTTTTCTTCTACTGTTTTGTTCAGCTGTTAATGGTTGGGTAGTTTTCTATCCATTAGTTCAACAATTCTTAGACTCAAATGCCATTTCGAGAATGAGTATTTGTAATGGTTCAGAGTCCTCTTTAGGCTTTAATAATTTCCAGTTATCGTGAGAAAATCTCAGTACGGCAAACCAGCGACAACATCTACCATTCTTAAAACTTAATAAAATCTGACATTCTGTTTTGAAAATAATGCTTTTCAAACTTTTGGAATAATATCCTATTGCACGTGATAAAGCCAAGGGAGAGAATAGAAAATGTATAGTTATACATTTTAAATTTGGAAAAAGGGCATTACTTTTATGTGAACTGAAATAACATCTTTCGTGGGAATTTGTTTAAATATGTTGGAAAGAAAGATTGTAAATATAGAAGTAATATAAATAAGCGTCTATAAAAATTCCGTAATAAAATAAAGAGACGACTATATTTTTTTTATATATACTATAAAACAGCATTGCTTTCAAATGACATAAAATATTTTTATAAGACTAAACATCCTGAGAATTACTAGAAATTTACAAATGGTTTAATGTGGATATTTGAATACTTATTGAAGTCTCAGCAACCGTATGGAGAAAAAGTAAATGGGTTGCAACTTTTCGCATGACACGGAATAGGAGGAATAATTTAATTACGCGTCCTGTTAAACGACAATGGCATGGCATCATTATCAAATAAAATGTCTTTTGAAAAGAATAAATTTATTAGGTCTACCGGAAAGTTCTCACCATTGATGGATGACGATGCCGTAAAAACCAGAGGGAGAAAGATTTTTTTCTGACAATATCGGCTATCTCAGAAAGATTAATTCAGCTCAACAAACTCTTTTGGACCATATTCGGAAGATAGGATTCGAGTGGAAATATTGAAAATGGATGCCACATGAATTAAGTAGAGGAGATTTGATGATCGAATCATCACATACCTATCTCTGCTTGTTCAAGAAAAAAATGAAGCCCTTCATGAACCAGATGATGACGGGATAAAAAGTGGATCACGTAAGAAAACATCGTAAAAAAAGGGTATATCGTGCGGAAAACATAGCCTCTTCCAAATCTAAAACAAAATTGACTCTGAATAAGAGATTGCTGTGCTTATGGTAGGACATTTGCGGACCAATACGTTATGAGCATCACAAAGTGAACGAAAAAGCTCAGTTTGGAAAAGTATTGTCAGCAACTGGATAATTTAAAGGGATCAATCTTAGAAAAGAGGCTGGCAATGTTCCAAGAAAGAACAGTCTAAAAAAGAGGCCAAGAAAAGAGTTCGTCAAAGAATTTTATAACTAGGCTGGGAAATTCAGTCTATACACCATATTTTCCCGGTCTTATCACCCTCCAACTATCACTTGTTTTTGTTCTCACAGAACTTTTTGAAGGGCAAAAAATACAAAAATGAAGAAGATATCAATCAAGCACTGTTTCAATTTATCGCATGAAAAGATGAAACATTTTTCAAAAATGGGGTATACAAATTGCCTTCACACTAATAAAAAGTCATTAATAATAATGCCAATTATATTATTTAATTTATTGACGTTTCAAAAATTTTGTATTTTGTTTTTTCCAAAAATGGACAGAACTTTCCAGTAGACCTAATATTTAAAAATATGTGTTTATTAGCAAACACTGTGGCTTGAAGAATCGATATATTGCAAAAAGTAAATATGTTAACTCAATCGTGTAACAAAAATTAAACCAAAGAGTGATTTTGGTTAGCTCTATATAAGTCAACGGATGTTGCAAAAATTGCTCAGACATTACCTTTTGTTACAGGATTAGAATGAAATTATGAGGGTATTTCTTGATGAAGATATTCTTGAAAAGGAAATGAAAATTCTACTTCTTAAAATAATCCATAATATTTTGGGAAAGAATGAAGAATTAAAGTGTATCACTATTGATAATCGAAAATTAAAAATATAAAGAAGGAAAAAAATTATGGTGGTTCAAAATTACATTCTTCAACAAAAAATTTTGCAAAGGAAAATAGTTGGATATGTCGGAATTTTGAAAATAGCATTAATTATAAATTTTATTAAATCATTGTTAACTTCAAGAGTATATTGAATATTTTAGTAAAAATGACACGCTGTTGTACGTTAGTAAAATTTTGGAAAGGTTATAGTGATTTTTTTAAGCTCCGAGATATTATCGAAATTCTCTTGTAAAGGATTTTGCCGTATAGCTGAATTGCTGAACAAAGAATACTAATGATAGTTATTTCTTCATATAAATTTTAAAAAATAGGGATGATCTATATTTAAAATTACCGGGAAGTAATTAGTACTTACAATAAATCCTTTCCATGAAAACATTTAGTTACGGTTTTAGTTGAATAAAAAGACATTTTTTAATACATATCTCCATTCTATCAACAAATTAAGATCATTTCTTGATTGAAGTTTAGAGTAATACTTTCCTTCTGGAATTTCAGGTTTTGGAATAATAAATAAATTGTACTACCAAAAAGAAACTGATTTTTTCAAACTGTTTTTATTACTGGAAAATCCTCATTTCAAAAATTAAAATAATTCTTTTGCAGTGAAATGACACTTCAAAGAAAAACTAATTTAAATTCATAATTGCTGAAATTTTATAATATATATTCTTATGTCTTTTTCATATAAGTTTTTTGGATTTATTGCATAAATTTAATCGCGTGTCTTAATTTCCGTTTTCTGAAGTTCCTATTTTTATTATATACATTTTTTTATTATTTATTATGTGTATTAAAAACATTTTTGTAAGTTAGTTGCTGAGCATTGGAATTCTTACTAATAATTCCTATATCTAAATTTTATCCACAACTGCAAACAGTTGTCCTTGGAGGAACTACAGCTATATTAATATCACATTAATCATAAATATAATGTTTAATTTCATTAGGTTCATTTTGTGGGTACGCCACTTTTGTAGGGTTTTATGATATTCAGTGTTATTAATTATAAAGTTTTCTTTTTCATTGTTAGTTATTTTGTTTTCTTCTAATCACTATTTTTTTATCTTTTTATTTTATAAAATTTAATTTATAAGTTTAAAAATTTTAGTAAAATAAGTTTCGGTGTAAGAGATATCAAGCATGTTAGGCCAGCTATCGCGGATCAGCTTATAGTTTAAAGATCCTTAATCAAAGAAATTCTTCCACACAATTACAAATTTTTTTTATGTTGCGATTAAAGAGAAATGATCCACGTCGGCAAAGACCGAAAGATAGGATTCTTTGATTTAATTAAATGATTATCACATACATATCCTCACTGATTGCACTCGAAGAGGCTTTGCTATTATAGTGAAGATGATTTTAGATCAATAAAGAAATGAAGATTCACTGATATATCACGAGACTCGAAGCGATTTGAATGCAAAGCGTCTTGGTACCTCATGGGTCTGGCTGTTCCTCGGCCGATCAAGATGTCAGGAGGGAGGCTCTCCCACTCGCTGTAGGGGCTAGGCTTGAAGAGGGAGCCGTCTGGTAATAAATACCTGAACTTTCCTTCTGGAGTTTTATTAGAGAGATTCGTCCGATCAATTGCCGACTGCGAACGTCAACAATTGCAACTGCAAATTGTTTATTACAATCAAATGTAGACGTTACTAGCATTGACACTCGCACATATTTCAATTAACAACTAACTATTGTTTCTTGTTTGAAGTGTCACAATAAGAAATTTTAATGGTTCACTGCAATATAGTTATCTTAAATACACACTCCTGTCCAGAAATTAAGGATGATGCAAGTTCAAGCAAAGAAAGAGACAGAAGCAAAACAAATGTGACTATTGTAAAAGTCTATTTTTTAAACAAAAGGTAAAGAGCAAAAAAGATGCTATATGTTTCAAATCATTAATAAAAAATGTGACTTTTACTCCCTGGAACAAATTTAAAAAAAAACATATTCACAAAAACCAATATAGCGTGGTTGGTATGATGGTTAATACATGATATGGCTCCAGACGATGCTATACAGGCCGTACAACGCCTAGGAATGCTGAGTATCAAATTAATGATCTGATCTTGGGGAATATTACACCACTCACATCAAGCAATGCTCTCCGAAGTTCAGGTGGACATGTGGGAGAGGGGTGATGGGCTGCAATTTGTCAGCCAAACATATCCCACACAATGCTCTATTGGATTCAAATCCGATGAGTATGCTGGCCAGTTCATATGGGTGATATCTTCCGATTGAAGGCAGTCATCTACAGTGTTTGCATGGGGAGCACAGGCGTTGTCCTCCATAAACAAAAATTCTGCACACATGGCGCTCCGAAACAAACGTACCCGTTGTTTCAGAATGACATCCCGATAGATGTGGCCTGTCATGGTTACATTCTGAACATGCAGCTTAGTTCTGGAACCCAGAATAATTCCTCTTCAAATGAACAATCCTGCACCACCGCAAAGGTGTCGTTCAATGGTGTTCTCTTGGTGATAACGGGTACCCGGCCCTCTCTATATGAAAGTCCTGCGAGAATCAGACACAAAGCTAAACCTGGACTAGTCGGAAAACATCACACAAGACTACTGTTTCGGTGTCCACAAGGCATGCTCTCTATTCCAGGCTAACCTCAGGCGACACTGAGTTGCGGTAAGTGGAACACCTATCTGACATGTCTACGAGCATATAAACCAATGTGCTTTATGCGTCTGTACACGGTCCGCCTTGAAACTGTCGTACCGGAAGCTGAAGAGAGTTGATGAGACAAATCTGATGCTGTACTTCGTCTGTTTCTTTTGGCAGTAACTGCCAAATACCGGTCCTCATTCGGTGTTGTAATTCAGGGGTGAACTGTGCTGTAACGTCTATTCACATTATTATCATCTTGGAACCGTTGCCAAAACCTGGTGATGACACTATGGGCGATTCCAAGTTCCTCGTATACTTCCAGCTGGGTACGTCCATATTCCAGACGGCTGATAATTCAACCACGTAAAACATCATTAAATGCTTCCTTTGTGCCATTGCGGTTATTGCACTGAAAGGCTTTTAAAGTGCTTGTGAACAATTTTACTTCTTTGCAACCATTCTTTATATAACTCTCTCTTACACTCTCGTCATTGTGGCTTGCTATCGGTGCCATCTAGTGGTTTCTTGTAATTTGCATATAATTCTTCAAGATATGTGTGATAATTCTACATGTGAAAAAAAATTTTTTTTTAGGATTTCATAATAAATATGTATATGACTTTTTAGTATATGTTGCATCCCACATTTGTGTTAAAAGTAGGATGCAGAATACACTCAAAAGTCACGTATATGTTTAATGAACTTTTACAGAAACAAATTATCTTTTAATCGGAAATATTTATCTAATATATGTGCTGATTGTTTTACGAATGGATCTATAATAATTTTTAACTCACCTTTTCCATGCGTAAATTTTGGAATGAATTATTTTATGTTGAGCCCATAAGAAAAAGAATCACAGGCACAAATTAAATACATTATTCTAAAATACAAATAGTATTTAAGAATTTTGATTCAAACTCTTTCAGTAAAAATACATAAATCAATTTTTTTAGTTTATAATAAAATTGCATGGCAACGGTTTGTTAGTTATAATTTCCACTGTTTTCCGTTTCCGTAAGAAAATGAAACTATTTAATGTCAATTAATTTCTCAGTTCTTTTGTGAGCTATTAAAAATACAAGTTTTAACAAGAGACTGAAATGTAGAGTATAAAATATGGAGTTAAAATATTTCCGCCCGTACTACTGTGATATTTTACAATTTATTTCTATTTTTACTTTGTTATCCATTTTATTATCGCCTGTAATAAGCATTCCCATGCATTTATTATCATTGAAACAAAATTCTTCTAAACAAGGTTTAGGACCACTTTCAGCATCTTTGCTGACCTATGATGCGATCAAACCTCCAGATCATTTGCAAGGTGTAAGAATGGAAAGAGATGGACATATCAATAAAGATTTCAGGAAAGAAGTTCTGTTGGGGAATCTTAGTCAGAGTGGAAATGAAGATGAAAAAATACTTGCTGCGGTTCATAAAAAGTAAACTTATTTGAAACACTTGTACTATAGAATATCTTGATATGAATAGATATATAAATTTATGTAAGAATAAAAAGGATTCAAATAAAGACAAATGCTTAGCTTCGTTAATTTTTATATGTGTAAAATCTAGGCATAAATTGTTGCGTACTATCTCTGAAATCATCTACTTACACATAAAAGAATAAGTAAGTTTCTCAGATTGTCGTTATTAGCATAACATATTTACCCCAGAATTTTTTACTTCTATATAATGCAATTGCAAACCATTTTCTTGGCTAATACAAGAAACGTTAAGAATGAACAGAAGAACATAGAAGATCATAATTTTGATTATTGACCAATGAGAACTGGTTTATATGAAAACAGGAAAATAGCCTTAATTCAGTACTGCTGTGATGAAATTATGTTGAATAATTTACTATACATTATTATAAATTAAAATATTAAACTATAAAGTTATATTCTTTTTTTCCTAAAATACAATTATATCTCATATTTTGCAGCAATTTTTATTATATTTGCTGCAAATTGTAGGTATAAAAACATAAAAAAATGTCATGTAATTGGGGATTATTAATAACAGTTATAATAAAATTTAATAGAAAAAATATTTTAAAATAGTGAATGCATGAAATAAGTATTTTATCAATAATATTTTCACTTTTACATTCTACTATGAATGTAGATGAATTTAAAAAAATGATGAAAATTTAGCCTATAGAAAAATGAGTCTATTATTTCTATTTAAAAGAAATAATAGACTCATTGTTTAAACTGGCTTATACACATTATTTATTGTGACATTTAAAAAAAAATAATCAATGCATTGTTATTATTAATTATATTTAAATTTCCTTCTAAATAGTTTTCTTAAATGTAAATTTCAAATACTCATATATTTTGACATTAATACATGAGCAGTAAATACCATACTTTACTTTGATTTTTAGTATGAATTCATTGATGATCTTTATAGCAACTTTTTTTCAAAGTAAATTGTGAAAATTTGTTATATAATCAAATATCCTGCAATTTTCATCACTTAATAGCACAGTTCTTTGAATTTAATTTTAGTAAAGTAAAAATTAAATTTTAATAAAATCTTTATTTTGTACTAGCTAAATTAGTTTACTGGAATATTTATTTTATATGAAATAAACTAAACTTATTGCACAAAAAATTAAAATAAATTTTTCCGCATAACATATTTTATTTTATATTTAAGGCAAAGTTATATTTTTTAAAAAGAAGATAAAATTTAGTTGATAATAAGGAATGTGAAATTAATTTTTTAAATTATATATGTGAGATTAATTTCTTTTTGAAACAAAATATTTTCTTACTTTTTGCTGGTCTCATCATAAATGTCTTTTCATATATTAAAATATTTTGGGCTGTGTCTACATCATAAATGAAATGTTCAGACATAGTTACTTTAAAGGTTTTTTTAAATGATTCAAAGATTAAGATTATTAAATCAAATGACTTTCAATTGCATTGGCTGTTAGGTTGTATCAGATTTAACTAAATTGTTGATTATATAATAAATAATCTTATTAGAAATAATTCAGTAGCTTTTTTAAAATTTATTCATTGAGTAGTTTGCCATGACTGTTTTCATTGCTATAGCTAATGATGTTATTACCAAACAATTTGTCTTTCCTGGGTATTGCTCTAAATATAATCACAATATTTGCATTTCAAGAACCTATTTTCAGTTTTATTTAGCATTATAAATTATCTTTAAAAATATGTTTTTTCTGATTTCTTAGACTTGCTAAAAATTTTTATGAGATGAAAGTACAAGTCTTCACAAATCGATAAGAAAACTGACTAGTTCGTTTTAATTTATTAAAATCTGTCTAGCTAGAATATATTTAAATTAATTTTTGTAATTAAAATGCCAATGTAGCTTTTATTTATGTTCCACTTAAACTTACAATATTTCAATTAAATCCTGTATGAGATTTTTTCCAAAGAAAGCCATGCAGTATGAGATTTTTAATTCAGGTAATAAATATTCCTATGAAATGCTCAACTTATATTTTAATCATTCAGTTTTATGAAAAATTTTATTAGAAGAACTAAATTAATACTTCTCAATTTCCATTGTAACTACTATCATTCAAATTTAACAATCTACAGAGACTAAGTTTGATATTGAATATTTGCATTTTATTTTGAAAGGCAATATGAATCCTGCTGTATTATGTAAAAATATGTTATCTATTAAATTTTAAAATATGCTTGATATTAATATTTAAACATGAGAAAGAATATTCACTATAAAAAATAAGGATTTTTAAATGTCAAAAAGTTTATGCCATAAATATAAGAAACTTTATGTATAGTGTTGCATAGATGTATGATTTAAAAAAATGCATTTAGAGAAATGACAACAGAAAATTTTTTTTAGAATAGCTAATTTCCTTTTTCAGTTCTTTTATTTAAAAGTTTTATAGTAAAATTTTAAAAATATTGATTCTTAAAAGTTTAAATATTTTGAGAAAATTGAAAACTTTTATCACAAACATATTTTTTTTTTTTATAAATATAGAAGCTTAATGAAGTTTGGGCAATAAGAAGACACTTATATAAGATTTTTCTAATATTAAATGCAAACTTAGAAATTTCATTATATGGATTTTTACAACAGGAGAAAAAAAATCATACCTATATTTTTAAAGTAGAAATCTATTTGTAATGTTATACATTATTTTATTGTATAGCGACAACCAGTTTGTTTTACATGTATTTTAATAGCTGTATTGTTTTTCTGCAATAAGCTTGTTATTTCAATCTGGTTTATATTCAATATATCATTGCATCATTTTTATTTTAAAAGACTGATAATAAGTTATTTATTTAAAAATGTGTATAAGTGAAATTTTAAAATATCTTAATGCAGTCTTTCAATATATTTATACCCATAAAAATTATTTTTATTAAAATGCAGTTTTAAAAAAAGTAAATAATTGGAAGATATTTGTATCCTAATGATAAAATTAAAGTAAGTTTTGAAGAAATTTGTTTTGATGAAATTGAAAAATAAAACTTAAATAATTGTAATTATAAAAGAACAAGAAAATTTTAAAGTATGTTTTCCTTGAAATTTCAGCAATTGGTAAATTTAATTATCGGATTTACTTTTTATTAAGTTAAGAAGAAAAAAATTGATAATCAATAATTTTCTCACAGCAAATACTATTTATCCATAAAAATTTCTCATATCTAATTTTTTTTAGATCTCCTTATGTTATTTGGTGATTCATGATGACATTAATCATCTTAATAAAAATTGTTTAGTCACATTTTTTGTGGAAACATTTTCAGCTTCAGCTGTTAGACAGTTTTTGTTTAAAAAACTGTCTAACAGAATTTTTTTACCATATATATATATTGCTTAAATTTTCTGAAATACAGAATTTTATTTTTATAGAGCTGATGTGAACCATGATGGATTTCTCAGTCAAGCAGAATTGGAAAGTTGGATTAATGCAAAAGTAAAAGAACATTTTCATAAAGCTGTCCGAGAAAACTTTTTAATATTTACTTCTTTGGATAAAAATCATAATGGTAAGATTTAAAAGGAACATTTTATATGATTACTTTCCATTTTTTTTATCTTGATGAAGCTATATTTTTAACATATTTCATTCAGGTGTAGTTTAGAGTATTATTTGAATAATATATCTACTAATTTCTATTGTTGCTTTTATAAACATCGACAAAAATCAGAAGGCCGATTTAAAAAAGTAAATTGTTACATAAAAGTATTATTTTCAGCTTTGTAGAAAATTTTACGATTTTTTTTTATTAAAATGTTGATTCTCAATTAAAAAGTTTGATTTTTTAGTTTCTTTATATAAATATATCAATGTAAAAATCAAATTATTATAAATAAATAACAGTAATGACCACATGCCTACATCTTTAGAGACATAAATCATTTAAAAAATATTTTTTTATCTGCATCCATTTTCTATTTTTTGATTAAGTTTAAAATATAAATTTCATATCATCAGATATTTTTATAAAAATGACAGAGTAAAAATTTTTTTTCTTTTTCAATTTGTTAACTAAGTTATTTGCACCTTTCTTTTATTCATTTGATTAAAAATAAAATATTTTAAAATTGAAACATTTTCATAACTTTTTTATCATAGAAATATACAAGTTTTTAAATATCTGATAACAAATGTACATTTAATTGATATGTTTTTAGCAATATTGAAGTATACTTGTTACACTACACAATTTATTTTGTTTAGAAGATATGCTTTAAAAGAAGTTGAATTTTTTAAATTTCATAGGTCGAGTAAGTTGGGATGAATATCATGTAAATTTTATGATGAAACAAGGATTTAATCAAAGTTATGCAATAAAGCATCCTGAAAATCACAAACAATTAAAAAGAAAAGGTAAATTTTTATGCATTTTATATTTAATGTGTTTATTGTTTGTTGCTTTCTCTTTTAAGTTTTGATTAAAAAAATTTATATTTTAAACATGTTTTATTATAATTTTATGTGAATTTGGCAAAAATTTCATAGTCTTTATTTTTCACAGAACTAAATTTAAGGTAAGATACTTGATTGAAATATTTTATGTAATATATAACTAGAAATTTTTGGTCCATTACATTCTTAACATTAAATTTTTCCTAGATACTTTTATTATATTCTAAAATGTTTTCTACTCATATATTTTGGTAAGTAAAGTATTTTGTTTTAAATTTCTTTGAAACTAATAGCAACTTTTAAGGATTTTAAATTTATCAGATTTTTCTCATAAATTTGGAATTTCCAAATTAAAATGTTTTATTATTTATGATATCTTACAAGAATATGGAATATATATTTTGTGACCTTAAATTTTATTTTCTTAATTATCATAAAACTTTCATTCATTTCTTAAATATCATGAAATTTAATGATAGAGATGTATTGTTCATTGGATAATACACACACAAAATTGTGTAATTTTTGGAAAAAATTTTTTGTTTCAAAGAAAATCATTTTGTGTAGCTATATATTTTATAAGACTTTATCATCATTTCTTTTTTAAAAACATACAGTATTTGTCTAATCAGCATGAAGTGGAAAAAAGTATGTTAGAAATATGTTTTTTAATGCATACTTGTACATTAATTTTCTATTTCTTCAGATTATACATTATTTTTTTTATGTATAGCACCTTGTCTTATTTTGTTTATTACTAAAATTTATAAAACATGTATTTAGTTAAGACATATGACAAAAGCTCATGCTTGTCAATATTAAAGAGAGTAAATTGCTTTTTAAACACAAAGTTTTACAGATCTTACTTATCATGATAATTTTATAAAAAAATTATGGAAATAAAACTTATTGAATAGTAAATATTCATTTATATTTAAAAAATTAGGAAGTAAATTTGTGTATTAGTTTATAAATATTGTGTTTCAAATATAATTTTTATTATTGCTTCAAAGATTGGTTGATAAATTTTGTATGTGATAAACAATATTTATATTAAAGAGATTTTATTTCTACATAAAAAATTTGCAAGAATTTCTTTCAAGTATTTTGTTCCTATTGTTTACGATTTTAATGTATATTAATATAAATAATGAAATAAAAAATAAAAATAGAGGCATTGGTCTAAAATAGGCTTCTTTAATTGAATTGTTAATGTAATAAAATATCCAGTGCCAAAATAATTGTCTAGGTAAAGTTAAAAATAACTTTCAGGAAAAAAAAAATCAATTTGCAATATCTTTATAGAAAAAAAAATATTCTATATGTTCAATCTAACTTGTATTTGTATGATTTATAAGAATATTTTTTTGTGTTAATTACCCTAATGTTGTTACTTCTCTTCTCAATACTATAATTTGAAAATAACTTAACATCCAGGTTAATTCAGTAAGTTTTCCACATATTATAAAAATGTTCATATTTAATTAGAAATATATTCACATTAAAAAGTGAATTTAATAGTTCAAAATTTAGTAAATTCTTTTTTAGTACAAATAAGAATCAAGCTTTAAGAAGTTTTTTTAATTTGAAAGATAAAATACAAATTTCTCAGCCTTTCATCCCTTCAGTGGGTTGATTAACCGAGTACCAAGCATGCTTGGGAACTAAACACTGGGGGTCTTACGTTAGGCTGACCACCTAACTGGGACATATGCTTCCCACCCCAGGGCCCTCGGTCATGAAAACAGTTATGGGCACTCTAGGCCTTGCCCACATGGGCTGTCGTGCCATGAAGTTTAGTTTTTTAAAATACGAATTTTATTTTTTTACAATAAATATACTAACACTTTAATAAATATTGAAATGTTTTTTTATAGTTAAAGAAAAAATTCTTTTGGATAAAGCTGCTTGGTCTGAAGCTGCTAATTCAGATCCCGATGCACTTAATATTGATGAGTTCTTGACTTTTCGTCATCCTGAACATAGTCATGTGTCCCTAATTAACATGGTCAATGATATTATTGGAAGTTTAGGTATGTATTCTAAATGTTAATTATTCTTACATAAAATAAATCATTTGTGTAAAATTATATTAAATTCATAATTTTGATAAAAAGATAATTTTTTTAATAAAATTTATATTTATCTCTTGGCTAGTTATTTTATTATAAGTCGAATTATTAAATTATCCATCTTGTAATTTTTCATTTATTAGATCATAAGAAACTAAACCTTAAAGTTTCAGAATTAAACATGTTAACTATCTCAATCAATTTCATTTAAAATGTCAAGAATATTAAAACATTTTTGGAAATTTAATGATTTTTGCTTTGGTGAAATTTTTACAAATGAATACCAAATAGAATATGAGAAACTAGTTTATTTTTATCAATGCTAGTTCAGGTATGAAAATATAAAATGAAAGATGTGATTTATCAATTATTTTGGATGCAAACTTTAAGAAAAAACAATATACTTCATTTTTTCTCTTAAAACGATCATATAATCAACAGATTGAAAAAAAATTATAGAATTAAAATATAAATGAAAACTTATATTAACTACAGAACTAAAAATTTACTTTTGATGGCAAACTATTGAACAATTAAAATTGTGAAGAATTAAGTCTGGCATTACACATTTCTCTCTTATAGTTTTTGAAATATGCATGTTAAGAAACTTAGTATTCATTTACAACACTATTAGAAGTAGTTTAAAAGACTAAATTCTCTAAATTTTTAGATTTAATATAACACATAATTATTTTTATTTCACAAATCATAAAATTTCATATTGAACCATTAACTCAAGCAATTTATAAAAATAATGATATAAAAATGCTTGAGAAATTGTACTTGACATAAAATAGCTCATTTAAATCCAATGTATAATTTTAAGAATTTCATCAACTTAGATAAATAAAAAATATTTTAATTATTAAACAAGAATATTTTTGTTTAAAAATATTTTTGAAATTAATATTTAATTTGAGAACTTTTTTCTTTGATATTCCAAACTTAATATGTAAACAGAATTAAAATCACATTTTAGAATTTTTCTTTATCAAAAGAGTCAACTTCAAAATGTTTTTTCATCTAATTGACAAAGTGCTTTAAATTTTATAAAAAATTCAAGTATGTTAAAATATGGAAAATTCCAATGCCACTTTTTAGATGATAATGGTGATGAAATGCTCTCTGAGCATGAATTCATGGAAATGCCAGATCCAGACGAGACAAATCATTCTGCTGCAGAATGGAAACTACAAAGGCTTCAAGAATTTAGGGAAAACATAGACATCAATCACGATGGAAAAGTGACTAGAGAAGAATTGTTGGTAAAAACATTTATTCTAAAATAAAAAAAAAAAATTATAATAATACATTTTTTTAGTATTAGAAAAACCCTTAAATTTTTATATTTTCTAATTTTTATATTTTTAAGTATTATTTTAAAATAGAGTCATAAGAATCGCATGCTTTCATTTAAAAAATTTTTTGATTTGTAGAATAATGCTTATTTATCTTCCTTGTGTTATAGTTTATATTAACTTCTTTTAAATATTTATGTAATAGATGTACAATGATCCTGAAAACCCCATACATTCTAAAACTGAAGCAAGGAAGCTCATCAAATTAGCTGATTCTAACAAGGATCAACTTTTATCGTTAGAAGAAATCCTAGCAAAAAAAGATGTTTTTCTTGGAAGCAAAATGGTAGACACAGCTCGTAGCTTTCATGATGAATTTTAATCTGTGATATTGTTATATTTTGTTACATGCTCATTTTAGTTTTTAGAATAAATATATGTACTGTTATTTAATCCTCAAATTTAATTGCACTAAATTTCTGTGCATATGGCAATACATCAAAAACATATAATAATTTAACTGAAGGTGTTTCAGAGTTATTATTTTTGTACAAAAATAGAGTATATATTTTTTTCTGAAACGTTATGTCTTTTTGAATAAAAATATATCTTATATGCTGTAATTAAACTGCAATAAATAATATTACCACAAAAAATAATTTCATTTAGTTTCTGTATAACTAAAAGGTTATAAACATTTGCTTGATCATAACAATTCAATATGATTTACAGATTATTTAATTACTGATTTCTTTGTTAGGATGGAAATCTCATTAAAGATAGGAACGAGATCAAAGCTCAATGATGTAAATCGCTCTCCGATAGTAAAAATGTTACTAAATTTAGGACAAATATAAAAAGTTGAACACAAAAATAAAAACAATTTAGCTCTAATAACACTAAGAAAATATCAGATAGAACACAGATAATTTCCTTTATTACCAAAGCAAATATTTTTTTCTTAATTCAGTTATTTAAATCAATGAATTAAACAAATCTACAATTAATAATAAATGCTTTGAAAGAAAATCTTGGATATTGAAATTTTTATTGCATGCTCTATAGTAATATTTTTGGAAATTTCAATATTTTATACCAACAAAGTTTATTGAATCATTTCAAGATTTCATTTTATGTATAATGTTTGTCTTGCTATTATACATTGCTTTAGCAAATAATTAGGAAAAATTAATGACTTATGTTCCATTAACAAAAGCTGAGCTGCAATTCAATGGTTAGCATTCTGGTTTTTTAGTTCAATTGAGGGTTCAAATCCCATAACAGAGGTTGGAGGCTTCTAATGGTTCAGAATCCACTTTAAATTATGTCCTAATCTAATTAAACCTCTTGTGCAAAAAATTATTGTTGAGCTAGAAGTAATCAATAACAAAAGATAACTGAAAAATAAGCTATTTTTTTTAACACAAAAGGAATTAATTTTCCTTTATAAAGTGTTTTATTTCATTTGGAATGATGCCACAACTTGTAGGATAAAAAAGGAACAAATGTAACCATAAAGTTAAATGTAATAATGGCTAAAAAATAAATATAAAATTAAAAATACACTGATTGTCAAGGGATTTCTTGCCAATATTTTATTACAAGTAAATTGCTAATTAAACTATTATAGAAATATTTATGGTACTATTATATTTATAGTTGGCAAAAAACATTGTATTCAGCCTAATAATGTGAATATTTTTTCACAATAAGTCAGCACTATTATCAGGAATAACAAGTGGCAAGCATTTTTTGCTTTACTTACACTTAGTGCACAATTTTTTAAATGCTGACTGGATTAATTAGAAAGGGTGAATGTTTAATACACATCATGTGCCTATTCACAAAAAGTACATTATAAGTAAACATTGTAGTGATTATAATACAGGAAAAAGCAACAATTCAGACAACAGTCTGATCTCCTGCAATGAAGTACAAATAAAGCCCAAATAAGAAAACACAGGCGTTTGAAGTGCTACTAAATACTGTTCTCAGAATGGTTATTTTAAATTGATACCTTACAAAATAAGAACATTTGTTGTTACTGTTTTGTCAAGTAAAATATTGCAATGGTATCAAATTGATCCTAAAGTTGCACTACTCATGAAAGAACATTTTTTATATTCTATTACCAAAATTAATTGTACAGGCTTACTGCGGCCTGGTTGTACCATTATGTTCTTGGGACTGTTAAGTCCTGAGCTATTATGAATGGCAGATGATGAATTCTGCACTTTTTTGCGATGCACCTCTATTGCAGTAGGTGCTTGAGAAAGTTTCTGAGATTTTATCTCTTGGGCCATGAAGCCCATTATACAGAAAACATCTTCTCAAAAAGCAATAAGTAGAAGATTTCAAATTCTAACAACCTTTAGCAGTTAATCTGTCTGCTACATAGTATCAACCATCATAAGAAAATATTCATAGTATTTAAATTAACTTGCTAAATCAAATTTTTTTATTATAGCTTTTCTCCAGTTTTCTTATTTAATTTCAATTTTAAAGTAGGGGAATTTTTTAATCTGTTTTTTATACTACAGAAAAATGCTGTACATTGACTATAATAATAAAGAGCACTCAACATGAATAAATATATTTTAATTGTCAATTTCGAAAACTAAAAACATACATAAAAGAGCTGATAAAAATAAAATTTCTTTACATTTTTGAAAAAAAAATTCACGTTTTAAATTTTTTAAATAAAATCTGAAAAAAATTATGAAGATAAATTATTATTATTGGTGCTCAGGCCTTCTATAAATGTTTTAAACACTTCTATACTTTCTTTGAGACTTGTCTTATAACAATCTTGAATTCTAATATTTTTTGAATCATTATATGCAGAGTCATCTTTAAATGTTGCATTGTAATCATCTATTTCTTTGCAAAGACTCCTGCAAAATTAAAATTTTTTAATATTTATTAAAAATATTTTATTAAAAAAATATATGTCATTTTTTAAAGGATAGTAATTTGTATTTTACACACTGGGAAATTTACTCATAGAAATAAACACATACAACATGTAATATTTATTTATTAACTTGAATAAATTTACTATTTTATCTTCCTCTGTTGTTACCAGTGCCTTTTTCAACCTTCTGGGTTAAGAAAGCATTTTACAATTTAACAAGTTGTTGCCTCTGTAAATTTCTCAATTAGTTTCTTTACTTCTTAACCAATATGTTTTATGATATCATCTCTTCAGTGAATGAAATTATTTAATCTCTACCTCTCTCATAAATTTAATATATCACATCAAAAATATTTTTTTCTTAAAAGTTTAATGAGGTGGAGTTTTGATTTACTTATTGAAATAATTGCCTTGACAATGATAAACTTAAAACCTTTATAGTTTTAAATAAGTAAATCGAGCATAGGTGTTAAGTGGTATCATAAAAAATAAAATCAAAAATGGTGAACTCTCACCATGGTTTTCTACAGATGCTGGTGAGAGAAATAAATGAATCATACTTTAAAAAAGGAAGTGTAATGCATAATCATTGCATATTTTTATGAATGATTACTAATAAAACATGTGATATAAAATTTCCAATAATTCAGCAATTTTTTTAGAATTATTTGTAATCACCAGATAAGAAAAAATGGATGTTCCCAATAAAATATATTTAACATTATTATATCCTCACATACATTACTTAAAATAAATCTTCATAAGCTTTAAATTTAAGCATGCCAAGTAAATGTCATAAAATTTAGCATAATTCACCATTTCATGCGATAATCTTCCCCCAGCATGATGCAAGTTCATGTATACTTTTGCAATAAAATGTCCGATCTTTAGAAACAAAAAAAGGGGGGGGGACATTTCGGTTTTGATCTCTTTAGCATGTCATAGAACTATCTTGCTTGCATGTGATAGCCTAGTGCACAAAACAAGTGATAAAAGGAGGATGAGGAAGAAATTCAAATTTTAAAGCAGATTTATGATGTGAATGCTTGTAGCTGGTGTACTGGATCCATTTTTTATCACATCTCAACACATAATCCAAGAGTAGTTTATTTTTCTGATGGGAAAGAAGTAAGCAGATTGATAACTTTTGAAATTTATTGCATTCAGTAAGTTTGTGAAGAAGCCATTTGCTGAGCCTGCACAACTTTCCCAATTCGTGTAAGTGAATACGAATGGTTTCCTTCAGTATGTAGAATTTAATTGCAAGTTTCTGACACACTTGAAAAGTATTCGCTTTGATAGCACTTTTCAAATTATCGCCATTTAAGACTTCTGGCACACCAAGTCATGATCAAGTAATTCGCCACTGGAATGAAATTTGTGATACTACTTATATGCAGTAGGTTTAATATCCAAAAAAAATATGCATTGCACTGTCTCCGAATGCAATGCAAATTTTTTTGGCATGCTTCAACAAAGTTTCTGCCCAGCTATTACTTATATAAAAAACATGCTCTATCAACATTCTTGCTTATGGTTATTACTAAACTTCTTTTCAGATTCACAAACTATACCAACATCTATAAAATTTCCTTGTGAGTAAATCTTATATCTGAAAATAATGAAGGTAACTTTATGCTAATTAAAGTGCATGCTTTTTATAGCATTTGAAATTTGCCTTATCTTAAAGCAGCAGAACTTTTCTGGTTACCTGATACATACATGATGCGATGCAGACAAACACCGAACTGTACCTTAAGGTCAACTGGTTTGGAATATTTGCCTATCATTGAGTGTCTCATAATTTTAAACCAGTGTCAGGTGATGAAGTCACATATAAATTGACACCCTCCTCTAAATCCACACCACAATACAGAAGGATTTTGGACATCAAAGATTAACATAGACATGCCCCCAAAAGCATGGAGTTCCAATAACTGAGTTACGAAGAATGTGCAAGCCAGTCACTGCCTATGGCAAGCAAGGCTTCATTTCGCTGATCTTGCAGGAAGTGGCTTGAAGCTATTGATTTGCTGCGACTAGATAAAAAATAATCTTTTGATATTTGAATGATAACTTTTTCCTTGTTTTTGTATTTGATTGGACAGATAATTTATTATTTCATATACCATTTAATTTAAAAAATTCTCACAATGTTTTGAAATGATTTCTTACTTTCAACTCTTGATAAAATATTAGCTAGAAACTTCTGTGCTGCTTTGAAACATTGGGTATTTATGGAAAATTGAGATAAAAAATCAAGATGACAAACTTGTCATAGACCACATTTCACAATAGTAAGAAATCAATTCAAGACATGGTGTGAATTTTTAAAATAAATAGTATATAAAACAAATGCAAGAGTTTGAATTATCAATGCTATTTAACTAAGTATGAGTATATTTAATATATTTTTATATGCTTCCAATCTATTTAATTTTTAAAGTAGAGGCAAAAATACAACAATTTTTAACATGCAATTCCAAACTTAAAAATTTAATGAATTTTTAAATTAAATTTCTATCAAAGTTGTTTTATCAAATAACAAATACAATAAGATATGCTTCTTATTTCATCTACTGAATTAAAAAATTTTAAGACCATAGGAATCAATATAATATGAATGAATTTTTGAATAAATAAAGAATAAAGTAATGAATTTGTAATTTTATATTTTGAAAACTATTTAAACTAAAATTTTGTATTAATCTAAAATCTAAAATTTTCTAAAATATTGTATTAAAATTTGTATTAACTAATGATACTTACGAAATTGTTGGCACAGCAAATGGATCAAAAGAATCAATTTTTTTGGGATCAATAGGAACACAGACTCTGCCAGTTTTGGGATGAACGCAAAAAGGAGCTTTTAGTAAGTGGTTTAATCCTTTGGTGACATTTATATCCAAGCGAGGATAGCATAGTTGAAACATAACTTCAGTGATAAAATGCTTAGAACGATTTTTAGATCCTTTCTAAAAAGCAAGCATAACATTTGAAAATTTTTAGTATATGAACAATAGTTAGAAACTGTGTAAATTGATAAAATAATATACAAAAAGTTTAAATTCCAATATAGTTAAAATCCATTATAATTAAAATAATTAACATAAAAAATTAAAGTAAATCATGTAGAAAATTTATTAATATCTGATAGTAAATATAAAATTTATCTGCAACATATTATTGAAATTTCAAAAAAATTTTTTAAGCCATATTTAAAATTACAATAAAATTTTATATCAAAAATTCAAAATATTGATCCAAAATTATAAAGATAAAGAATACCTAATGTTTAAAGGAAATCTTAAAAATAATTAATAATTCATTGCACGATTTCTTTGTAAATATTGCGCCACCCTATTTGGCATACTTTTTCATAAGGTCTTTAAAGTAATTTACATCTAATTCAATTCATGCATCCTAAATAAGAGTTAACGATATTCTTTTAAAGTTGATAATTGTGGATTTTAAAGCTTTGACTTCCTGTTGACACATTTAATTTGTAAATCCATATATCTGGCAGATATGACATTTAATAAATAGTAATATAAAATTTTCACAATAGAAATTTTGCTCTGTTAAATCCCAATTTTTTAATGATTATTCTTCATTAAAGAATGTAAACATTAGGTAGCAGTTAATAAAGCAGTATTCAAATAATTTGAAAATTATTCAAGCAATAAGAAAATAATTTATTTTTATTTTATTTATTATAAATATATAAAAATATAACAATTATACATAAACAATAAATTAAATTAATAAGACGATTTTGAATGATTAATTGACAATGATTTTGAAATGGCTTTATATAAACGACTGCATTAATTAAGTTTTTGTAAATAGATATTTTAATTTTGGCATTGAAAATTTGATTCACTGAATATAAAAAATTCATTAAATTTGAGAGAAAACTTAATATTAGAATAAATATTGTTAACAAAAATTTTCAAACATTTATACAACTTTTTCTAAAATAACAAAGCAATTTAAGGAATGTTTAATAAAGGAGATGCAAAATATATAAACATGAAATAGCTTGAATAAGAAACATTAACAAATAAAACTTTGACAATACACTATTAAAATTATTTTTAAAATTGATAGTTGTAAAATTGTCAGGAAAAAAAAATTACACCCTGAAAATTTTTTAAGATTTAAATTAAACTATTTTATTTTCAGTATCAAAAAATGTGATGGAAAATAAATAAAACAGAGAGATTACAAAATAATCATTAGTTACTTGATGCATGGCAGATTCTTCAACACTTCTAACTACATTCCATCTCTCATGACTACCACTGCAGTTTTTTAATCCACTCTTCAAGAGATCTCTAGCATTTATATTTAATTAAGAAAGTATGCAACCATATTGAATTTTAAAGATTTGCTTGTATATTGAATAGTAATAGATTCTTACTTTCACAGAAAATATAAAGCCTAATAGAAGGAAACAGTACATTTTAATAATGATATTTAATAATTTTTATTTTTCTATAAAAGTAATCAATAACCAGCATCATAGACTTTCTATCTGGGTATTAAAAAAATTAAATAACATTTAACAGTAAAATTGTTTTTTTTTTCCTTTTGCAATAATTGAAATTTAAATCGACTCTTATACATATAGATAATCAAAAGTTTTTTATCAATCAAACTACAATACGTAATAATAAGAGTACAACACTAAGCAGAGTTCATATATAGAAAATTTGTAACAATTCTATTAGTGTGTGCTTATAAGTAAAATATGGTATTCCGTAATAAAAAAATTAAGCAAAGTATATAAAACAGAAATTATTAATTTTTTAAAAATTAAATACAAATACTGTTACGGGATTTAATGTTTTGAGCACATACTATATCTATCTCAATTCACAGATAGACATACAACATAACAGTAGTAATTTGGAGAAAAGAATTGCATTTAAACTAATGTATAAAAAATAAAAAAATACGCTTGAAAATATTTTTCTTTTAAAAAAAGATATTTCTGAAATTTATAGTTTTTGTTTGAGAAGATGTATACATTAAATGGGGGGATTATGATATTGAATTTGATGTGCTTATTTTCAGAAAGTTTAAATTTGCAGGTGTCAATGAGAAATCTGAATTAGAGATTCATTTAAATAAAAGTTGATTATAGACATAGTCAGTGTTTTAAATACTTAAGCAAAATTTAATATAGAAACTTGGTATTTGCACACATATTTGCATATTTAAAAAATTAAAGATTTTCATCCTGAAATAAACAATGAACAAATTTCTAATATTATGAGTGTTTGACATAACGAATTATAATAAATCTAACTGAGAAACAAAATTCACTCAAAATTCTCGCAGAAATTAAACATGGTTGCTATAACATTTAAAACAAATAAATGAGAATTCTGGAAAGGAAGCCATAAGCATTCTGTTCAAGAGAGAGAGAGAGTGAGGGAGAAGATTGATTGAATATTGTTCACCAATATTCAAACCCAATGAAACATAACAATGTCAACCCAATCAAAACTTCACACTTTTAAAGCTTGCTAGTTTGAAAAGCACCTACGAAGCACTATCATTAAATTATAAAGGATGAAACTAGTAAGCTGTTTATGATTTTAGAGTAAACTAATTATTATAATAAGAGGAATAAATAAATGGATATTTGTATAGAATTGCAAGAATTCAAATTTTTTTTAAAATTCACCTAGTAATCATGACAGACTTTATCTGTTAATGAAGTAACTACTAAAAAGTAATGATTAAACTATATTGTAATATTTTCAGAATTTAGATTTAATTTTAACACAAATTTTGCAGCTTTTAACTTAAAATATGCAATTTTAAACATTTTATTAATCAAAAAAATTATGCGATTTAAAAGTAAGGTAGCGTTTTTTTGAGATTTAGTGGATTGCTCTCCATTAAAATATTTTGGATAAAATATACTATTTTTCTGAAGATACATAATTTATTTATAATATTTAAAAACTGATGCTTAATTTACTTGATGCATAACAGGAATAAATATTTTTATAAAAAAACACTTCTTTCAAAAGTTAAAATGTATAAAAGAAGATATAACAATGCAAAAAATGTATCTCACTTTACTAAAAACAATTTATATTTCCAGAGATTATGCAAAAGTTCTTCATGAAATTAATAAAATACAAAAATAATTATTGAAATATCACATTTAAATTGTTTCAAATATGATAAGTCAGTAAAACATTAATTATGTATAGCCTTGATTACTAAGTTAAAAGAATTCATAAAGCATCTATAATTTACTCTAATTCTCAAAGAATTTTAAACATTTATTTAATAAATTCCAAAAATATTCTTGAAGTATATAACTATTTTTCTGAATAATGTACAATAAGAAATAAGATAATTAATTGTTAGATATTGAAATTAATCTTAGTTTTCATATTTGAAACATCCCATATACTTTTTATCATAATTTTTCATCATCATAATTTTTAAATCACTCTTTAGCTAATGGGCTGCAAATAACTTTAGGACTGCCTTTGATAGATAGGATATATCCAAAACAAATTTATTATTAAAAAGAACAAGAATAAAATTCTAAAACAACATTCATGGTTAATCAATATATCATTATTTAAGCTAGAAATTTTCGAAGTTTTAAGGAATAGTCCTTTAACAGTAATTTAAAATGAATATACAAAACTAAAATATTTCAATATGATTTAAAATTAATTTTTCAAAAAAAGGTAATGATTATAATGATGAGTCATTATCTTATTTGAATTATTTCACAAAAGTATTCTCTGCTGTTATTACCTTAATTGAGTACACATTAAAATATTAATTTTATACTGAATACAATTTCAAATAAATATTTAGAAATAAATCCATACAATTGATTAATTCATTTTCACCAAAATTTTAAAAAAGTGTAATATAAATAAATTTTTTCAGCCAGAATTGTTCTTCATTCAAAAATATATAATCGGAAAAGTTAAATAAAAAGCAAAAATAAATAATTTTTTTCATAACAAAGGATATTTTGATCAAGACACATAGAAATAATCTTTTCACAATTTTCAGAGCTTTGGAGAAAGTCTTGCTTATTTAAAACCAAATCATCAAAATGTCTAGATATGATTTTTTCTGCTTCTCTATGAAAGAAAATACGAGTCTTATTGTATTGCTTAAAAATATAAAAGTAATATTTTTAAACATATATTAAGAAAGGAATTTCCATGATTAATAAATATTTTTCAAACAAAAATTGTGTCTGAAGCAAATGAACAGGATGATGCAAAATATACTATAATTTGTGGCAATTTGCACACTTAAATAATGTTTTGTAAAACAGTTCCCCTTTTAGTAATAATTATACAGTTTTATTGATATATTAAATTTTAAATGGGCATAAAAGAATTATGAAAACTAAGCATATTTTACAATTATATTTTGCTATTATTTGGCAACACAGCAATATATATAAGAAAAAACTGTTTAGAAATTTAAACTTATGCATGAAAGAAATAATTTTTCATTCAGAATAATAATGCTTAAATATAAAAGATCTTTTATGTTAAATGGAATAATAGAAAGATGTATGCACTACTTAAAAAATTAGGGAATAAGCAAAAAATATACTCTATAAGTATACAGCTATTGAGCAAAATATTAAAATCATTCTTTTTTACACCAATTTAACTAAGTTAATTTGTTGGAAAATAATCAACATTGGAACTTCAGAAGACAACCACTTTCTGATAATGTGCACTAAGATTTTAAATTCCTGTTGCAAATGAAACTTTAAAGGAAATTTTTACATTAAATGTAAAATCAGCTAATTTATGAATTTTTTATTCGCAGTGAGAATTGGTTCAAATCTGAGGCTAATTTTAAGTAATCAATTCTAATCCATAATTTTATGGACTCAAATCTACTTACATGATACTAGGATGCAACATCTCTGGGAAATGTACTTTCTTTGATTTATATTCACCACCCTTAAAAATAAATAAAAAATTTAACCAGTAAATCAAAGCTATCCCTTTTTAAGGAAAAACTAAATTAAAAATATAAAAGAGACCAAACTATAAGATATACTAATTTTAAAATATTAAGTTCAGTAGCTTACATTTCCAATAGTTAAATCCAAGACTATAAAAACTTGATAACGTTAAATTTTTCATCAATTTATAAATATTTCATTGTAATGAAATTCATAGTTAGGAGTAATGAGATATATATTATTATTTTGCTTACATTTCTTCTGCATTGACCATTCTTTTACAAATCAATACATAATTTATTTACAGGTAGCTTCCTTTTTTAAGTTAAAAATTATATACTGCTTATTTTTGAATAAGAAAGTTTAAAGAGTATGGTATGCCACAAGAAATTTATAATAATTAAACATGCTTACACTTGTTGTTGCACATAAAGAAAAATTCTGGGAAATACTGATTTAGCTTATTATTTCTAATTATTTTTGCATTGAAATTTTAATGTCAAAATAAATTTAAAGTTAAATAATTTAAAATAAGTTTACAATATTATTATTAGAAATTTTCACTCAACACAAAACTAAACTTATTATTATACCAGCATTATTAGATGTTATTAAGTTGAAAGTTAATGAGTTTATAACTACTGTAGAGGAATCTCATTAACAATAGATATTCAGGAAATCGATTATCTGAACAAAAGTATCACACACAAAAGCCAGTGAAAAAATATGAAATAAGAAATGATATCAAAATATTTAAACTACTAACTCTAAGACAAAACAGTATTATTAAATTGATTAAAATTGACATAAAAATGCTACATTTATTTAAAATTAAAAATTAATATAAGCTTTTTCTATGAATTGGTATCTCATGTAGGGTGATTAAATCATCCAACACAGCTGGATTTCTGGATATACTCAATAGCATATTTTTTAAAAACTAGATTATATTAAAAAACTTGTTCAGTTCTTAAAAGTTGTAAAAATTATAAGTTGAGTGACAAGCAAAGTAAGTCATATGATTAGAATTGTAAATAATTCTGATATGACTTTAATTGGATTGGCGATGTCAAAGTACCACTATGGTAAGCATATTAAAATTCTATAGGATATGCTTAATCATGAAATAGATCACTAAATATTTAATTTATTGCTAAATATGATTTTCTGCAAGGGAACAAAATTAAATATTTCTGGTTATTTTTCAGTTTTTAAAACAAAAAATAACCAGGAAACATTTTAGCATAAATTTTTTTTCCTTTATTTACATACTCTTACAATTAAACACAAAATATATAAAATATTTTTAAATAGTTCTTTAAAACATATGCTATATTTGAATGTTTGAGGTGTATTACATTTAACAATGACATGATGGTTATTTAGCACTTGTTATAATTCTTATTTTAGAACTGGCAAAAAGAAAATGAAAATTTTTTGGGAAATTAACCAGGCTAATTATTAATTTCTAAGAAGCTATTATAAAGTCTGTGAGTAATAGAACTTGATAATGGTTAGCACAATATTACTTTTTTTTAATAAAAAATACTTTAAATAAAAAAAATAATATATGAAAAATTATAGAAATGTAGACTACCTGTAAGCTAATCTTAACAATGAAATTGCTAATATGCAGAACAAGACACAAAAGGAATTTAGAAATAAATCATGCATAAATGAAATCATGCACAAATTATCATGAATGTGTTATTTTGCCAATGAGCAGAAGTGCCAGAAATATTTAGGGGATGAAAGGATAAATTACAAATTAAAAATATTAAATTGTGATACTTACTGATTTTGAAAGTAAGGCTTTAATAAAATTGAGAGTTCCATTAATTTAATAAAATTGAGATAACTATTTGAATAGCAATGATACTACCAATTTTTTTCTTATCAAGTATGTAACATTTTAAAAATGATGACACATTTATTTGGCTGCTAGGCATAATAAAGGATGAAGTTGAATATTTAAAAATTATTTATTTTTTATTATATTAATTATTTTTTTTATCAAATATGAAACATTTAAAAAATGATGACACATTTATTTGGCTGCTAGGCATAATAAAGGACGAAGTTGAATATTTAAAAATTATTTATTTTTTATTATATTAATTTTTTTTACTATGAATTATTATGTATAAGTTAATATTTAGAAGGAACATTTTGTTTTTAAAAATATATAAGTTTTGAGATTTTTTAATAAGATGTCAAATATTTCCAAATGTGAAAAATCAATTGAAACAAATGAAAGTGGATAATACTTCATTAGAAAGTAAGGAAAGAATGGATTCATCAAAAAATTTGCAATTCTAAAAAAATAAAAAAATGAAAGTAAATACAATTTATCAATCAACATAAAATTCAATAAGTTTTCATTTAAAAATAAATCCTGTTATTTTATATCCTGTTATAACTTCATATTTATAAAGAAAGCAAAAATAATTCTTTTTATATATTAAAGTAAGGAACAGAAATGAAATAGCATGATAGATTACTAATCAATTAGTCATAGAATTTATTATTTATTTTTATTGAGCAAATTGATATGGATAAAAGAAAAACAGAATCAATAAATTCAAATTGGAAAATAAGCACTAATATCAAAACAAAGGAATAGAGTGAAAAAATTTATTTTAAATAAATTATGGTTTTATGCTTAAAATGTAACTACATTTAAGTGCCTGATATGCTATTAAATATTTAATAATCTGTAAAATAAACAGATTATTAAAAACAAAAACTTTTAAAGTACCTTTACAATACTCAAATACTCTACTATTGCTGTTCGAGCAGCTGGGCTAAGTTCTCTTGCTTGTTTATCACAAACCCAGCAATGAATACCTCTTCTGCCAGAATAAACCCACAAAAGATGATTGAATCCAAAGTCCTCTAAAACATAAATGTAAATTTTGCTGCACTAAACAATCAAATTAGTAATAAAACTTAAATTATTATTTTTTAATTTGAGTTTATTACTTTCAAAAATATGATTTAAATCAATATTTAATAGCATTTACAAAAACTGCAAGGTTACTAATTGGGATATTTTTTGTTACATATTAAAAAATATTTAATAAGTGTAATAACAAATTCATAATATCAAATTAATTTTCTTGAAATTTTAACACAACAAGCATTAAAAAATAATGTCTAAAATTAGGTGAACTTGGAAATAAAGAGAGCACATACAACTAAGTTCTTAATTATCTTTTTTTATGTAATGAATAAATATATCTATAATCTACAAATCAATAGATAAATTAAGTTTTAATTAGAACTGTAAATTAATAAAACTAACAGTTCCTAGTCTAAATGCTCAGTAATATACTAAAGGTTTATTGAATGAAAATTTTTAAAAAGTTCATTTAAGTCCAAAATAAGGAAACTTATTTTAAGTTTAAGCTATTAATTAAAATATTTTTAGTCAGCAAAGAATGTTTATTTCTTAATGTTAGTTGGAACCTAATGATATAATGGCCTATTGTTCAAGCATTTGAAATAAACAAACAAATAAATGCAAATAATGTTAACAAAATTAATCATACTAAATTAAACAATAAATAATAAAAATAGATAAGAAAAATTAAGAGTATAATAAACTATATTGTTTATAAAAAGACATATATATATGAGCAATAATTAATCTTTATTTTTTCTGTATAAGAAACTTGAATTTTTTAAATGCAGATTTGATAAGTTTACAAATAAACACTGCAAAATAAATTATGGTAGATACTGGTTTCCACGAACTCATAGCGACTGGAAAAACAGTTCTTAAAATTAGGTTATTAAAATTTGATTTTTTTCTAAACTACTTTTTCTTTACAAATAAAATATTATTGAAGCGAATAACTTAGAATGCATATATATATATATATATATTACATAAAAATGCAAAAAAAGATTCATATAATTTAAAACACTTTCATTTCATTGATTTCACCATTTCACTTTCACCATGAAGTTTTATAAAGTTCATCCATGACTGATTTAAAATTTTTTCAACCGAACTATTTCATGCTTTGCAATCTTTTATGTTCAGAGTCATCTTAAAGTAGTTGGATTTTTCTAAGGACATTGCAATCAACAGGAATGTTCAATCTGCTCATCTTTCTCAGCGAAACAAGAAACTTTTTTCGTTTAGGTTGTTTGGCTCATATTATTTATAATACCTGCCACTTATGAATGAGCGTTTTACAATTTTCTTTTAAAAGTTTTTAATTGAAAACTAGAATTTTTTAAGCCAAGCATGTACTTTTGTTATCTTATAGCACATCATAGAAGAAAAACATTTTATGAGGTTACATAATTAAATTTATAATAATATAAGGAAGTGATAAATTTAATATTAAATAGCTTATATTCATATTAAACACATGAAAACTGGCTGTCTTAAATATTAAAATAAAAATATAGATTTAGATAATTTGCAGTTTTAACTTTTAACAAGAGCATGTCTTTTAGACATAACATTTATGACATACTTAAAAATATACTATAGAAAAGCTGTTTCAGAAACATTTCAATATTTGCAATGAATATATAATTCTCCAGTAAAATTTAAATAACTAGTAATATGCATTATAAGTTAAATGAAAATATTTTATAAACACACACAGGCATATATATTTCTTAAAAATATAAAATAAGTGATAAAAATTTTAACATCTGTTTTAAAGAATGACTTTCCTTTCAGAATAAATAAATTTTCCCATAACTTAATTCTTATTTTAGGCAAATATTAGCTATACCTTGCATTACTCTTATTGATACCATAGATGAAAGGAAATCTGTACACTTCACTCAGTAAAATTATGCAGTATGCTTCCTTCACACATTCTTACTCATTGACAATATATTTCAACATCTCCATTTATTTTATTTTTTCTTCATAAGAAAAATAAATGCTCGAATATCTTTTGCACCAAATCATAAGATAATGAATGTAATAATTCATCCTCCAAAAACTAGTTTAATCTAATAATTGTCCAATAATCAAATTTTACCTTTGAAATTTATATCAGGATATTGATTCCTGGCTGACTATGATAAGTCAGTAAAAAGTCTGGATGTTAAACATTATCAATATTCCCCAAATTGCATTGATGTTTTTTATTTCAAAACATTGGTTACAGTAATTGTAATTAATATAAACCATAATCACAATGCTGATTTTAAGTCTCTATAAAGTTACTCTAATTTGATGTAATCAATTTTAATGATGCAACATTCTATTCAAGAATCTTTTTTACTTCTAAAAAAAGAGCATGTTTCTTTTCCTTTATTTTAAAGCTTTTAAAAAATATTACCAATTTAATTGTTTTTTTTACAGTTCCACAGAGTAATTTAAAAAACAAAATTGGTAATTTTAAAAAAATATTCATGTTTTGTAAACATGGTGAAAATAGGAAATATATTGGATGGTTGGTTGGTTGGTTAGTTTAGTGGCGCAAGGTCCAAAAACGGACATGCTGCGCCAAGAATAAAGTTAAGAAGTAGATGTTTTATTTTATTTATTTTTTTTATTTATTCTTATTATTTTATTTTATTTATTAATTTATTTTAAAAACCCAAGCAACATTAAAATTTTAAAAATCAAAAATCATTGTATATATATATATTAAAATCAAATCACACATAAAAGCAAAATCAAAATATATATACTTTTAAAATTTAAAAAATGTAAATTAAATAAAATGTATAAAACCTATTGCCCTCAAAAAGGCAAATAGGTTCCTGTGGGGTGGTTCCCCAAGCAAATCAAATAAGGTTAAAATATCACAATTAAAAAAGTGTAAACGATATTGGTTAAAATATGAACATGAAATTAAAATATGATAAACAGTGAATGGTTCATCACACGTTTCACACCAAGGATTTAATTCGTTTAGAAACAAATGTCTATGTGTGAAACGTGTGTGTCCGATACGAAGGCGGGATAATCTTACATCAGCACTTCGTATCGGTAAAACTTTTAATGAGGTGATGAATGGAAATATGGCACGCAATTTATTATTGACCTGCATGTTCCAAGACTCCTGCCAAAGATCTTGAATAAATTTTTTAACACACCTTCTCACATCCAACAAAGGAATGGATGGAAGAGATGGGCCGGATGCAGATTTAGCAGCTGCATCAGCCCTCTCATTGCCATCGAGACCTACATGACTTGGGATCCAGCAGAAAATTATTTCATATCCCTTGCCAGCAAGGGAATCTAATGCTCGGAAAATTCTAGACACAGCAGGATGACAATCAAAACTACTGTTCCGCAAAGCTTCCAACACACTCAAACTGTCAGTGTAAACACAGTATTTAAAGCTATCACTTGTATTCATCTGCTGAAGAGCTTGATATAAAGCAGTTGCTTCAGCAGAGAAGATGGAACAGGATGGATGGAGGCTGTAGCTCAGAGTTTTGTTCTCAATAACTACAGCACAACCAACATGTCCTGCGGATTTTGATCCATCTGTGAAAACTGGTGTGTACGTGATGTACTGACAGCGATGTGAGGCATACATCTGCTGGAAAACAGTAGTTGCTGTATCTGATTTTCTAAAACGAGCAAAAGGATTGATGATTTTAATCTGTGGATCATACCAAGGTGGATGAGAAAAATACTCCGTTTTGTCGAAACGGACATCATATAGGTCAGATAGTAATAGATTAGATTTTGTTCGTGTGAGAAAAGGTGGAATGCTGTATGCACGAGCGTCATACAGCCTCATTAGTGCAGGTGTAGTAGGCATGGAACGTAATGGATGATGAGGGTCAGACATGATTTTTGCATAATAACTGAGAGACAGCTGCATTCGTCTCAGGTCTAAAGGCAGTTGATGACATATTGCATATAGACTCTGGACGGGTGATGTGCGGAATGCGCCTGAACATATTCTCAAAGCAGAGTGATGTATTGTATCCAATCTGCGTAAAACGGAAGACCTAGCAGATCCATACACAGAACACCCATAGTCAATACGAGATAAAATTAATGACTGGTAGACACGAAGTAGTGCCGTGCGATCAGCACCCCAAGATGTATTAGAAAGCACCTTGAGGATATTAAGCGATCGCTCGCACTTCTTCCGCAAATGAAGAACATGCGGAAGAAAATTCAACTTTCGGTCAAAAATTATTCCCAGAAACTTTATCTCGTTGACAACAGGGATAGGTGTATTATTTATATAGATAGTGGGATCATTATGTAGGCTAGTCTTCCTGCAGAAATGGACACAATTACTCTTGCCAGGAGACAGCGTGTGGCCATTCTCAGCACACCATGCAGCAAGTTTATTAACTGATGTTTGTAGTTGTCTCTCAATTAAACGCATGTTAGAACCCTCACATGATATTTGCAGGTCATCAACATAAAGCGTGCCATAAACAGGAGGTGAAATTTGATGAAGAATGCAACTGATGTAAAGGTTAAAAAGTGTGACACTTAAAATAGAGCCTTGGGGTACACCCTCGGCTTGAATAAAAGTATTGGACATAACAGAACCAATACGAACTTTAAAACCACGGGAGCATAAAAAATTTTCTATAAATATTGGCAAATTACCCCTAAAGCCAAAATCATACATCCTACGGAGAATTCCATAACGCCACGTACGGTCATATGCCTTCTCTATGTCAAAGAAAATGGAAACCAGATGGTTCCTCCGCACAAAAGCGTTGCGGATTTGGGTTTCCAGGTAAGTAATATTATCAAGAGTGGACCTTCCTTTACGGAAGCCACTCTGATTGATATGAATATATTTATTTGTTTCTAAGACATAGATGAGACGGGCGTTGACCATACGTTCGAGAGTCTTACACAAGCAACTCGTCAGAGCTATTGGTCGATAATTTGAAGGAACAGAAGGATCCTTACCAGCCTTAAGGATCGGAATCACTATTGCTTCGCTCCAAAGTGATGGAAATTTGTTTTCAGTCCAGATCCTATTAAACAAAAACAGCAAGTTCAACAGGGAATCTGGACTTAAATGGCGAAGCATTAGATAGCTGATTCCATCTGGTCCTGGGCTAGTATCATGGGCCTGCTGTAATGCTCTCTTCAATTCCAACATCCGAAATTCACAGTTGTAAGGCAAAGCTTGTCGATGGTTGAAACGAATTGGTGTTCGCTCAGCACGACTCTTTGTCCTTAGGAACGAAGGACTATAAGAGTCGTTGCTTGAGACGCTAGCAAAGGTTTCACCAAGGACGTTAGCGATGTCCTTAGGAGAAGAGTATATAGCAGCTCCGGATTTCAAAATAGGAATTGAAAATTCTCTATATATTCCATTGGCTGCTTTCACTCTTCTCCACAACTGTTTACTGGATGTGGAAGAAGTTATTGATGATACATAGCGGGACCAAGATTCCTTCTGACTTCGACGACGAGCTCTGCGAGCTAATGCTTTTGCTCTCTTATAGGCGATAAGATTCTCCGTTGTGGGGTATCTTCTGAAGAGCCCCCATAACTTCCTCTGTTTCTTATAGGTGTTTTGACATTCATTATTCCACCAAGGTTTGCAACGCCTGTGTGGTATAGAGGAACACTTTGGTATTGATGCATCAGCTGCATTTATAATTGTTTCAGTGACTTTAGATACGGCATTATCAATATCATCGATCATAACCATTTCATTATCAACAACTGCCAATTGTGTAAATAACGTCCAATCTGCCCGACTGTACACGTAAGTAGGTAAGCGTTGTCTTACACTACTACCTCCAGTCTGGGAGATGACGAGAGGAAAATGATCGCTGTTATGCAGATCATTTCCTACTATTAGATTTAACAATGGCAGAAGAGATGGAGAACAGATGGCTAGATCGAGAGAATGAAACGTTCTTGTGGGTACATGGAAATATGTATTCTCGTCGGTATTCAGCAGACAGAGACTATTATCTGAAATAAAACGCTCTATCTGCCGACCGCGAGAATTAGTATCATCATTTCCCCACAAAGAACTATGGCCGTTAAAGTCACCTAACAACAGAAATGGTGTTGGCAGCTGATCTATTAATGCATCAAGTTCCTCTTGGCGGATGACATCGTGTGGTGGCAAATACAAACTACAGACTGTCAACAAACATGATGTGTGAATTCTCACAGCAACAGCCTGTAGAGTAGTATTCAATGGATGGGCAGTGCTGGGAAAAGTATTAGATGTTAATATACAAACACCTCCAGACACTGCACCATCGTCACCACAGTCTTTTCTAAAGCTTCTAAACCCACGCATGGAAATGTTATTGCTGGACTTCAGGAATGTTTCCTGAAGTGCAACACATGCGGGGTTGTAGGCTGAAATTATGGACTTGATGTCATCATGATGAGAACGCAAACCATGGCAGTTCCAAGAAACAAAGGAAGTTATTGTTCAATTTGAAAAGCTCCTTTCCCGGAGCTGGAAGGCATGTCATCCGACATCTCCTCGAGCGATAAATCTTCGTCCGAGGGATGTAAGGAAACAGCATCAGCCTCCAGGTTTAAGGCTTTACGGGTGGATATAGAGGGCCTAATTTTGCCCTCTTTTGCAGATTTTAATTTTAAGGCCTTCATGGCTTTAGACTTAGCCATCGGAGCTTTTCTACGTTGAATATTTGTAGAGGTTGATTTTTGGCTTTTATCAGATGTAAGGGGTAATTTGACTAGTGGAAGTGAAAGAGCATCGGTTTGTGTACCAGCTGTTCTGGTGACCTTGGCGGCGACAGATGCATAGCTAACTCCTGCTTGAGGTGTACGTGCTGTGACAGCACGTCTTGCCTCAGGGTATGAACAATTACTTTTAACTTTAGTGGTTGTGATCTCTTTTTCCAGTATCCAGATAGGACAACTTCTAGCGTAGGAGGGGTGGTCACCTTTACAGTTGACACACCTCTCCTTTGCAGTACAAGACGAGCTGTCGTGGCCAACTGCTGCGCAGCGAGCGCAAGTCAGTTTGCCCCGGCAAGCCGCTTTGGAGTGTCCAAATCTCTGGCACTGGAAACAACGCAAAGGATTTGGAATGAACGGCCTAACGGATAGATGCATATACGCAGCTTTAATATGCTGCGGTAGGTCTGGCGTCGCAAATGTCAGTACGAGATGTTTAGTATTAATAAACTGCCCATCTCGTCTGATAGTGATGCGTTTTACAGCACAGACCTTTTGATCTATGAGATTTTCTAAGATCTCGTCCGTTGGCGTATTTAGCAAATCCTTGGCGGATACCACACCACGTGAAAAGTTAAGATTCAAGTGAGGAGAGACAGACACCTCAAGGTTAGCTAGCGTATTCATGTTAGCAATCAGAGTTGCTTGTGCATCTGAAGCAACTTCTACCATCAAATCACCAGAACGAAGTTTCCGGATGCTCTTCACTTCGCCGATATTGCCACTAATACCTTTTTGGATTAGGAAAGGGGATACATTATCAAATGTACCCTCCTTCCGCTTCACAATATAAAATTTGGCTTTTAAATTTTTCAATGTATGCTCCCGTGGGAGAGAAGAGAATAATGTTTCCATGATAGAGATGGAAAATTCGGGACCTGACGGCACCACCCACCACCGAGTCCAACAAGGGGATGCAGACCAGCTGCACCAGTGCTAGCCAGGTCCTATACGCTCACAGTACATCCCTGAAGTGGCCTCCACCCTTAACGAGTCACCCAGTAGATGTACCGATCGCTTGATCCATAAAGCCGATTGATGTGCTGAGGACCACAACACACCTCCCGTTTACCTGAAGCAGAGGCCAAAGCAATGTGTTGGTCTCTGGAGGCCTCAATTACCAGGATCCTCCTTTCCAGGGACACGGGTCTCCACGCACGGCAAACACGTGGGTGATTTAGTCCCCAAGAGTAGCTAATAGCAACAGAGCGGCGAAAGCTACTCAAGGGGAGCCCTCAACCTCTTGCGAGGCAACCACACTGAGGGAGAAGAGGAAGAAAAAGCAGAAGAGTAGAGGAGAGAAGAAAAGAAAGAAGAGGACAGATCACTGGGGTACCTCGGGATTGTGACACCCGTGTTTACCTAAAGAAGGTAAACCCCCTGAGGGGGAAATATATTGGAACAGTGATGAAGAGAATCCCGATTCTAGTATTGAATAACTTTTCAATTAGAAAAAATTTCAATCCTTTAATATTTTATTTATCTTTATGTTAATCTATAAAAACAGTCTTTTGAATATTATATCAATATTTTCCCAAGAAAGCTATGTACATATTTTCCACCAAAAACTTTGACCAGTTAGTCTGCAATATTTTGTAAAATAACTACATGCTTTCAAGCTGTATTTCTTTTAACATTTGCAGTAAATTATGGTATACTAACTACTATAGAAACAATAAAAGGTCAACATATCAATAAATAAGAAATCAAAATATTTTTAAGATAAAAATAGCATAAAATTTAGAATGGATAGTTACCTGAAAAAAATTTTAATATGAAAGACAAATTATTAATCAAACAAAATAGTTACAATTTAATACATAAAAAGTTTACAAATGAATAATAAAATAATAATATATTGAAAATAAAATCAAAACCTACCCCTCAAAGCACGATCTAGGATTTTTAAGGCAACATTCATAAAAGTCCAGCACTTTCTGCATATATCAGCTCCGCTACAGCAAGTTCGAACTTCATCATAATCAGTCATATCAATATCAAAAACGAGTTCTTTTTCCAAAGGTTGAAAATTAGAAGCTGTTCTTTGATCACTAGGCTAAAATGCAAATTGTTTTAACTAAACAGATATTGTATCCACAATTTAAGTTATAGGTAATGGATATGGATTTACTAAATGAGAAAATATAGTTGAATTTTAAAAAATAATTAAGGAAATAAATTAATAAAAATAATAAATTAATAAAAACATGTTCATACATTGATTACTAAATAATAAAAAAATTTGTAAATTTTAATATATATTATTTTTCAAATAGGCTTGTATCATACCCTAAGATATGAAGGTGCTTTTTATTCCTCTTAATAAATGGCTTATTCAATGATAAAGTTATGTAAACAACTTTAAAATTTGGGATTCTATTTCCAGGTGATCACAGTTATGGCCCAGTAATTCACTTCAATATGAAAGAAAATACTTCTCAATATTGTAAACTGCAGCAATATTTTCTGATAAAATGGATCGATAAATATTATAAAAATATTAATATGATAGTTTTCTATTCAAAATGTTCAAATATAGTTTTTTTCAATTATATCCCTCAATGAACACTTTTGAGTATCCTAAGTCTTGTAGTCCAACAAAAAAGTGATGTATCTTCATTAGGGAAGAGCATCTATTTTAATATGAAGTACTTCCAGGAGTATGTTATGCTACACAATGAACAAATGGATTATTGTTTAGTATATTTTAAAAACTAAATACTTTTTTATATGAACTTTTCAGTTACCAATACCTTCCATTTTATATTTAATTTATGCATTTCATAATGAAAAATAAATTTGCTGCATTACAAATTTTAAACCAATAAGATAAAACAAAGAATAAAATCAGAATTTGTTACATACATGTATAAAATTATTATAATTTTTGTGTGATTAAAAAAATCATTGTTATATATATATATATATATATCTATTCTTTATCTTAATAACAGTAATACTTTTATATACATAACAATTTTTTCTAGATATTTAAAAGATCATTGAGTAAAAGTTGTTTCTCATTGCAATATGGTTTTTTCACTCATGTATCGTAAAAAATATTGTTTAAGAATATTTGGATTTGGAAATAAAATTTTGGTGCTTTTTGAGAACATTCTTAATTGTTTTTTGTAATCATAAGGACAGAACACATTAATTATAGTAGCATTCATTACTTTTATTATAATTATATCAAATGATAATAAAGTAATTTTTGTTGATACATCAAAAAATCTATACGCACTTATCACATCAAACGAAATATAAAAAATTAAATGGTATGATAATTAAGTACAACTTATTTTTTATACTAAACCTAGAATAACTATGCAAATAAATTTATAAATAAACTAAAAGTAATAAAAAATCTATATGTAAAAGACTAAGGATATACTTTTTAATACATACACACATCACGATAAGATAATTTAACAAAATTACATACACAATCATAGGTACACTAATCAAATATAAAATTTAACAAAGTAAAGATAATTTTAAGGCAAATGAAAATTTTTCTTCAGTTCTCTGTAAACAATTAAGGCAAGTAAGAAGGGAAGTTATTTTTCACTTTAATAGTTCAGATGAATGAGTAATTATTTATAGGGAAAACTTTCAAGAAACAGAAATATGATTTCATTTATTTCTATCTCAAATTTAAATATGTTACTTGAAATATTAATTTTAGTGCCATAAAATCTAGCATGACAATTTCTGAATTTTGAATTTTGGAAGATATCTTTGTTTATCTGGCAACTAGTATTTTACTCTAATTGAGAAAAGCTTACCTTAAAATTAATTTGTTAAAGTTTTGTATTGAGATCTAAAGCTAATAAAAACAATCAATATTCTCAAAATTTCTTTTAGTTATAAAAATAATAAATGAAGAAAGTAATTCTTACTCGGCAAGAATATACTGCGCCTATGTCAATTTTAAATGGACATTTTTGAATAACTTCTTTTTTCAACTCTTCTTCATCCCTGAAAGACTGATATCGAATATAAACATCATCTCTTAAAGTAAATGAAAATTCCCGATTAGTAAACATCCTATCTGGAATAAAATAATGACAATTAGAATAATAGGTCATACTTTTTAACATAGATAACATTGTAATCTGAAAGAAAAAAATCGCAAATTCAACCTTCATCATATCGAAGCCATTTATAATATAAAGAAAAAGGAAACAAACGGCTGTAATAAATGGGTAACAGATCAGGAAAAACGTTGGAATCAAAAGAATCATTCATATTTTCATCTCCTTTAACATCAACATCCATTATTTATAAACAAAAATCAGCGAAAAGTTGAAAAATAAATGGAACAAATTTAAAAGAATAACTTCTTCGCGCGTGAAACTAAAAAAACAAACAAAACAATTGGCGGGATGTAACGTTGCCAGTTACCATTTTTTCACAGTTAAATATTTATGAAACTCATAATATTAATTATTTTAATACTTGCTTTAAAATGACTTTTCTTTTTATTTTTAAATATTTAATTTTTTCAGGAATCTTTAAATTTTTGCTTATTAAATCAACAGAAGGTGATCAAAATAAAACTGTATAATTGTAAAAATGTTAAGTTTCAGAACAAAAATTACTCAACAAATATCAATGAAACTTTATAAGCATTATCATAGGTATTTTTTACTTTTTTACCAAGAAAAGAGTTCAAAACTATCCTGATGAAATAAAAATATCAGTTCAAAACAATTATAAAGCGAAAGCTTCCATTTAACAGGAGAAATGCTAGAGAAATTTTCTATTGATAATTTTTTTAACATCAATGAAACTTACTTTGGATTATGTTATAAGTTAAATTTTTTAATGAAGTAAAATCTGCTTCTGCAATATTTACAACATTTCAAAAAATAATAAATAAATAAATAGAATGCGTTTTTTAAAAATCTTCTATTTCAATGACGCAGAAACATTTGCCATAAAATGTAAACAGGATCACAAGCAAATTGAATTGTAAAGAACTGATAAAAATTCATAAATTTATTCAACTATAATGGAATAGTTGTAATGCATCAAACTTGTCATAAGATTTGAACACGTCATTTCTCAATAAATGATCGACTTTCATGAACGGTTATATATATTTATGAACGATATGAGCAAAATATTTACTTTAATATCTATTTTTTCTGCTGACAGACAACATCGATGTATGGCTTTTGTAAATCATAAGATGTGATTTTGATATTTATTTTTAACTGAATAAAATTGTAAATGCATAAATATTTCAATTTTCGTTTTAAAATATACTTAATTCATTATACGATTTTATAGCATGATTTATAGGAAAATGATGTTTCCAGTGGGATTATATACTACATAGTTTTACATCATTGCTCATAATTGTTCCTTTTTTTGAAGATATTACATTTTCAAGATGGGTAGCATGTTCTGTAATAAAGCTAGATATTTTAATATGCTTCATAACTATGTATTTCTATAACTGTAACAGAAGAACTGTCTTAAAATCACGGTTGTGAAAAATGATAATCCTCTCATATTATTTAAATTAGGCCAATTTTACTGTCAAAGTTTTTGTGATGATAAAGAGCTTAACAAGTAATATTGCATATGCTAATTCTAATTTATGATAAAAACTCTGTTTGTTTGATTATCTGATATCATCTATTTAAAGTCTGCAATTATCGAAGCAGTTTATCAAGCATGAAGATAATTTAAAGCAGAGAATTGCCTATTTTCTTTTTGTGTCAAATTGCGTTGATTATCATTGCTTTATGTATAAAATTATGTTGTAGGTGAATGATTTCTATTGAGTTATCCAATCTGTAACGTATAGTCAATCAATGATTTGAATATAATTTTTGAAACAATTTGATAAAGAATTTATTGGTCAGCATCTACCAGAAAATACTCTCATGTGATTGTAGTACATTGTTTTTTAGTTCTTCATTTTTTAATTTCTATAAATATAATATTGAAAAAAATGCTTGATAGTTAGAAAACCTAGAAAAGTCACATCTATTCGATTGTCTAATACGTTTTTCATAAAAAAATATTTAATAAATCTTTTGTACACATTAATTATTAATAATTTCATTATTTTTTTAAATTGCATTTTCATTGTTTATTTCAGGAAAATTATGCATCATTTACTCCTTGCTACTAATTGTATTTTCCATTATGAAAATTAAGAGCCATGACTTACACTTTATCACTTACAATCACGGCAATGAAACTTTCGAAATGAAACAAAATTGAGTCAACATTTTAGTCAGAGATCGGGTCGTGATACAGGCTTCCTTACATTCTGTGCAGCCATTCTTAATTTACTCCGAAACCACAAAAACTCAATGGATAAACAGAATAAAGATATTATTTATTCAGATATATTAATTTAGAATAAAGTAAAGAATTTTACATATGTTGCATAATTCTTCATGTCCTAAATGCAAATTTTCAATTATATTATCGTTAAATTTAATTTAATGATTTTTTTATTCACAGTTTTATAAAAAGAAAATTTTGCACTTTTTTTATTTCAACGAATAGTTTGCTTGGCGTACTATTTGTTACTTTTTACACATGAATGCGTTGATTGAACTGAAACTTAGAGTCTTAGATGAATTTGGCAGCATTTCAAACATCCATACCCAAGGTGAGAATCGAAACTACAAACTACTGAAGTGAAGGCTACAAGAATAAGAATCAACTGCCAGTAAACTATTTTGTTAGATATTTTGTATTCATTTATTCTTCATTTTAAATTATCTTAGTCACAAAAGATTTTATAATGAAAAAATTAAAAGTACTAAAATTAAAAATATAAGTTTAGAACTTTTACGGTCAAATGTTGGAAAACCTAGGCGTCATTGGCAAACAAAGATTATTGGACATTATTAACTTTTCCTTGTCCAGCGGAAAAGTACATATTGACTGGAGAAGAGCCACTGTCATCCCCATCAGAAAACCAGGAAAAGAAGCAGGTTCCACAGAAAAATACAGACTGATTGACCTTACCAGTATAATTTGTGAAATAATGGAAAAAATGCTTCTTACTAGACTTCTTTACTTTTTGGATATGAATAATTTAACAGTACCTGAACAATACGGATTTAGAAAAGGGCATAGCACCACGGACCAGGTCCTTTACTTCTGTCAAAAGATAAGTGATGTCCAAAACTTTAAGCTAACTAGACATACTGTGGTGTCCCTGCTTGACTTATTCAGGGCCTTTGATACTGTGTGGAAAGACAAAGATATCATTATTATGTATGTGGTATTAAACAATTTATATAAGTGTTGGTAAAGTGTCATCTTCTGGAACTCTATTTCCTATAACGTTGTTGGTAATAAAAGTGTTTCCCTGAATAATATACATTGTTGATTTTTCGTTAGTTTTACTTCAATGGAATGCGTTTACGTTAAAAACTCTTTAAAGAACTTTTCTCTCGGTTTTCGTTTAGATTTTTCTTTTATAATATTTTTAAAATTTTGATGATTCTTTTTTTCTGAATAATATGTAGAATATTCTTGACAGAATTTTTAATTGATAACTTATTAATCTGAAAAATACGTTTTTGTTTATTTCCACTAGCTCATTTTGTTAGTTATTTATTAGTCATAAAAACCGCTTAGGGAAATCCACAGAATGAATCTTTGAATTTTAAACTTTTTTATGAAATTAACAACATAAACGTTTTTAAATCTTAAATTTGAAATTTATCCTTTCCTTCCTCAGAATGAGAAACCTGAAAAGCTATATGGAGGGCTTAGCCCACAAGTAATTTTAATATTTTCACTTATTAAATTGCATAATTTAAAGTTAATGAGAGTGAATTTAATTTCCGTCACTAAAAGTCCACTTCTAGCCCTCAAGGACATATTTTTTGAGGATGTATTGATTAAAGTGGATGTCCCAAACCCACGTGATCGAGATAGTAAAATCCTTTAAATAAAGATCTGTAAAATATTAAACCATAAAAAACTGATAATTTAACTCTATGTCAATCGAGCTGAAGTTCGTAAAGTCTGCGCCCTAAACTGCTCTTTAGCAGTTCGTAGGTTCGATTCGCCCGTCAGGTATGGATGTTTGAAAAGAAATGGAATGCACATTAAATTAGAAGTCTCGATAAAATCAGATTCTCGTGCAAAAGAAAATGACTTTGAAAGAACAATTGAGTCATCAATACCAGTTTCGTTTCTCAAATTTCGAAAACATTTTAGAATTCTATTAGTAAATAATTTCCTAAGCCGTTGAAGGTATATTTATTTAAAGAATTGAATACAATGTTAATTTATTTATAATAATTATAAAAGTTAAGTGTATGTTTTTAAAAAGAAATGTTTGGAAATTTTATTCTTATTTTTGTTTTCCATTTGATACAGATTTGAATATTGAAACATTTTAGAATTATATTACCATTGTTTCTCTTTACATTTTATGTATTTTATTCTATTTACTTTGCTCTTTCTGTAAAGAGTTTAAAAGACATGTGAAATTTTTATTCGAGAACTTTATTTGAATTTTACTATTGTTTCTATGAAAATTAAGAATTTATATCATTTTTGGTATTACCAAAATATGTTGCTTTGAATTAACCATCTCTTTAATTATTTATATCCATGATGACATTGAATTTTATAAATTAAAAAAATATTAATTAATTTTAGAAGATATTTGTATATTAAATAGTTTATAATTTAATAAAATATTAAAATTATTATCCAATTTTGTCTGTGAAGTTTATTAACTGCTCTAAGTGAAAAAATCTAAGATATCTTCATAGAAAATTTTTCCACGCGGCAAAAATAAATTTTAGTAACATCAATCAGTACTTATTTTACCAGGAGTTCAAAAAAGATTATAGGATAGAAAAATGATTAGCACCTTGATAAAAATCATTTCAAAAAATTTTTTAAAACTAACAATTAATTTCTTAAAATGAAAGATTACTTTGAAAGCTTTATCTAATGCATATATATCCAAACTAAACGAAATTCTTATATCAAAATTAAGAAATTGAAATTGTATAAGATTGCAAATACCAAGCTCAAAAATCGCGCAATGCATATTTTTTCGTAAATTAATTATTTCTGTATGTATTTTGTCTCCATTTCAAGGTCAGAGTAAAAAGGTTAGGGATTGTTTAAATCATTGATATACTGATGAAATAATTTTTGATTTTGGAAATAATGTTACAGATTTTAGAACAGCAATGTGACATGACAGATCGGTTAAACGGGGGGAAATGTCATGCGCTTTTAGACGTCTTCGATAATCAACAGGTGATTTGTAAGAAAGTTTGTTGAGCATCTGCTCAAAATGTTTCTCGCATTCATCTGTCATTTGAGCTGCTTTTCGAAAATAAAATTTCAAATAAAACGTTTACTGTTATTGTTTCCAAAATACCAAATGTTTGCCTTTAATGTTTCATAGAATCAGATGCACTTGACATAGAAAACTAGAAGGAGAATTGATAACCATCGGATTTAACATATGGTTGCAGTTACAAAATCAGCGACTGAGAAAATGTCGAAAAGAGATGGATAATCGTCTGATTTAACATATGGTTATAGTTTCAAAATCTTCAACAGAACAAATGTAAAAAAAAAAAAAAAAAAAAAAAAAATACTTATGAATGTATTTAACCGTGGTTCTTGTGAGTCTTCTCGTAAATTTTGTAACTCTTAGGTATATGAGTTGCTAAGTTTTTGTGATTTATAGATATCTATATTTGCATTTAAGAGTATTAAATATGATTTTTGTAGGAGAAACTATGGAAAGCGCTAATCATTCGTTAGTGCGATTGAGACGAGAAGGAGAAGAATTAACTTTAGATGAAAAAGCAGAAATATGCTCAGAATTAGAACTGCAACAAAAATATGTAGATATAGCTTCCAATATTATTGGCGATCTTTCCTCTCTTCCAATGGTTGGTAAAATTGTAGGGACCATAGCTGCAGCCGCGATGACCGTCACCCATGTTGCTTCTGGGAGGTTAGATATCGAGCAGACGTTATTGGGTTGCAGTGACTTACCTTTCGATCAGATTAAGGAAGTTCTGGAAAAGAGGTTCAACGAAGTAGACCGGAAGTTGGAAAGTCACAGTGCGGCATTAGAGGAAATCACTAAACTGGTAGAGAAAAGTATATCCGCGGTAGAAAAAACACGGAAGCAGATGAATAAGAGGTTTGATGAAGTCATGAAGTCTATTCAGGACGCAAAAGTTTCCCCCATTGTTTCGAAAATCAATAACTTTGCAAGATATTTTGATACTGAAAAGGAAAGAATCCGTGGTTTAAAGTTAAATGATTATATTCTTAAGCTTGAAGAACCAAATGGCATACTACTTCATTTCAAAGAGTCGCGAACTCCAAAGGATGATAGTTTACAAGCTCCTTTATTCAGTATTATTCAAGAAGGATATGCAGTACCCAAATCAATTGATGACGAATCAGCTTTTAAAGTTCTCTATGCATTGCTGTATGGTACCCAGACATATATCTCGGTTATGTTTTTTCTCCTAGAACAATACTCTTTCCTGGCTAACCATTATTACGAGAAAGGAGATTTAGAAAAGTATGATGAATACTTTAATAGCCTTAATAATGTATTTTTAGATTTCAAATCATCACTTGTGGGTACCGGCACATCTAATAACGAAGGTCTTATTGACAGAGTGCTTCAAGTTTTAATGACTGTTAAGAATAGCGAGTTCTTAGGACTTGGAAAAAATGGCGTAGATGAAATGCTGAACGAGAAAATAAATTTATTTAATAAAATTAAGGAAGAAATCGAAAGCAAGCAAAGAATGACAATGAGTGAGACACCAGAAAATTTTGCGCAAATTTCATTTGACAAAGATATAACAACTCCCATCGGAGATTGGAGAGATGGTCGGGAAGTACGTTACGCTGTACAATATGCAAGTGAAACCTTATTTTCTAAAATCGGTCATTGGTCTGATCCCGTGAGTGTAAGAGAGAAAGCATGCCCTACTCTCAGAATGCCAGTTGACCAAACCCGAAGAAACGTACTTGTTTTCAGAAAATTTGACAACAGCAAACCCCAACTGGTTGGCGAAATCACACCATACCTATCAAATTTTATTGACATTGATAGAGATCTTTATAATGCCGCTAGTAATCCTGATTCAGCTGTAGGTTTTAAGGAATTCACGAAATTAAATTATGATGGTGCTAATATTAGAGCAACTTTCGATCAAGGAAGAACAATTTTTCATGCCGTAGCAAAAAGTGGCAATGACAAGATTTTGTTTGGATTAACGTTCTTAGTAAAATCTACTGAATTAAACCAACCAGATAAAAAGGGTTACACTCCTATTCATGTAGCTGCAGATAGTGGAAACGCTGGTATTGTTAATCTCTTGATACAAAGAGGTGTATCTATAAATTCAAAAACATACCATTTCCTTCAAACACCATTGCACTTGGCTGCTCAGCGCGGATTTGTAAATACTTTTCAAAGATTAATGGAGAGTCCTGAAATAAATATAAATGAAAGAGATAAAGATGGATTCACGCCGCTACATTATGCTGTTCGGGGCGGTGAAAGAATTTTGGAGGCATTCATGAACCAAATCGGTATTGATGTAAATGCCAAGTCTAATAAGGGCTTAACTCCTTTCCATCTGGCAATCATTAAGAACGATTGGCAAGTAGCCAGTACTTTATTGAGAAGCAAGAAAGTTGATATCAATGCAGTCGATGAAAACAACATGACAGCTTTGCACTATGCAGCGATTTTGGGATACTTAGAAACTACAAAACAATTGATCAACTTGAAAGAAATAAATGCGAATGTAGTATCTTCTCCTGGCCTATTGTCCGCCTTACATTATGCGATTCTCTATAAGCATGATGATGTGGCCTCGTTTTTGTTGAGATCTTCAAATGTCAACGTAAACTTGAAAGCACTCGGGGGTATCACCCCACTCCACCTTGCCGTGATGCAAGGAAGAAAACAAGTTCTTTCGTTGATGTTTAATATAGGTGTGAATATAGAACAGCAGACAGATGAAAAATATACGCCCCTTCATCTCGCGGCAATGAGCAAGTACCCTGAGCTTATTCAAATATTGCTAGATCAAGATTCGAATTTCGAGGCAAAAACAAATTCTGGTGCAACACCACTTCATTTGGCCACATTTAAGGGTAAATCACAAGCAGCTCTCATTTTATTGAATAATGAAGTGAACTGGAGAGACACAGATGAAAATGGTCAAATGCCTATTCATGGAGCTGCAACGACTGGACTGCTGGATGTTGCTCAAGCTATTATTAGCATAGATGCCACTGTTCTTGATATAGAAGATAAAAATTCAGACACTCCCCTTAACTTAGCGGCGCAAAACTCTCACATAGATGCAGTAAAATACTTTATAGACCAAGGAGCTGATATTAATACAAGAAATAAAAATGGCCATGCTCCGTTGCTTGCCTTTTCCAAGAAGGGAAATTTGGATATGGTCAAGTATCTTTTTGACAAGAATGCTAATGTTTATATCGCTGACAATAATGGTATGAATTTTTTTTACTATGCAGTTCGAAATGGTCATTTGAATATAATTAAATACGCTATGTCAGAAAAAGATAAGTTTGAATGGAGTAATATAGATAATAATAGAAGGGATGAATGCCCTAAAGAAGAATGCGCAATCTCTCATTTTGCTGTTTGCGATGCAGTTCAGTTTGATAAAATAGAAATAGTAAAATTCTTTATTGGTACTCTTGGAAATTTTAACATTTGTGGTCCCTTGCATCAAGCAGCACGGTACGGTCATCTTCACATAGTGAAATATCTGGTCGAAGAAGAAGTTCTGAGTGTTGATGGAAGCAAAACTGATACTCCCTTGTGTTACGCTTCTGAAAATGGACATTTAGCGGTTGTTCAATATCTAGTAAGTAATGGGGCAAAAGTTAATCATGATTGTGCTAATGGTATGACAGCTATAGACAAAGCTATAACAAAAAATCATTTACAAGTGGTACAGTTTTTAGCTGCAAATGGAGTTGACTTCCGTCGTAAAAATAGTCGTGGTGCTACTCCTTTTCTGACGGCAGTGGCTGAAAATGCCTTTGATATTGCAGAATACCTTATTCGCGAGAAAAGACAGGATATTAATATAAACGAGCAAAATGTAGATAAAGAAACTGCCTTACATTTAGCCGTTTATTATAAAAACCTACAGATGATAAAACTTTTAGTAAAATATGGAATAGACGTGACTATCAGAAATGCTTATGATAAAACAGTTTTGGATATTGCCACAGATGCCAAATTTTCCAACATCGTCAAATATTTGAAAAAAAACAGCGGAAAATTCCGGAGGGAGTATAAAAGTTCGTATGGTGAACACAGTTTCTTACAAACGAATGAGATTTCACGCTTTATAGATGGTAAGAGCATCGAACATGACCATCCACAATTTATAAATGCAGATAATGAGTCGTCTCAGTTGTTTTCGGGCACAGCTTCCAAAATTGACGTCATTGGTACATTATTGTTGATTGATGTATTGATCAGGTATTTCTCAAAACAAGGATATATCAGTAAGGAATCTGATTCAGCTTCAGATGGAATCACACAAGCAGCTGCGTTATCAATTACTGAAAAATTTGAAGATGTCTTGAACTCTCTTCCTAATAAATCAGCAAAAGAGCAAGTAGATCTTGCTGATGTCCATGGAAAAGTCTATGCGGCTTTAAAGAGTGGAAGAAATAGTCAAATTCATCAAATACTGTGTTCGTCTTTAAAATCGATTTCTACTTTGAAACCAGAAGACATGGAAAAATTGGTATCAGTGATAATGAATTCTCATTCTTCACTCTCTATGCCGGAAGCCACAGATTCTGCAAATGAGGCATACGGAGAAACTTTGCACTTGTTCGGCGAGTCCTGTCGGCATTCTGAAGGTATTTTAACCCAGAAGCTTATGTAAAAAATGATATAAAGATAAAGTGAAGTTTCTCTTACAATAATAATTTAGTCTATTTAAAAAATCAGTTAATCTTTTTGACAATCATTATGAATACATAAGAATCATATAAGAAGAGTGCAAATTAAGATAAAATTAAAATAATTTTGCTCTATATTCTATAAACATTAGAGAAGAATTTAATTGTGGTTCAAAAAAATTCGATCCTGCAAAATTCTATTAGAATAATTAGATTCTATTAAATAAGAATTTAACGGGGATCAAAATGTGTCTGCTATATAAAAAAAATTTTATCACATAAAAATTGGCGAGTAAAAATATTATAGAGAGGGCAAATTTTTTCTTTTATAAGAATTGATTGCAATTAAATAGCATTTAGAATTTTAACAAATATAACAGTTTTGCTACTTTTTTAAGCAAATGTAATTAAAATATATACATGTGTACTTCCAAACAGAAATATTAGAATTTATTTCATAAAAATAATGTTACCGCATCATATTTCTGAATAAACATGCTAACAATTGGTAGATTAATGTTATATATACACTACTGGCCATTAAAATTGCTACACCAAGAAGGAATGCTAATAACAGAACGATATTTATTGGACACATACATTATAGTGGAAAGAACAAGTGATTAGATTTACAGGAAATTAGGATGTATACATCTTGAGAAATCAGTACCCAGAGCAGCCACCTCTGGCTGCAATAACAGCATTTATCCGCCTAGGCATGGAGTCAAACAGAGATTGTATGGCATGTACGGGGATCTCAGTCCATGCAGCTTCAACACTATGCCACAGTTCATCGACAGTAGTAGATGGTGAGTGATGGCGTGCCAATCGCTCGGCAACCATTGACCACACGTTCTTAATTGGTGACAGATCAGGAGAACGTGCTGGACAGGGTAACAGTCGAACCTGTTCTGTATCAAGGAAGTTCAGAACAGTACAGGCAACATGCGGTCGTGCATTATCCTGTTGAAACAAAGCATTAGGGAGGCCTCGAAGATAGGGTAGAGCCACGGGCCTTAACACATCGGAAATGTAACGGTTGCTGTTCAAAGTGCCGGTAATGGAACAAGAGGTGATCGAGATGTGTATCCAATGGCACCCCATACCATCACTCCAGCAGATGTGCCAGTATCGCGATGTCCAATGCAAGCTGGCAATGCGCGTTCTCCACGATGCCTCCAAACACGGATGCGGCCATCATGGTCCTGTATACAGAGCCGAGATTCCTCTGTAAAGATGACGTGATGCCATTCCCGCATGCAGGTTCGTCGCTGATCACACCAATGAAGGCGCTCCTGTCTGTGACGCAGCGTCAATGGTAGCCGAAGCCATGGTCGCCGTGCAGACAATCCATGCTGCTGCAAACGTCGTCGAACTGTTCGAGCAGAAACTTGTTGCCTTGCAAATGACTCCATTTCTCGACTCAGGGTTTGTGACGTGGCTGTACGATCCCTTGTGACCACGCGGATAAGATGCCTGTCTTTTCTGCTGTTAGCGATGGGGGGTCACTGAGATTCTGCATGACGCTCCGTATCATTGTCCTGAACCCATCGATTCCATATTCTGCTAACAGTCATGGGGTCTCGACCGACGCGAGCAGCAATATTGCGATACGATAAACCGCAATCCCGGTAGGCTATAATTCTTCCTCGATCAAAGTCAGATACGTGCTGATAGGTATTTCTTCTTATTACACGACGCATTATAACAACTTTCTTTACCTAACACAACGTTGAAACGGAAATTAAGTATGAGAAAACTGCTGTTAAATCTGTAATTTTATACACATTGTAGATGTCGCTACTGTCGTCTGCTTTGTATGAATGCGCTGAAAATCTAATCATTTGCATATCACAGCAAGTTCTACCTGTCATGCCAATTTTACGTGTGTGGTGTGCCGCTTTCCTGGTGTAGCAATTTTAATGGCCAGTAGTGTACATATATTTTAGATGTAAAAAATTACAGAATTTTGTTTTATTTTATTAATATGAAAAACAACGTAGGAAAAAAAATCTGAACTTTTTGTTTGAAGTAATTAATAATAATCCAACTTTTTTGATAAGAAAATTTCATTAAATGGAAAGATATTCTTAAAGAACATAGAGTAATGGCTATCTATTTTGAAAAATATTCATGTAAAATTGATTTTATCGAATTTACGTCATCAGTAGAGAGAGAGAGAGAGCGCTTGCTTTATAACTTTTTGAAATCCTAAGTCTAATTTTCTTATACTTTTATAAGCACTTATAAAATGGTAATGATTAATTATGTGTATATATGATGAATAGATTTGCTTAAAATATCTTTAAATTACATCCGATTACTCTTAATATTAAAGAAATCTTTTAATTAACATTTTATATTGTTTTTAACTTTCAGATTATTACCTTTGAAAAGTCTACTTTTTTTCTTTTGTGTATTATTTATGAGTAAATGTTCATTTGTTTTTTTGGATAAAGTGTAGAAATAATGAATATTTAATAGCTTTTTAATAAAGGAATTTATAGTAAATGAAGTATATACATAAGTATACAGACAAGTGTGTTCAAATATACATATTTTTTGTAATTTCATTTGGGTAACTTTTCTTAGCTTTCAATTTTCATTTCCTGTTTTTTAATTGATATTAATTTTTTCTTCGGAAGGCCTCGTAAGAAGTTCATTTCTGTATTGCTTATTCGCTTTAATCTTTACGCACATTAATGCGAAACGCCTTTCCCTGATCTTGATGAGAAGCGATAGGATTATTGCTTCTCAATTTTTTTGTTATCTTTCCCCCGCAATTCTTATGTTTATGAAATTTCCCCCTTTTACTTATTTCTTTAACACTTTAATTTTATCCGTTGTGTTTTCTAAATGTTTCTTGTTGAAAATGTTTTTATAATTTCTTTCTAATATAATAAAAATCTTTTCTAATCTAAGAAATTCAAGTTACTTTATTCTTTTACTCATGCTAAGATTTTATAAAAGATTGTATTTTATTTTATTTTTTTGTTAGATTAGTTATTAAATTTGCTTTAAATATATAAGTGTGTGATGTTTTTGTTGGTTGATACTCTCTTATTACATTAGTGTTTATCAATTATGAAATTTTTGTTTTATCTTAATAAAACTTCAAAGACCTTAATAATAATTCCACAAACATTTCTTATATCGGAAAATAAGTACTTTCCAAATGGAAATCACATTTCGTGAAATATCATTCTCTAACTGATGTAGGAAAAGAAATAGCTGAGAGTCTTCCTCTGAGTTTGGATTGTTTGACGCTCAACCGTCGGTTTTTGCATACGAAGGAATAATTAGATTGGGACTTATAGTTTAAAGTGGATCATCTTGAAACACTTCAAACACCTCACAGCCAGGTGGGATTTGAACTCACGAACTGTAGAATCAAAGAATTGTTGTTGTCGAATGAAAAGAGTCTTTTTTTTTTACCGAGAGAAGTTTTTCTTCGTGATGAGTGACATTTTTGGGAAGTTTCGTCTAAAAGTGATTTTCCCTCAATTATAGGTTTTCAAATGACAATCCATAAAATTAGTATTTTCCTAAAGTACAAAGAAACTTCCGGAATCTGAAATCCTTAAGCAAATAGTGGAGCTCTTTTATGTTTGAAAAGTTTGGGTGAAGCAAGTGAAACCATGCAAAATATCAATGTTTCAATAATTAGAAGAATTTAATGCAAATGCAAGCAATTCCATTTTCAACTTATTTTTAATGTTTATAAGAATTTATTATTTTGGTATGCCAAATACTGTAACGTAAAGATCTTTTCAAGCGAAGTAGATATCAATATATTCCAGCTATCTTTAAATTTGCGAATTGCTTTTTTTGGAGGTTTTAATTGATCAAGATTTATATGTAGTTTAAATGAAATTTTTTTTATTTTGATTTACTCATCAAATGAAAATCATACTTAAATATTTAAACTTATTAAGAAAAATTTGAAATATTCAGTTAAATAATTTTTTATGAATCTTTAATCTCTCTCTATACAGCAAAATTTTTTTTTGCCATAAATTTATTTTAACTGAAATTACGTGATTTCGTTGTTGAGCAATTTCATATAAAATACATATAGTACACTTTCTAGCTAAATAAAATAATATGTATTGTCATTTTATTATATTTTAATGACTTATAGCAAATGATAATATTCCTATTGAAATCCTTTTTTCTCTTTTACAGATTATATATCACAGAAGTTTTCAACCAATCCTTTCAGCTTTGAATCTGAGAAAAAAATTCAGAAAATTTCAATATAAAAATATAAATAAGAAAAATTTATATTCGATTTGAATATGTGAACATCATTTGGAAAGCCGACACAATGTATTCTGAAAACATGTTTAGGAATTTTATTATTTTGTTATATGTTACTTATATTTTCCAATATATTTTACAGTGAACAAACTTTATTTTGCCTAAATTACTTTAGAAAGAAAAATGGTAAATTTAATCTTAATTAACCTATTAATTTAGAAGTTTATAATATAGCCCTGAGTTAACGACTTCTAGTATTGAAAAGCTCAAATTTTCTTGATTGATCATTTCACCAAATTCTTGAGCATTAAACTCTAAATTCAGGCAAGATTTTGTTGAAGATAATTCCTGATATCAATTAAAAATTATTAAAACTCAACTGGTAATATATAAGTTGAACTATGGTAATTATTGATTATAATGAGTCATTAATTATTTTTACTATTACCATAAATTCATATACGCTACTAAATTTAGGTCATAGAGAGTTCTAAGAGTCCTTTTCTAACAGAAATGAATGCTTTTGGATGTAAGTTATAGTTCCTTGTGGAGAAGTTTGTAAAAGGATTCTGAAAAAAATTATTTCTTGTTTAACAGATCCTTGATTTTTTCATAATATTTCTATTTGTTCCTACTCCAGCGTCAAGGATTACATACAAGAGAAAATACTTATTTACCACGAGAAAAAATTCTAGTAGATTTTAATTTTTTTAAATAAATAGCATATTTAAAAAAGGATTTTAGCATTCAATTTCGAATCGCACACTGGACAGATATAATTTCCTTTCGCACAACCGATATTTTTAATTTTCATTTGTATAATTTGTCTGGCACCAATTTTTTCAGTTGCCGCTCAGCAGTAGATTAAAATATAATTTTACAACCATTCCTTTTGCAATTCTTCAGAAAAGAATGCGATAATAACATCTGATTCATTACTGTGCATGTGAGGCATATACATATTTTAGATAAAATATGTCATTATATCTACACAAACCCATCCAATTATGACTTCTCCAAATTTAAGAAATCATGAATTAAAAATAAAATGCGTTGTCCCACCATAATCATTGAGCTCTTGCACATTCAAAAAAAAAAATATCAATGAATTTTTTGAGTTTATGTTTTACAAATCTGCTTTTTATTTTTTCAGCAAAATTTATTAAAAGAAAATTTTTAATGCTGGCGTAAGCAAGGCAATAGCCTTAAGGATCAAAAGAGATTCTTTACAAATACAGCAATTATTCATTTAGAATTCTATTAAAAAAATTTTTAGACATTTAAGTCGTCCTTGCCGATTTAAACTAACCATAAAGTGGATGTTTTGTCATGTCTTTTTCATTTTGTTTTTTCTGCTGTTCTATTCGGATATACAACGCCGTCTCAATAGATGTGGATGAAATATTATCTGACGTGATGGATGTCTTAAACCAATGAGAATCGTAATAAACTCGCATACTCAGTATCTCAACTGTAAGGAAAGAAACAACTATTTTATGGTTAAAAAGAAAGTGAAAAAATTCGTTGTAACCTTCTACGTTTTTTTAGTACATAGGGAGAAAGATATTAGTATGAAACGAGAATACATAGAAAGAATTCTTAATTCTTTTAGTAAAATTATTAAAAAGAATTAAAAAAATAATTCTTTTTAATAAAAAAATTAAATATAAATAGTTTATACTGACGTCATTATTGTTTTTTCTAATCTCATATAAAAAAGTTTTTAGTTTGATTTTTGTCAACCTTCGTGCTGCAAACGCGCTGCTTTCTTTTCAACCTCGTATTGCTTGTATTCTTTAACTGAACTTGTTTTGATTTCCTTTGAACATATGATTAATTCTGCGCAGTTGAAAGGAATTAAATGCAAAGTTCTGAAGTCAGCGCGTTTTACTGAACTTTTTTTTGAATTATAGACGTAAGGAAACAAGATATCAAGAAGTTGTGGTTAGTCTTTTGTAAGCGGCGGATTATTTCCTTGTAATTTGAAGAGATCTGTCGCTCATTCGAGGAAATTTTATAAAGATAATTAAACATTGAAATAGGAATCTCGACACATCTACACTGTGTTTACAGCTATTTACGTTAATGGATTTTAGAGATATGTTTGCAAATAATTTCTTGTTCACTGTAAAAATTTATGCTTAGGTTTAGGGCTATACTTTTTTTTTGTTCAAATGCACATTATTGTTATAACACTAGACTTTGTTATTGCACTTGGACTTGATTTTATTTTATCGCACGTATGTTAAAAATGAAGTTTTCATTAAAGATTATGCAAATCTTGATGGAAATAAATATACAATATATTTATTGCTTTTTGCGTTATTTTTATTAAATATTAAAATGAAATAGATGGTAAAATAATTATCACTGCATTTTATAACTATTATTAAAACAAAATAAGTTGACGCGCTTACTGATCATTTATTAACTCACTTTGATCTTAATTTTAATGCTAAAGGTAAAATTAATAATTTGTCGGCAAAATGATCTTATCCAGAAATTTTTCTGCAAAATATGCAGACTAATGTAAAAAAATTAAAACGTGTGCCTTTGTAAAGCTATTTTGTAACAATTAAAAATTATCAGTTTATAGATTAATCCCTCTTTGAATTTTTTCATTTATTTAGTATGCTTTAGTTTAAAAATTGTTTTATATCCAGTTCACAACAAAAAATGTATGGAATTTTCAGTGGAAGTATTTTTTACCCAATTTAATAACCTCATAGATAACTTTATTTGTGCTAGGAAAATAATCCCATAGGTTACACAACATACATGGGTTCATAAGATTAACATACCTCTTTATTATAGAAAGTATAGGCTATTTTGAAACATCATTATTGGATAATAATCTGGAGGAATAACTAAAAAATATATATGTCCTTGCAAGTTTCTCGATTTACGATTATTTTTCTTTAAATATGAATAGTGCATATCTTTAAAAACACTCAATTACATTTATTTCTTCTTTAATACCTGCACAACTTCTTATTTCAGTAGCTGACAAATGTTTTTATAAACACGTGACAAAGAAACCTCAGACTAAAATCACATCTTTCTCAGTTTTTCCAACTTATTTTTATTTATGTTACTTCGATTTCCATATTTGTTCCTGTGTTTACAATGATTGTTTTAAAGCTTTCATTTTATTTTATTTTATTTATAAAAAAGTATCGTCCTTTAAGCTCTTATACTGAGATTTATTCGTTGAACGATATAAATATACTAATGTTTATTTTCTTCAAAGTCTTGAAGTATTTATATTTCAGTGTCGTATAACCTATTTCTGTGGATATGAAGCGGTTGTAATGGAAATACAAAATTTTTAGTAAATTAGTTTTTCCCATGCAAAAATTACAATAGTAAATATGGATACCAGATTATCTGTGTCGTTAACTCAAATGAAATCAGCAACAACAAAGAGAATGACTCGTGGATTGCTGTCAGAATGTCAAGAAATGTGAAATGCAGTCAGAATTTGCTTAAAATACATAGGAAATAAATGCTCAATGTTGAAGTAGTGTACGAAAAATGTTGTTGAACAATGAAACACCTTTATATAAAAATGTACCTCATATTTTCATCTTTTTATTTATAGCATTTAATTCCATAACTTTCTCAGAAGCTGCTTTTTCTTTTAATAAACGTATTCGTTCCTAGAGATTATTATGTAGGAAATGCCTGTGAACAATTTTGTTTTAACTTTTTCTCATGACACTTTATCAACTGTTTTATTGCATGTTATCTTTTTAAATGATAATAATTACACACATTATTTCAAGATTAACTAAAATGTGCGGTTTTGATATTTGTTTATTTTCAAGCATGAACTGCGGGTATTCTTGGGATTTATAATTCTAATTCAATATTATTGATGCATGAATATGATTGTTTTTGTATTTTTTCAAATTCTGAATTTTTTGATTCAAATACCTAACAAATATTTTTCTTATTAAATAAAGATTTAAATACGAAACAAAATTTGAATAAATTTATAAAATAACTTTCAAAAAAATAACTTTCAATAAATTTTTCTTCTTATTAAATAAAAGATTTAAATACGAAACAAAATTTGAAAAAAAAGGAAGAATTTGTTCCAATAACTATGAAACCAATGTCAAATTAATGTCAGGTCTATTGGGGCATTGGAATGAAAGCAATTAATTGTTGAATTGTATGCATTCCTTAGTGGCATAAATTTTTCTGATCAATCAGAAAATTATTGATTTACACTTTAATATTAAATTTTTCAATGATATAATGAAAAAATTCACGTAAAATAACTTAAATGCAGTATTTATTTAAAAGTGTTAATTATTCATAACTCATGATGCATAAAATAAAGCCCTTTTTGTATATGAGGCTTGGAGCCTCAGGATAACATATTATTATTATGTAGTTCTATGTCATTGCATCGTTTATTGCTATTAAATGATATCTTTTTCTGATGGTTTTGATTTATTTTATGCTCTAAACCATTTAAAAATGCAGATTTAAATTTTTTACAGTTATTCCTCTAATATTATAAGTAAACTTTTTGAAAATTATTTAAAATTTAATAAACTTACTGTAAGCAAATAGAGACTATTTTGTGAATGATATTTTATTTCATTATCATTAAACCTTTAATCCAATATTAGTATATTATAGTTTGAATTAAGAATTCTAAACTGTTATTGTGGTATTATTATTCAGTATTTAGAGAGATCTTTTATTGTATTGTTTTCAGTATTCTTAGTATTATTATGATATTATCCATTTTAATGAGTAATGTTACACTAAAAAGACTGATATATTTCGATACACATAATTTAATTTATTTATAATATATTTAGTAGTCATTTGCAAAAATAGCCAACACTTTTCAATGAAAATTCTTTATTAGTTTACACTATTATTTTATTATTTAATTACTATTATTTTTTTTAAAAAAGCATATTAAGCAGTTTAATTATCACAGGAATAAATAAAATTCACAATAATGGGATTCATTTTGGTGAGAACATAAAATTTTAATAACAAAAAGAGGTCTACTCTTAATAACAATAAAAATACTTTGGAACTTCGAATGGTGCAAAACTGTGAACTGAAAGGCCAACAGTCTGGACACCAGTCCAACTTTCCAGTTTCATTTCATGGGTTCGATTCCGAGAACTGCTGCTAGTGATAGATATTGCTCTGATTTCACTTTAACTTACATGATCCGATCTAGTTATGCACAGAGAGTGATCACAGAGCCAACTGAGAGTTGGATTAATTTCTGCCACCTGCTCATTAAACTGAAGTCAAAATTAAATAACAGTCTTGACACTGATTGTTCAATTCTTTTTAAATACTTTACATACGACATCAGCGAATGTGATGTTAATCCTCCAACAGCTGATGAAAAATTTACCTATTAATGGAGAATTCACGATTATAAGTCATGAGAATTATAAATGAGGAGAATCATAACTTATGATTCTCGTATAAGTTATGAATGTGCCACAACTTATAATTCCCATAACTTATAAGTTTTGAATTATGAGAATCAAAACGTGTGATCGTGTATTTCTTATAAATACAAGAGCAGCCTCTGACAATTTTCAAAGAAGTTACTTATATGTGTTTATATACATAATTACATCAATTTTAAACTTAAAATGTGTTTTAAATTTTGAATCATTTCTGATTTGTAAATCTTAAAAAATGTTAACTTTTACTTTTTTTAACAAAAGTTATGATGCATTTTCTCACAATAAGAAATTTTAAACATTTTCGTTTTTAGTGAAGTAATCAAAATTGCTACTCGTGACGAATAATGAGAGAGATGTTGCAGCTAACCGAATTCAGCCTCAAAAATAAAAATTCCGTTCTTTAAACCATCAACTGTAAGGCTTATTGAAAAAGGTTGAGAAAATCACATGAGTTTTGACAACTTTTCATGGGATACACCGATATTTTAACGAAATATTGATTGTTGTACAATGTATAACACATAGACTTAAAAATCTCGATGTCTTTCACGTAACTTACATTAATTTTCAGTAAAAATACATTATCTGAAAAATGTAATAAATAATCATTATTATTTATGTAAAAATAATAGTTAGAAACTTTATGGAAAGAATATCACATTTTTTCTCATAGAAGGATTGCAAGAAACTCTCAAAATGCACATTTTATTATTTAAAAATGCCAGATCCCACATAAAATAGTTTCAATATAAATAGAATATATGTGCAATATCTGTTATTTTGTTCCTATAAATAATTTTAATCAGCCACAAAAGTAATAAGAAAAGAAATCAATGAACAAAAGTAATTCATTAAATGGTAAAAAATATAATTTTTTGCTACATTGAATTTGAAGGAATTCCATGATATTGAAGACATGCCTCTTTTGTGATATTAGTTCTCAAAAACAAGTTTATCCTGGAAGTTTAGCATTTAAAAATTTTTTTTGAGAGATTTAAATAATTGCAAAAATCCTCTATATTTAAAAGGGAGCGATATATCATTTTTAATGGACTTACAAAGCATATTAGATAAAAAGAATAAAACGAACACAATAAAACTGTAAAATTAAAATAACAATTTATATCAGAAGTTAAATGCATTTCACATATAAACTATTTTGCTTTATGTTAAGAATTTGTTAAGCGACTGTGTTATTTGTTATCGTTATTTTTATCAACAACTGAATTTTTATACCAAAACTGCATATTTATAGCCTACATATAAAGACAGTTAACTCCAGACAGTTGCAGAAATAAGCAAGAGAAATGAAATTAAGTGTTTCACATACAAATAACTAAATGGATCACTTCAAAAGGACTTGTGTGAAAGCAATAATTCTTTTCGCTCAGAGTTTCAGGATAATGGAAACCATCGCCTGATGGAAATATATGCAGTCATTTTTAAAATTAAAATTAGTGTTAAAATTGAGTTTTGTATCATTTACTGTTCCAATCCAGTATCAGTAATTAACAATTTCATAAAATTAAAATATAAATTTTTTTTTAATTTTTAAAACTAGAAAATTTTGTTAAAAAATGCTTTTTATATTTAAAAATCAAATTTCTCTTGTTGATATTGAATCTTTGGAGGAATATCATTAAAATAAAAAGCGTTATTATATTTAAATCCAGTTTGATGTATATTAAATGTTATTATTTGCTAAATACACCATGATTAGAAATCTTATTAAAAATATGGTAAATGACACGAAGGAATTATTATTTTTGAAAAATGCACGATTAAAATAAAAATCACTATTTCACTGCTATTATAAAGAAATTTAATATTTTACTGAAATTGAAATTTGATTTATGTAAAATACAAAATATAACAATTAACTTTGAATTTCATTACATACTTAAACTGGAGCCACATACCTCGACTGTCAAAACGTAGAAAATTAATTGTTTTTTATTCTTTCTGCTTTTTTTTTCGAACGTATTTTACAATGATGTTATTAACATTCCTCAAATGCTTATATTGCGCAGTTAATAAGTAGCAGCTTTCCACACGTAGTTATGAAACAAAATTCAATTTGTTTCATTGCCATATTTTGTACTTAATTATATGTTATTTGCGTACCATTTGAGAAAAATCTGCCAGATGTAACTCGAAATTGTTGCGTGATTACTCCGTTTCTAGATTCCAATCGATGACTGACAAGACAAAGAGAAGTTATGTAAAATCTCGTCAGAGCATCTGGTAAAAGGGGAAAAAAGTATAATTAATTGGAAACGCTCGATTATAAATTAAGAGTTTAGTCCTATTTTCTACATCTGCTTTCTCTTTCGATATTGCATTTTATTTCGCTCTGACGATTTTCCAGGATGAGTTTACTCAAAGATGCTGAGGTTGCTCGAATAGAATGGAACACGGCGTACTCCTCAACTCGTTCGAAGAGAAATTCCGAATTGGAAGCGAGATCGAGGGAATGCAAAGAGCTTCAAATTAGTCAAAAATCTTTAGGTATGTTTAACAATATACTTAGTGCGCTGAATTCGATGCCTGTCATTGGTAAAGTTGGCCAGATGGTCACAGCCGGAGTCAGAGTCGTGTCGCATATCGCAGAGGGGGGATTAGATATCGCCCAAACTGCTTTAAATTGTGATGATGTGCCGTTCGAAGAGATTAAGCAATTAATAAACAAAAAGTTCAATGAATTAGACCGGAAACTGGAGCAAAATACTGTTCTGCTTGAAAGGATATCTGGACTGGTGACTAAAACCTTATCGATTATTGAGGAAACGAGAGAAGAGATGCATCAAAGATTCAATGAGATTCTCGTGTCTATCGAAAATGCTAAAATCGAGCCAATAATATCGCAAATCAATAATTTTATTCAGTATTTTGAAACAGAATCAAATAGAATAAGGGGTTTAAAGTTGTCTGACTATATTTCTGAATTAGAGATAGAGCAAGGTGTTTTGAGTTTTTTCAAGAATACGCGTACTCCCGGGGAAGATAGTTTGCACGGCCCTCTCTTCAGCCTAATTAAAAATAATTATGCCATACCAGATGCTATTAATGATGAGATAGCTTTTAAAGCGTTATACGCATTGATGTATGGCATTCAAACCTATTTCTCTGTATTTCTGTTTTTAGTCGAGCAGTACTCTTATCTTGCCAACTACTACTACGATCGGGGACAGATAGACAAATACAGAGCATGTTTCGGAAATCTGAGAAGCGTGTTCTCCGGCTTCACTGCGTCACTTGTAGGGGGAGACGAGTCAAGTTCTCTCATTGGCAGCATAATTAATATTTTGAGGATCGTGAAGAGTAAAGACTTCGTAGGATTGGATAGAAGCGGCCTATATGAAAAACTGAATAAAAAAATAGAAACCTTCGAAAAACTGAGAGATGACTTCAGAAACCTTAAATCACCCCTGATTCCGGAAACACCAGAAAATTATTCGGGTCTCTCTTTTACTTTAAATATTAAATCTAATACTGGAGAATGGATCAAGGAAAAAGGTGTGCGGTACGCAGTGCAGTATCAGCGTCAAAATAGTTCTCAGTTCTTTGAGGTGAAAGAGTGGTCTCCTGCAATTACAGTGCAAGAGAGGGCTTGTCCTACGCTAACATTTCCAAGAGATCCGAAAACGGTACTCATTTTCAGGAAGTTTGAAATGGGGCCATTCAACCAAAACGTGCAGCTGGTTGGCACTCTGAGACCAACACAAATGACTTTTCTTGATATTGATAGGGATCTTTACAATGCTGCTGAAAATCCAGATATAAAAATTGGCAAAAAAGAAGCAAGAATATTTCTTAGAAATGGCGCAGATTTATCCGTAGTTTTTGAAAAAGGCAGGAGCGTTTTACACGCTGCCGCTAAAAGTGCCAATGTATTCCTCTTAATCAAATCCTTGTTTCATGCAAAGTTTCCAGGCTTCAACGTTCGTGATAACGATGGATACGCTCCCATTCATATTGCAGCTCAAGCGGGAAATGCTGGAATCGTTAAACTTTTATTAAACTTTAATGCCCAAGTAAACGCAAAAACAAATCGTGGCCTAACAGCATTACATATAGCTGCCAAGAAAGGATTTATCTTAACTGTTCAAAATCTTTTTGAAAGTCTTGAAATAAACCTTTATGAAAAGGATGAATATGGTTTCACACCGCTGCACAGTGCTGTCAAAGGTGGGAAAGAAATCATGGAAGCCTTCATCAAGAAAGGTGTAGAGGATATCAATATTAAGTCCAATAATGAGCTGACACCTTTTCACTTAGCGATAATAAACAATGATCTGGACGTGGCAGAAGTCCTAAGACAAACCAACAAAGTTGATGTGAATTCAGGAGATACCTTTAACATGACTCCTTTGCATTATGCAGCTATGTTGGGAAATGCATCAGTTGTAAACTACTTAAGATTGCTACCTGATATAAAATTGAATATTGTAACAAAAGTTAACAACTGGTCTCCATTACATTACGCCATTTTTTTTAAAAAAGACGATGCAGCCCTCGAATTATTGAAGAGTGCTAGTGTGGACAAGCATTTGAGAGAAAATGGGAGTGCTACACCTCTCCACTTTGCAGTGACATTTGAAAGAAAACGAATTGTTTCTAAGTTAGTCGAATGGAAGGAGCTTGTAGAAGAAAGAACGAAAGACGGATTCACTGCGCTTCATCTCGCTGCATTGAGAAAAGATACAGAAATCATATCGATATTACTGAATGGACTGGCGCACATTGAAGCGGAAACATTTGACGGAAAGACACCTTTGCAATTGGCGACTCTTGCGGGGCGATCAAATAATACTCTATATTTACTGAAGAGAGGGGCAGATTTTACAGTCAGTGATAACGATGGGCAGACGCCAATTCATATTGCCTCGCTAAACAATGAATGGGAAATCGTCAAGGCAATTGTCGAAGGAAATCCAGAGAGCATGACTGTTAGAAACAGAGAAAGGGACACAGCACTTAATTTGGCTGCTCAAAAACATCACGACGTTGTTGTCAAATTACTCGTAGAGAAGGGAGCTGATGTTAACACAATGAATACGAATGGAATTTTTCCGCTTCTGAGTTACGTTCTAGCAGGAGATCTAATTATGGTTAAATTTCTCGTAGATCATGGTGCAGATGTTTATAATACAGATGACTATGGATTAAGCGTTTTGTATATCGCAATTGAAAAAAACTTTTTGAATTTAGTTCAATATTTCATACAAGAAGTTAAATTTGATTGGAATCAAAATGATTGGCACAGGGGGAGACAGTGTCCAAAAGAAATTTGTTCTTATAAATATTTTGCGTTTTGTGATGCCATTGGATATGATAAACTTGAAATTGTGAAATATTTCGTCGGCACTCTCAAAGAAAATGAATGTGATCCACTGCATTTTGCATCAATGTATGGAAAGTTAGACATAGTAAAGTACCTTATTTTGGATGCAAACATGAAAGTTGATGGGAATAATGAAAAAGTAAACACTCCATTATGCCTCGCTGTCAAAAATGAATATCCCAAAGTAGTAGAGTATCTTGTAGAAAAAAAAGCTAACATTTCAGCCAATTGCGAATACAAGAATACTGCTATTGATATAGCTATACAAAAGGGCGACCTACCAATGGTGATATTTTTCTCTGAAAACGGTGCTGACTTGCGGCATAAAAATGAAATGAACTATACTCCTTTTATGATGTCCTATATTTATGGTAAGTACGATATTACAAAATACTTTCTCGAAAATCAAATAAATAACATTAATATAGACGAAGTAAATGGTCTAGGGCAGTCATGCTTACATTTAGCTGTCATGCTTAACCAAATGGATCTCGTGAAGCTTTTAGTAGAGAAAGGGATCGATGTGTTTCGGATGGATCGTTACCAAAAGTTAGCTTTTGAATATTCTAAGAATCAAAAAATGTATGATTATCTAATTGAAAAAATGTATGGCCGATACATTCGAAGCTCGTACTTTTGGAAGAATAACTACAACCTAAACCACAAATATTTGCATTATAATTCAGTGAGAAATAAGGGAGTAGAAGACCACCATCAAAAATATGCTAGCTTAGGAAAAGATGAATCGAACATCAACAGAAGTATAACCCTTCCTTCAAATTTTGATGTAATGGGCACTATATTTCTGTTAGATGTAATAATAAGGCATTTTACCAATAAAAAATATGTAGGAGGAAATCAGACTCCTTCAGAAGCAGATGCGCAAGCAGCTGCACTGAAAATCACAGAAAAATTTGAAAACTTTTTGAAGATTTTTGAAGACGTTCCGGAAGACAAGATAGATTTTTCTGAAATGCACAGAGATATCTACAAGGCAATTAAGACAGGCAGTGAAAGTGAAATCCACAAAGTTATGTGCTCAGGAGTAAAATATCTTTCTACTTTGAAACCAGATGAAATGCAAAAATCGATGTTGGAATTTATAAGTATCCACCATCCAAAAGCTTTACTCAAATCCTTCTTGAAAGATGTGACGGCCATTGAAGATTCACTTCAGTTCGCGAGGGATTATTGTCTAGATTTATGACGGAACTCTGAGCATGATGTTCGTGCATTTTCAGCAGCAAATGGTTAAGAATAAAAGGTAAGAGATATTTTATTTCAATTTTTGCTTCAAACAATAACATGTTAAGTAATGCATGGTTTTTAAAAATACACATTTAAATTTTTCAGAGAAGTCTTAGACAATTGTATAAAGTTTATGGTATGCATATTAGTATTTGTTAGTTCAATGATTTTCCTAATTTAAGGTATATTATTCTGCTTTTATTTGCCATGTTAAAAGTATTAACTTTTAAACACTAAGAAAAACCGAGCGAGACAAGTACCGATTATAAAGAGGAATTGAGGGTGTAAATATTTTATTTCGATTTTGATGATTCCTGAGAATAAAATAACTGCCAAATGAAATACATTAGGAAAACACCAACCTAAGAAACTAAGACTGATTGCGAATCAAAGATTTCTATCAAACTGTATTTTGATTGATTTCAGAAAATGAGGGAACTACTTATTCTCCTAACAAAAACATTGGATAATGTTTGTTAAATAGCTCAGTTTAAACTCAATTAATACTCACTCAAAAAAGGACTGTATAAAAACACACACTTTATTTCTCCGACTCTCACATGGCTACTGCCGGTTTCTTTTTTATGACTCAAAGGGGGCGCTGCGCTCGCAGGCGTCAACATTCCGTCCGGTGACATTTTGAGAAATCTCAAGAAAAATATACATTCAACATTTTGAGAAATCTCAAGAAAAATATTAACACACTATATAATATATGAGTACAATGATACACACTAATAATAATAAACTACACTAAATACATAATGATACAGATATATTTGATAGAGTTCTCATTCCTTAATTAGGCAATGGCAAAATGCAAATTTTATTAATACTTCTTTTAAAAACCCCATTCTTCGTTTTAACTAAAACTACTCTCACCTTCTTATACTTTCCTGGGAATGTTTGCATTATTCTGCCCAATGGCCAGTTAAAAACCGGTACATTATCTACTTTTAAAATCACCATAGTGCCAACTTGCACATTATCTTTGGTGAACCTCCACTTTGATCTTTCTTGTATTGCACTTAAATAATTGTTAGACCAATGCTTCCAAAATGTCTGCACTATTTTAGTTAATTTTTGCCATTGTTTTAGTTTATTGTCATGTAAATTTAGGATGTTGGGTTCTGCAGTAGCTGTGATAGGTCTGCCTATCAAAAAATGGCCAGATGTCAAGACATCATAATCATTTAAGTCAGATGATAGGGGATGCAATGGGCGGGAATTAAGAATTGCCTCAATCTGATCAATTATAGTTAAGAATTCCTCAAAGGTTAGTTTTAAATTGCCTACTACACGTTTAAGATGGTATTTCGCGGATTTGACACCCGCCCCCCAAAGTCCACCATGATTCGGGGATATAGGGAAAATGAAAGTCCACTCAACCTTTTCTTTGGACAAATAATTACTCAATATTTCATCTGGACTGCTAACTAATTTACTCAATTTCTTTAATTCGGAGTTACTGGCAAACAAAATTAGTAGCGTTATCAGAAAATATGTGGGCACTTTCCCCTCTTCTGCTAAAAAATCTCTTAAGCGTAGCTACAAAGGCATCACTAGAGAGGTCTGTTACCATCTCTAAATGGTTAGCTTTAGTCACAAAACAAATGAAAATACACACATAAATTTAATTATACATTCCTTTTCTTTGATTGGGATATTTTATATAAAAAGGACCGAAAAAATCTACCCCTACACAATTGAATGGAAAGTTTGGGGTTACTCTCTCTTCAGGTAAATGTCCCATGAGCTGTTGACAAGGTACTGATTTTGCTTTGAAGCAAACAACACAATCGTGCACTAGTTGTCTACAAAAGTTACGTCCACTTAAAGGCCAAAACCTTCGTCTAATAAGAAACAGTAACCGTTGTGAGCCAATATGTAAATAGTTCTTATGAAACATTTCAGCAATCATCACAGTCAATATTTGATTGGTAGGTAAAATTATAGGGAACCTTTTATCAAAGTTAAACTTACTGTTGGTTAGTCTTCCACCCCAACTCTTACAACATCCCTTTCATTTAAAAATGGGAAAAGATTTTTTAACTTACTATCTATAGGCACATTACCATCCTTCTGAAGGCCTGTAATTTCCCTTTTAAAACACTCTTGTTCAGCTAATTTTACTAAGACAAATTCAGCATCTTTAATTTCTTTACATTGCAGGGGGCCAGGTACCTTATGCTGTGATTTGTAATTATTAAGGAACCCATAAAGAAAAGCTAAAACACGTACAAGTTTAGTATAATTGTTAGTAATACTAAGTAATTCCTCAGTTAAAGAATTAAAAGTCACTAGGAAAACAGGTCTCTTGAACCTTCGTTCATTCTTAACCAGTTCTGTATTAAAATGTTCTAAGTCCTCGTTAATTAGCTCTTCACAGTTGTTAAGCGTCTCTACTTCCTCGATGATAAGAAGTGGTCCATGCCACCATAAAGAATTATATCTCAGTTGTGCTGGATTACATCCACTAGAAACGATGTCTGCGGGATTTCGCTCCAATAATATATGCCTCCATTGTGAGACATCTGTCAGAACTTGTATTTTAGCCATTCTGGTAGCGACAAAGGTTTTCAATTCAGCTGGAGACTTCTGAATCCAGGACAAAACAATTTTGCTGTCCGAAAAATACCAATTTTGATCTAACTTAAGTTAAAGAGAAGTGCTAATCTTTTTCATCAATTTAGATAGCAATACACCTGCACACAGTTCAAGTCGTGGAATCAAAATTGTTTTGATTGGTGCAACTCTTCCTTTGCTGCACACTAGATTTGAAGTTAATTCACCACTCGCAGATTCGCATCTTAGATAGACTGCTGCACCGTAATAGTCCTCTGATGCATCCGAGAATCCAAAGAGTTCAATTTGTACAACATTTTCTGGTAGTGCATACATCGATTTATTTTAATACAGTTAATGTCACATGACCCATCAAAAAACTGTAACCATTCTTGTACGACATCTGATGGCAGTCTTTCATCCCAGTCTCTATTGATAACCTCCACAGACGTTGCATAAAAACCTTAGCCTTTGTAAGCACAGGTCCTATCAAACCAAGTGGGTCAAAAATGCGGGCAATTATGGACAAAATTTCTCTCTTTGTAACCATAGAAGCATCTTTTTTGGGCATATTGTAGGAAAGCTCATCACTCTTGACCTTCCAAAGCATCCCTAATGTTTTTGTTTGATCAAAGCTATAGTCATTTGAATCTTCAGAAAATTCTCTAAACTCTGGACAGTTACTTTGCCATTTATGTAGTTCCATACCACAAGTTTTAAACATTTGAGTTAATTCTTGCTTTAGTCACTTTACACTTTCAAAATTTTACTCTCCACTCAATATGTCATCCATGTACATATCCTTCTGTACTACTTGAGAAGCCAATGGAAATTTCAGTTGTTCATCAGTATCTAACTGTTGAAGACATCTCTGAGCCAAATATGGAGCACTAGTGGTTCCATACGTCACTCTACATAATTGATACGTTTTAATATTCGCTTCCTCACTATCTTTCCATACAATTCTGTGCAAGTCTCTTTGTGCAGGATCAGTCCAAATCACTGCATACATTTTTTGAATGTCGTAGTAAAAGCAAAAAGATGTTTGCTTAACCTCAATATTATAGCAAATAAATCATCTTGAATTACACCACCATTTAGCTATATGGAATTTAATGACTCACCAGTTGAAGTAATTTGTGAAGCGTTGAACACAATTCTACATTTCGTACTCGTTTTCTGTGGTCTATAAATTGCATAATAAGGTAAATAGTAGACCACTTCAGGTTCTTGCGTCATAGAAACTTCTTGCATATGATTCAAGCACTCATATTCACTCATAAATTGACGATACAATGCCAGAAGTTCTGGATTTTTTTCTAACTTATTCCACACGGAATTTAATCTTTTGACTGCAATCTCTCTAGACTCTCCCAATAATTTCGGATCTTTTCTAAATGTCATCTGTACTTCAAATTTTCCTGATTTATCCCTTTTGAGTTTTCATAAAATGATTATTAGCTTCAATTCTCTCAGCAGTTTCAAATTTCTGTGTTTCTTCAATTTGTTCTATTTCCCAAAAATTCCGCATAATTTTGTTTAAGTCGGCACCCTCGTTTATAAGCCTACAGTGTAATTTAGGCTCAGTTACTATTGGTACACTATCACTCACTACAAATCCGAATACTGTGTTTTGTAAAATTAATTTAGTATTAGTAGGGTAAATTCTGTCAGGTTTTAATAGTTCATAAAAATTCTCTGCTCTCAGAATTAAATCGATTGGACCTGGAGCATTAAATTCCGAATCCGCTAACTTAATGTTTTTAATTCCGGAAAGCAAATATCAATTTGCCTTAAAGGGGTCAAGTTTGTAACACTGGGAAAAACCAAAAATTCTTTATCTAATTTGAAATTTCTTATATCATTAACAATCGTAGCATTAACTTTAGATTTAATTGTCAGAGACATTCTATTTAAACCTGAAACTCCAATATTTATTTTTTCCTTTCTTAAATAAAGCTTGTCAACGCCACTCTTACTCAAAAAATTAGCACTGGCTCCAACGTCTGATAAACCACGAACGCGTAAAACATTTCCCAAGTCATCGGTTAAAAAACAAATAAAAGTACTAAGTAGTACAAAGTTCGAATTTGTTGACGAAGTATAACTAGTTACCGCCAAGCAATTTTGATCCTGACCACGTGACTCTTGTTTATTGCCAGTAAAAACGAATTCTAAAGCTGTGAGCGAGGAGAAGGAACTCACTTTCGCATTGAGAGTGAAGTGTGTCAAGGTGTAGATGAATGAGCTTAAATCCATTTTTGTAACGAAAAACTTTAATGATAAAAATATAACATCCATACATTTCCATGAGACATAACGAGAAGTGAAAGCTACAAAACAAAAATGGAAACTTCTCTTTTTTAAAAATGTAAGTTATAATGAAAGTTGTAGTAGTTTTTTATTTACACAAATGATCACTTTCATATAGGTAGCGCTGCGACAATGTAGGATCACTACAAGAGTATTTACATTCTCATTAGGCGCCGATAAACGTTCTTGTTTTTGCTCTGTCTGAAAGTGAAGTGTGGCATGATGACGCCGCTTACATAAATTACACGACTGTTTTGATTTACGAGTCGTTACCCTGTGATTATTCCCCAAGCAATTAAAACAGAAGTGATTTGATTTTACAAACTCAATACGCTTATTTACTGAGATATTTTTATTATTAGGGCATTTATATATGGGGTGATTCTCTAACATGATAAAACACACTTATTATTTTTGACTTCCGAAAGGAAAACTCTTGACGTGTATTTTGACTCGGACAATTTATTAAACTTTGAGTTTTTCACCAAAGTCTTACCTCGGGAAGTAAAATATAAATCAATTTCTTTCCGTAATTCAGAGGGTTTAAACCATGTGTCAGCCTGTCTCATATTAATTTGACACGTTGTTTCTCTATTTTAAGGTCTGGAATATTTTATCCGACACAATTAAAACTTTGAGAATTTCGAAATCTGTTACCTTCCTCAATTGTAAATAATATTCCCAGCTCGTCGTTAACCGCGATGCAAATTGTACGTATGTTTCATTTGGTTGGCGGTGGGCTTTCCTAAAATGTTCTAAACATGATTGAGGGGTAGGTTCAATTTCTAGAAGTACTATTGTTTTTACTTTAGAATACTCATTTAACTCTTCATCCTTTATGTAAGTTATCACATTAGTCGCCCTTTTCCCTAGCAAATTTAACAAAATCTCCGCTTTGTATTTATCAGGGACGTTTTTTGAAATATAAAGGCCCTTTCTAAAGATGCAAAAAAATAACTCCAACCCTCAGGTCTAGTAGGAGTTTTAATAATTAAAGTACGGACATTTTTTATGAGAGAGTCTAAAGATTCAGTCTGATTATTTTCAACATTTTCACCTTTTGAAATTGACTTAGAAATTGCTCGCGTGAAAGTGGAATCTATTTCCATTTTCGCTCTTTCAAGTTTACGTTTTTCTAATTCTAATTGTTGAAGCTTTTCAGATTTTCTCTGTTCGAGCTTAATTTTCTCTAACTCTAGTTGCCGCAACTCATCGGACTTTCGCTCTTCAATTATCGTATTTACTAAATCTACAACACGGAATCTTTCTCTGTCACGTACTTCTGGTTTTATTTTATAATACTGCTTAAGTCGGAAACAGTCATTTTTTCATTGACATCTTCTCCTAACTCAATAGCAGTTAATATCAAATCCTCTTTTTTTTACGCCTTTAAACATTTTGAATAGCTATTAATACTTTAATATATATAAAAAGATCTATATTCCCAGAACATGTAAATTACCCAGTCACATACCTCAATTACGTTGACGATACCCAGCAGTGGCGTAAATTATCACTCATAGCCATTATATAGATCCATAGGTTGCTGGTTTTCTCCGGTGAGACTATGACCAATGTTAAATAGCTCAGTTTAAATTCAATTAAAACTCACTCAAGAGGACTGTATAAAAACACAGATTTTATTTCTCCGACTCTCATATGGATCTTGGATCTTTGGTTATTCCAGAGTGTCAGAAGCAGGGTACTCTTTCATCTGAAATAGTTCCGAATGGAGAAACTTGACATTATTAACGGAGATGCGCTGAAATGTACAGCGGAGTAAGAAATGCCATGGAATCCTAATATCCAATCAGCATGAAGCTGTCCTTGTGGTCGGAGCTTGAACAAATTTCAGTAGAAATTCTAAGAAAAAATACTTGCAAGTGTTAAAGTTGAAAATATACAAAATATAGGAGAAATACAAGATGAAAATGTAGAAATGTACACCATATACAAAATAGCTGTAAACACTTATAAAAATTCATTTTCACTTAGAAAAAATTGAGTAGCAATAGGTTTATATTTGCTAAGTTCAGGAATATATTTATAATTAAAAATCTCATTGAAATTTGCTGTATTGCAGAGTTTAGCTTTTTCATAGAAATTCTTATTTAATTTACGAATATGCACTAAAATGTCTTCAATTTTGAGGTCTTTTTCAATATTTTTGTTTCTCACATAGTAGGGAACACCTGCTATAATTCTTAAAATTTTATTTTGAAAATTTCGAAGTTTTCTTCTTTCATTTTTGCCAATGTTATTCCAAACAGGGGAAGCGTAAGTGACAATGGGGCGAATCATAGAAATGTATAATAGTCTTTTCAGTTTTCTATTTAGTTTTGATTTCTTGCCAATAAGATTTTTTATGCAGCCGAAAGCAGCATATGCTTTTTTGGTGACATTATTAATGTGTTTGGTCCAAGTGAATCTAGATGTGAGAGTGAGGCCAAGGTACTTAGCTTCTTTAACCTGAGGAATAGTTTTATCAAACAATATTAATTTATTTGTAATTTTATGTTTCATTTTAACTCTTTTCTTTCTTAAGAATATTATAGTTTGAGATTTATCTGCATTTATGACAACACGCCAGTCTTGACACCATTTTTCGATTTTGAATAGTTCGTTTTGTATTTTCTTGAGAGCATGATGAGGATTTGCTGATTCTGCTAGGATAGCAGTGTCGTCTGCGTAGAATGCGATGTTTATTGTGTTATTAGTAGAAATTGGGAAGTCATAATTAAAAAATAGATATAGAATAGGTCCAAGAATACTGCCTTGGGGAACGCCTGCATTAATGTTAAGAGTCAGTGAGGTGACATCATTTTGCTTGACTTGGAAATAGCGATTTTTAATATAATTGTAAATTAGATGAATGATATCTGAGTTTAAATTAAGTTTGATAAGTTTGAAGATGAGACCATCATGCCAAACTCTATCGAAGGCTTTAGATACGTCTAACATAGTCATGGCTGTATAGAGTTTTTTATGCATATTATTTCCAATTATTTCAGTTATTCTGACGAGTTGTTTAACAGTGGAGAGGTCTTTTCTAAATCCGTACTGTTGAGTAGGAAGTAATTTAATGTATTCAATCATTCTATTAAGAATTATTTTTTCATATATTTTTCCTAAAGTAGGAAGTAAACTAATAGGTCGATAGTTCTCAGGTTTTCTGGGGTCTTCACCAGGTTTAGGGAAGAGGATTATTGTTGCAGTTTTCCATATAGATGGGAAGATTGAAAATTTAAGGCAGATGTTGTAAATGTTGACTAATTTCTTGATATAGTCCAATGGAAGTTTTTTAATCATGTTATTGGTGATGTTATCAGCACCTGGCGCTTTTTTAATTTTGATTTTCTTGATAATTTGAGTTATTTCACAGAGGTTCGTAGGTTCGATACTGGTGTATAAGGGAGCATTGCTTATAAAATGAGTTAGTTATAGTTTGTTCTATGGTAAAGGTGAAGCTAGTATTACTCTCATATGGCTACTGCCGGTTTCTTTTTTATAACTCAAAGGGGGCGCTGCGCTCGCAGGCGGCAACAATGTTCATTTCCTTATTACTCCGTGTGCACATATTTTTCAGCCTTTTTTCACACAGCCTTTACACTTAATTGATTGACAACTCTGTGTTTAACGCTATTGTAAAAATCAGAACTCTGGTAAATCTTAAGTTTCGCCATTAAAGACCAACACACTTTTACAAAAGTGTCTGTAAAAATCCTGTAAGTATGCTTTGATATAATTCCAGTTTGAACTCTCTTCTGGCCTTGATGATAAATACTGGGTTTTACCAATGTCTTAGTTAAAGCCAGAAACGAGGGGTTACTTATGATAAAATTTTTCATTCTTAGATAAATTGTATGCAATATGTCCCAAAAAGGTTAAAGTATTGTTGCAAATTTATAAATAATGATTATATTTGTCTTAAAATATCTCAGACAGATCGGAAATTCTCACATTTTGGGCAAAAATTGCGGTATTTAGACGTGTTTTAGTTTAAAAGCGAATTTCCTAATGATTTGGCGACTTGGCGACAGTTGGCGAGATTCTTGGCGACTTGGCGACTGTTGGCGAGATTCTTGGCGACTTGGCTAGAAATCAATACTTTTGGAAACATCCATCACCTAAGCTCTAGGACCAATATTTTTCGAGATAGCCTAGAAGCTTCCAGAACCTTGGCGAAATTGGTAGATTTCTCCGCCAAGTCTGGTATAAATACCGCAGCCCGACATGGAAGAGGGGAGTTTTTGTGAAGACAGTCAGTGAGTGAATACGCGCGATTAGTTGTGACTGCTAGTTGTTCTCTGTCTGAGGTATTTGAGACCTGTGATTGGAAGCTGTTTCTTATTATTATATCTGACGAATTGTAGCTGTATAATTGTGATTGTTACAGCGGGAATTTCGTTTATCTAGTAATGTTTTTACGAATATAAGTCTTGTGTTCATTAAGTGGTTGCTTTATTCAACTCTCAATCGACACGAACCCGTGGAGCTCGGTACAGTATGCTTTAACTCTTTAACAATAGTAAAGCCTATCACTAATTATGAATTGAAAGCCTATCATAAATTACTTCTTGATTCGGGCTTACACTGAAAAGGCACTGATAATTTCAAGGTGCCACTATACAGGATGGAGGCACTGGACAGTTGTTCCACTGGTTCCAAGAAATCTCTTCAAATGCATCTCTGTTGCTTTGACCCTCTTCAGCATCGAGCCCAACTGCTGCCAGACAACTTCTATACGGAAAAAGATGGAGAAGTGGGCAGGTCCATGCCTTTGGTCCCATATGACTATTTTTTTACCTTTTCTTTTTTTCCTCTTTGCACTTGTCACCCGACAGCAACAACAGAAGATACAGGCATCAAAAGTAACCTATAAACTCAACGCAGGCCCAACACTCAACGAAGTGGTTCGAGTGAAAAAGAAAAACAGATTTAGTAACAGGGAGTTATGTATCAAAAGTTTTGTGGAATCACAAAAAATAGGAAAAACATCTAATTTAATGATCAAGGGTAAAATTCAAGATAATTTTAATTGCTTTTTCTTATAGTTTCTTAATGATTTATTTATTTTATTCTCATGATTTTGAATAAATCATTGAATATTCTCAGAAAATATTCGATCAAAATTTGAAATGAAAGCTAAATTACTTTTATTCTTTTTTAGGAACGAGATTTTTAGAATTCCCTCTTCACTTCTGTTACCTATCCCAATCTTACAGCGGCTTCTGATGGCTTGCATTTATTCATAACGTTTTATTACTTTGAAATGACAATAATCACCACTGTCAAATATTATGAATTAAGCGTTAAAAAAAGCGTATTATTTAGAAATATTATTACAATGTTTTATATTCATATAAGCAAATATGTTTTATGTATTAATAACTATTTTCGAATGAAAACATACTGATTTGATTACAATAAAATTATGACTATTCTGTCTCATTTAGTTTCGAATCTTTTACGAAAAATGCTTAAAATATTACAATAATTACCTTTACAACATGTGCGTGAGTTCACACTATACAGTCAAAAGTCATCAATTAAACCAGGTATTGTTGGTTTAAAAGGTATTAGACGTGTAACTGATAAGATTTCAGAACACCTTCTCTTTTAATGAAATATTTGCTCCAGATCTATTAAAGTCTCGTAAATTATTGCGCTTTTTTCTTCCCGTAGCACAGTACAAGTTCCCGTTCACCTTGAAACTGAGGTTTCAACTTATTTCAAAGATATTTTGTATGTTCAATCGGAGCTTTGACCGTGCACACTCCCTTAATAATTGTCAAGTCAGCCATTTTCCAATAGTGCACGCTGTATGAAAATATTTGAAACAGGCACAGGAAATGGTACTTTCCAAACTATTGCCGATTGATTGGTTGATGTGGTAAGATCCTTTTTTTACACTCAAAGGCTAATTAAATCGATGTATACAGCTTAAAATGGACTCCGAAGGCAGTGACCACGACTGACTCATTGTTTTCATTGTTGCTATGATACGTTGAATAAATTACACAGAAATGTTAATTATTCGGTTAATGACAAGTAAAAATACTATTGCGTTTTATGAAATTGTGATTTTTATTGAGAATTGTTTATAGTTGCATTGGTTTTACTTGTATTAATTATTTAAAGAAACTTTAAAAAATCACTCCATTCAACTTAATTCTGTAAATAATATTTAAATATTTAAATTTGGAGAATGTTTTTTCTAATTAGTAAGTGCATCAAAAAAGATAACAAGATCTGAGCAAGTTTATGGAAACTATCAAATTGTACCAGTAGAAGATTCTTATAAAATTCTGAGAATGATGAGCTTCGATACTTATTCTTAATTATATCGCTGCACGTATCACGATTAACTTTCTCTCGGATTTCTGTGTCCATTTCAAAAAGATTTGGAAACATCTTAGTTTCATTTGATGGGAAATTCATTTTCAGTAGCATAATTGAATATTTTATGAGCCTCAAAATGTGTGAAATACCTTTGACGCAACTGTGATAAAAATAGTATTATTTTCTGTTGAAATGATTTGATATGAGTGTAAATCATGGACGCTGGTTAACTTCTCATAGTCTCAAATTCATTTCACTCCAAAGATTTATTAAATCAACATAAAATTGCTAACTTAAGCAGTCACTTGTTTTGTCCATTCAGTAAAAATTTAATTTTTTGTTCAAAATATACAGGGTGATTATAAAAAAACTTTGCCAACATCTGCACTTCTAGCGTCCATTCTATTTAACCGATCAAGATGATATTTCAAATATAGTTCTTTTGAGATATGCGCTCGAGATTCTGTGAATGGCAACACAGTGGCCCTCGCGGTTACAGTTATAGTGACAGAAACTCGAAATTTTCGAATAGCAACGTCTACTTTTTACCATCGCAAATTGTTCAGCACATGCGAAAACCCTAAATAGCGTTGAAACGGTACCGATATGTCCGAAAACCGACGTGTTATACCAAGCGGGTATGACGACTTCGCATACCCGCTTGGTATTTTATAGGTTTCCTACGCTGAATATCTGGCGACCGGCGTTCTGTGATTGGTTTCTTGACTCTGTCACATGCAAATTTATTGCGTGCGCCCAGATCGTGTTTTATTGGCCGGTTTTCAGAACTCTTTTTTGTGTTTGCAGAACACGTCCGTTTTTTGACATATCGGTACCGTTTCAACGCTATTTAGGGTTTTCGCATGTGCTGAACATTTTGCGATGGTAAAAAGTAGACGTTGCCATTCGAAAATTTCGAGTTTCTGTCACTATAACTGTAACCGCGAGGGCCACTGTGTTGCCATTCACAGAATCTCGAGCGCATATCTCAAAAGAACTATATTTGAAATATCATCTTGATCGGTTAAATAGAATGGACGCTAGATGTGCAGATGTTGGCAAAGTTTTTTTATAATCACCCTGTATTATGATCACTTCTCGAAATTTAAAAAAGAGCTGCAGGACTAAATTAGATTTCCAGAATCGCACATTTGACAAATATTTGGTTATAAATTAATGCTATGTTTGGACCATTTTAGAGGTAAATGTTTGGGAATTTAACAAATATTTGGTTATAAATTAATGCTATGTTTGGACCATTTTAGAGGTAAATTCCAAATTAAAACTTTCCTTTTAAAAACATAAAAACAATTTTTTTTAAGTAACCGGGAAGAAATCTGAAATTAAAACAGTTTGTGTTAATAATTTATTTTCTTCCTTTAAATACAAATGATATTTTCTTCCTTTAAATTCGATGAATTCATTTGAGAAACCAAAGTTAATATTTTAATTTTTGGTATGACTTAAAACAACATTTATGTATTTTAAAAGTAATGCTATGCTTAGTTTTTTTTATTTTAAAAAAGCTTTTTAAACTATTTCTCTGAAGTTGTAAAGATTATGTCTTTGTAGATCCGCTTTTATTTTTAGCAGATAAATGGTGATTCGCCTAGGATTTTCACATTTAAATGTATTTTAAGCCACAATAAACCTGAGGTGGAAATCGAAGCCATAAAACATTGAACTGAAATTGTGAAGGTTAATAATTCAGCTGACTAATCAGTTATGCGAGTCCTTCTTATATATATATATATATATATATATATATATATATATATATATATATATATATATATATATATATATATATATATATATATATATATATATATATATATATATATATATATATATATATAGTCAACCCTCCTATAATGCGGAACTCTTAGAACGCGGTTTCCATATAACACGGAGCTGAAATTGCGACAGCCCTCCTATAACTCGGCACTCTTACAGTGCGGTTTCCGTTCAACAACGTCCCATCAGTTCTTTCCGTGCACCCAATGAATGCTTTTAACTGGATATGTTTATATAAACATTCAAGCTTATCCCCTAACCGTTTACGGCATCGGTTTCAGTCGTCTCAGAGCTCTTTCACAGTACATCTCGTGGGTGACCTATTCTTTCTAAAACTTTGCATCGTCCATTCGCTTAGCTTTTTGCTACTTAATTTGTTGTTTATAAATGGACAACACTGCACAATACTGTTATTGTAAAACAAATTGTAAAAAAATAATAAAATAAAAAATAACAGATTGTATCAGAACCGTGTCATCGGCTTGCGCGGAAATTAAACCATCAACGCTTAATGCGTGTTGGAAACCTCTTTTACCTCAAATGCTTCAAGCAATACAAGATGATTCTACCATTTCACTCCCAGTTACAGAAATAGTAAACATTGCTTCTCGTTTAAGCGATGAAGAATTTGCAGCAAACCATCAGGATGTAAGAGAACTAGTACTCGGGGAAGAAACTTTAGATGAGGAAGCACTGATGGAATTAATTGATGAACCCACCTCAAATGCATTGGTAAGCGTAAATAAGAAAAACGATTGGATGCCAAATCTCGATTTACAAGATGTGAAAAGAAGGGCTAAATTTGGCTTCAGAATTAGAACTTCATTTCATTGAAACTGATCGATCAAACCAACGGTGCGCATCGCAAAGTTTAAAAGAGACTTAAGAAATTGCTTAGCTCCCTATAGAGAGGATTTAGTGGAGTTAGAAAAAAAAGCTACAATCGAAAGCCAATGTGAAGATGAACCAAGTGAGGAAGACATTTTGCCTATTAAAAGAAGGCGAGTTAGGCGACTCATCTGTCACAGAGAGGATGAGTGTGTTGAAAGATAACATAATTTTACAAAAGTCTTTCTTGTTTTTGTTGGAAAACAGATTTTTAGTTTAGTTTTTGTTTCATTTTTTTTATTCTCTCCTTATATGAACTCTTCAATTGAATAAAAATAATTTATCTTGTCTTTTGTATTTATTGGTCTCCATATAACGAGGTACGCACTCACCGCGTTGTAGTAGGGTTGACTGTATATATATATATATATATATATATATATATATATATATATATATATATATATATATATATATATATATATATATATATATATATATATATAATTAGTTTGACGAATTAAACATTTCGCTAATTATGTAAATAAGTCCATTGGTGTTTTAAATTCATCACTTTGAAGGAATGATTTTAAAACTGCTTTATTAGACTATGCCTTAAGTAAATCAGTTTAATAAATTTCAAGAACCTGATAAATTATTTTTAATATATTTGGGAAATTGGTTTAAGGGTAAAAATTTTTATCAAGTCTAGCTGTCTTGACAGCTCTAATGTGTTGTTTTTAAAATCTTTAATATGTATATCAAGGAAGATTTCTTAATTAAAAAAGTAATTAAAATAAAAAGTGTTGAATACAATATAATGTTTATTTCTATTCATTAATATTTTAATCTATGCAGAAAGTTTTTGAAAAAGCTATAGTTTTTATACGATATTATGGAAATATATAGGCGAATGATAATAAGAAAATCCGAATCAATAATTATTTGTTACAAAATTAAAAGAGTATATAAGCTTCTTAATTATTTAATTATTCTAAAAGGCATACGTTTATTGATGCATATATTTGTCTAAATGATTGTCTTTATATAAATGCCATAAGAAACATGCAAAATTTATTCTTCTCATGTCTTGAAAATTAAATTAAAATAAAATGATATCTTACTTTCATAATAAAAATACAAACTGAATTTTTTCATACAATTCTGGTTTTATTTGCTTAAAGTTATTTTACAAGCGCACAATAGCAAACATTAAATGATAGAAGGCAAAAAAACGCATTTAAACGAAATTGTTTTTTTAAATTTTTCTTGAATTCTCGATGCTCAAAATAAATTATCACTAAATAGAATTTGGTCGGTTTGCTTCACGCACTGACGACTCTGTTCCTCGAATAGAAAGCATATTTCTTCATAATCAGCAGATACAAGTACAGCAAAGTCCACCGATTCCTTTCCGATTTCACACCTGAACTCGTTTGTTGATATTTTTTACTCAAACGATGAACGGAATGTAATGTTAAGCGTTTGAATTTGAATCCGGCTAGAGACGACCGTGTTGATAAGATTCATCCTCTTAAACTAGTGACAGATTGGCCTCAAGAGCTTCTCCATATGAGTAGTCTGGAAATTCTAAAGAGAATGCACACTTTGCTCGAGTCATTTTGTCTTCAAAGAACATTAGTGTTGATAAGCATCGCCATTTGCAATTTCCTCTTGAAATCCGGTCCCATAAAATATCGATAACTGAATACTGTAACCTTGAAACACGATTCTTCTGCAATGATGAAGCGATAGATGCATTTGTATAGACTGATAAGTGACACTTCATTCTTTTTTTTTTGAAGCAGAGAAAGGAATATTAATTTTTTTATCATGTTTGATATGGATGACAGTCACATTTTGTCACTGCAACCTTCACAAATGTCCAACTATGGTTTAAATATATAAAATACATCTTGAAAAAATTACTTGTTGAAACACGATTTGTAATGTTCATTTGCTTAACATTATTTCTTGTTCTTTTATTCCGCGTATCAAAGTCTAAGTGTTGCAAAGGAGAAATTCACTTCCCAGCATCCATATGACTGCATTTTTTAATAATAGGTTCCGTTGTTCTATGACTTCCTCTGTTCTTCTGTTGTTCTACATCCTCCGCTGTTCTTATTCCGTTGTTCTATATATTCCTCTGTTCTTCTGTTGTTCTACATCCTCCGCTGTTCTTCCGTTGTTGTTCTTGTATCAAATTCGAGACATTCCAATCCAAGGAAAGCAGACCTCTTCCTAGTCGATGATAAAAACTAAATTCCATGGCACGACAGCCCATATGGGCCAATGCCTACAGTGCCCATAACTGTTTCATGATCGAGGGCCCTGGGGTGCGAAGCATATGTCCCAGTTAGGTGGTCAGCCTAACGTAAGACTCCCAGTGTTTAGTTCCCAAGCATGCTTGGTACTCAGTTAATCGACCCACTGAAGGGATGAAAGGCTGAGTCAACTTTGCCCAGCCCGAGGATCGAACCTCGGACCTGTGTCATGGGAGCGTGAAACACTGCCACTAAGCCACCGGGATTCAGTCGATGATAAGCTGTACGCAATATTCATCATCAATGATCTTTTCTTCACTTATATTTGAAGCAAAGCAGAATTCATAGAACGCACTTATTGTCCGAAAACAAAAACATGTTCCCTATTGTATGTTGAATGGTTTAGTTTTCAATAGATTTAAGTAAAATAGAGCACACTCTAGCCTTACAATACAAAAAGCAGATTTGCAAGCAGACAAAAATAGGCTATACTCTATTTTTGGAAGGTGAGATTTTCCCTTTGTAAAAATATTATAGAACATGATTTTACTTAGATATATAAATCACACTTTATCATAAAGCATCAAAACAAGATTGGATTTTAACAAAATAGTGTTTAAAAGAAAGTTACAGTGAATCACAACAATTTTTTTCATACTTAGATTGGATTTGTGAACTCTTTCTTCACATTCTGAATTTCTTGCTATTTTTATTATACTCAAATTGTTACAAGAATGTTATATAAATTTTCAAACAATTTTCAGAGTTTTCTCATTGTTGAGTCACTTTAGAATTTTAATTTTCAAAATATTATTTTACTTAAAAGATAAAAAATTTTTTAATCACAAGTTTTTATTTCCTACTGGATGAAATATTTGAATTTATTTCTGTCCCGTTCAGCTGACGGTTTTGCCGTGGCCCGCTGAGAGTTTAAAAGAAATATAATTTTTGGATATTCTGATCATCTAATTTCTAACTTTCTATGTAGTTTATTTCTAAAACATTTTAGTATAGATTTTATTTAAATAATTATGATTTTTAATAACATTTAATCATGATGTGATTAAATTTAAAATAAAATAAAACTGCTTAGATAAATTTCTTAATCCATTTTGTTTCAATTATCGACTAACATAACTATTGTGTTTCACTGTAATACAGATTATAACACATTTCAAACAATGCTATTAACACACGTGCAGCTACATTTTATTTCTTCCATATATGGCATGTCACCCAACACAAATAAGCTTAAGCATTCTACACACACAAGCAGGAATAAAAAAGTTTTCTTTTTTTCAAACATTTTTGTGTCAATAATATGACATTAAAATATTATCTTCACTATTCTTAATGTTTAATTTAAAATATGTTTTTCAAAGTAAAATCATCATTTTCTGTAATTTTTTTAAAAAGTTACAATGATAATATATTTTACTTCAGAATGCACTGTAATAAACTCTGGAAATACTTTTCGTTATAGTGTTTACCATTCATTTTTTTGTGCTGTAAATGTTTAATGTTTAATAATTTTAATTTCAAGATTTCAGAACTCTTTTAGAAATACTAAACAAAAAGTGAAAAAGAATATAAATAATGTAACGCAAAAAGCATAAAAAATCAAGTGGACTGCTTCGCAGACTAAAATGTCATTTCAAAGTTCCTTTTTCTTTCGACAGGAAAATTTATAGATGGTATTCATGCGTTGCAAAGGAGGAAACCCGCAAAATTTTCAATTAACCAACTAGACAATGGTGCATGCAAAAAGCAATATCTGTCTACCGATGCTCAAAAGTTTATGATTTTGAACCTGGAATTTTCTCTCTCCGAAGACTGAAATTTTAGCAATTGGTAAAAGTGGGCCTATGTAAGGCAACATTTCTCAAAATTAAAATTCATACAGTGCATAAAATTTAATATAATTTTGCTATCGTATATACATATGAGAAATTACATTTTTTTTCAAAAAACATACAATTATACAATATATTGAGAGTTATATAATAATTATAAAATTTGTTATATCATTATTAAACGAAATACATGAAAAGATAAATACAGGAGAATATTAAAGAATCCATATGAATAAAGAGTTGTGGTATTATAAAATGTTACAAAATGTCTTATAAAATAATTATCAGATACAAAATATAAGGGATTAGAGTAAACTATTCTTAGAAGAATTAGTTACACTCAAAGAGTTTAGAGAGAATTAGTTACTCAATATTTTGAACATATGTAACCTTTTTATCAAAATTACAATATATAAACAATTCTATTTTAATTTTTTAGATACAAAAATGAAATAATATAGAAAAGAAGCAAAACGAATAAATTTTTTAAGGAACAGAAAATAATACATTCGCAAATTAACAGATTTCTTGCAATAGTGTTTCTTTCATTCTAACACATATTGTGATTACTGTGGTGTTCACGAAATTTAAAAACAACTTATAATTAACAGATGTATTTAACTTAACAGCAAATATTAATTTAGCATTTAATATAAAACTTACAATTGAGAATAATGAAATGTTTATAAAATTAATATTTAGAATGATTGACAAATACATTTTGAAATATATTTCTTCAAAGATATAAATCACTGCAATAAATCATTTTTAAAATAGTTTTTCATCAATTTAAGAATATTAGATAAAAAGTGTAGTTATTTAGATACAATTAATCTAACAAAGCAAAAAAAAAACTCATTTAAATACTTTGATATAATCTAATATTAAATGTATTTATATATACATAGAATTTTCTATTTTTTCAATCATATATATATATATATATATATATATATATATATATATATATATATATATATATATATATATATATATATATATATATATATATATATATATATATATATATATATATATATATATATATAGCTTTTAGTGTATCGTTAAAAAGACAAACTATTTGAAAATGGTTATTATTTCTTTCATTAAGGCAAAACTTTTTGGGTCACTTATTGAAACAAGATAATTAAATTGTGTTACTTTAAAAAATTTTAATATATATTTTCTTCAATTATTCCTTTATATAGTTCATTTATAAAATATTCCAGGTTAGAAAAATAATGTACAGTGATTATATAATATGTTGGTTGTCAATAAAAATCATTTTATGATTATTAAAATAAAACATAAAGCTTTAATAACATATTGTTATCAAATATTATTTAAAATTTAGTAACTATAACAATTAAATGATTATAAAGTTTCAATAATTATAAAATTCCTTTCCAAAAATGTTTCAATATCTATTATTACATTTCTTATGGTTTTAAAGTAAACCAATTTTTTATATTCCGTTTTATAAAACGTATAACGGATACTAGAAACTTTGTAAAAATGGTCGGCAATTAGAAGTCAGATTGATGATAGCAGGTAAGATAAAAACTGTTCAATTTCAGACGCTAATATGAGCGCACGCAGATATTTAGGAATTTTAAGAATAACAAAGAAACAAACAAAACGGAATATATTAATTACTTCAACATAATTGAAATTTTAAAAAGTAAATGTGTTTTGTATCTTTTATTCATTTCTATTAAACGAAAAATAAACAATATAAAATGTATGCGTTCTTTCAAAACATTAAGTTCTGAATTAAATGGTAAAAATTGCTTCTGTGTTACTTCATTTAATATTTTGCAGTATTAAAGACAATGTTGCTTGAATGTTTTAAATGGAAACTGAAATTTATTGAGGATCTTTTTTCAGTTTCACTTTGCATTACTGCTAAGTAAGATACGATAGTTTCTGACCTGCGTGTGGCAGTTTTGTGATGCCTGGAATAAATTGTTGCCCTGGAATCCGTATTATATTGTTTAGTACTTTTCTTAAACACATAGGAAAAAATAGTTTTCCTCCTTATTTTTTGTCTCTTTTTTATATTTTTAAACGGTGAAAGCGTTGCCATTTATTTCAAAAAAGTTCTGAAGTATTTGAGATAAGAGGAATGGAGTACTTAAGATCAAATATTTAGTTGTTTTTTGGGTTCCAGATTTTTTTCATGCTGTCATTTATTGAGAAACTAAATTTTTAATCGTAAGAAATTATGTACTATTACATCAACTTTCAAATAATTTGTTGGGTAATAAGAAAATTTTTAGACATAAATTTATACATTCTTGTAATAGTACCTATGTACCTTGAAATAGTGAATAAGTTTATCAAAAGCGAAATTCCTAATAATCAATATTTGGTACTCAATTCTCTTGAGGTTTGCATGTATAAATTTTCCGGCCAAAGATTTGGTGTCAATAAATTTAAGCTAAACCTCTTTATATAAGAGGTTTAGCTATATAGAGAGAATCAAAGAAAACTCCCTAAATTGTAAAATTAAAATAAATCAATTCTCTAATTTACGGAATTTTCTTTGATACCATATGAGATATTTTTAAAATGCCGAATATCCTTCAGTAAGCTAAATCAAATCTAATATAAGACTTAATTAAGATAAATACTCTAATATCAATTGCAGCCACTTCTACATAGTTTAAAAATATTGAACTCTCGGAACACATAAGAGTATCTTAATGGACTATTTTAATAATTATTAATTAACACTTGTATCTCTCTCCAAAAGCAAAAGATTAAACTGAATGCCAGAAAATATTTAAATGCAAATATGCATATTTCGAAATTAATATTATAAGTATTTCTAAATTAACTTTTCCTAAATTACCTCATGATACAATATTTGATAAGGTACAAATGCACATATAAAGAAAAACATTTCATAATAATACATGTATCTTAATGAATCCACATTTATAGCTATGATAACTGATGATAGAACAAATTTTCATAAACTAATTTAATGCAAACATATTAACAGGCATTTGAGCTACATAAAGAATTAATTGAAATTTAACTATTCAATAAATGATTGAGGTTATGGTTCAATGAAAGTATATATAACACCTCAAAAAAATTAAAATCTTCAAAAGCTTTTGCTAAATTTGTAACTATAAATTTAAAAACTTTCATTTTATGTATGAAAATATTTTATAAGATAATAATAATTTAATGAGCATTCTATTGCTCTTTCATAAAAAAATCAATAGTAAGGTAATAAAAGCTCTGCAAAAATATTCCTCAAATGCCTGTTAATATAAGATTATGCCTATTTTATAAGATAATAATAATTTAAGGAACATTCTATTGCTCTTTCATAAAAAAAATCAATAGTAAGGTAATAAAAGCTATAGAAAAATATTCCTCAAATGCCTATATTAGGAAATTGGTGTTAGTAAATTAGCACTACATTAGAAATTTCACATAAAAGATAATTTGAAAAAGGGATCCTTAATTAATAGTCTATTATATTCTTATTTTATGACAAATTTAACTGCCTTTTTACAAATATAAAATATTATATATATATATATATATATATATATATATACACAATGTGAAAAAATTTAATACCACAAAACTTAATTTTATGTATAAATATTTAAATTTTTAATTAAACAGTAAATTACAAATTAAAAATAACAAATTTAACATCAGAACAAAGCAATCAGTTGGCAAAATTAAAGAATGACATTTCAATCATTATTTTAACAATTGTTTAACTGGAGACTTAAAAGCTCTCATAATAAATTTGTATTGAAACTATATCGGATTTCAAATCTATTTTACGCATGTTCTTTATTTTTAATCACCTTATATTTGAAATTAATTTTCATTTGATTTATTTGCAAGAAAATAAAAACTAAAATAGCAATGTAGAATATTTAAGATTAGTTCAATTATTAATATAAATGTATGTTTCAATTACTATTATCTATGATTTTAATTAGTAAACATTATTATAAAAGATATCAGTTAATTTAATTGAACAATTGCATAGCTATTGGTATTAATATCATAACTGACTAACAGAATTTGTTGAATGTTCTTTCTCTTACTTAGCAGATAACGTGCGGTTGAAGAATATTCCAAATAACAGTTCATCAATTTGCCGATCATTAATGACGTCAGCAGATTTTAAACTCCATTTCAGAATATTTGGTATTTCACTAACTCTGTCACTTTTAATAGCCTTAAATATATCCGAGTGTACTTTTGAAAGATCCATTTCCTCATCTGCTGGCCCATAATTTAGAGACCTTAGAAGGGTTTTGAATTTTTCAGTGACATTCAGAGCAAGCACTCGAGCTTCTGCGTCAGACACAAATCCATCACCAGAGAATTTATGCTTCTGGCGCTTCGCTGCCTTCAAAAGAACATCGGTTAACATCAGCGCCCCATTAAGATTTATAGGTTGATTCAAATATCCTTCTGGGATTGCAGATTCTGTTGAATCCCCGGTTTTGAGTAGTAAAGGTTGATCTCTGGGAGAAATACTTTTATCGACATTAACATAATTGTTGTATGCATTCCAATCTTTTTGATTCCTAATTTCATTTCTTTTTGAATCTTTGGTAGAAAGCCGATCGTTATTGTCACCCTTATTTCCCATCAATGAATGGTTACTGCGCTTAAATTGTTTGCCTCGATTCAGGCAACTGTACTTACCACTTTTATTGGCCTTTTTCGCAATATCATAAGCCGTTTGGTTATTCTTATTTTTTATTGTTCTATTCGCTCCGATATCGCAAAGATAATATATAACCTCCGGATTCCCATCTAAAACAACTTCATGTAAAATCGTGTTACCTTTATTATTTTTTGCATTCACATCAATATGTTTTTCCTCTACCAGATATTTCAAACATTCTAAGCAATTCTTTGCCGCAACAAACGCGTAACTCTCACCATCATCCAATTTTGCAGTTTAGATTAACACCATTTTCAGCCAAATATTTAACTATTTCTAGATCTTTTGACTCTAATGCAAACTGAAAGATTTTTTCGATTTATTGACATTAGCACCTTTGCTCATTAGATATTTAACAATATGAATATTGCGGTTCAGCACTGCTCCTGACAAGGGAACGTAATCTTCATGAGCATCATATGCGCTATTAACATCCAAATGTGCCTCTTCCACCATGTATTTCACCATATCTAACTGCCCACTGAATGCTGCCGTATATATGGGATTGCAAGCCTTTATGTTCAATGATCCTACAAAATATTTAACGATTTGTAACTGTCGATATGTAATAGCGAAACACATTACCCAAATTTCTGTCTTTCCTCTATTTACAGTTTTGTCTTGCAATTCAAGTTCATTCAGTTTTATGTATTTACTATCAATCATGTATTTTACAATGCTAAGATGACCTTCCTTAATAGCATAATAAAATGCTGTTAAATGTTTTTCATCAGTAATATTAAAGTCAGCTTTCTTTTCTACAAGATACCTAAAGAGTCTTAAATTTCCCGTTGAAGCTGCAAAGTGCAAAGGTGTTTTGCCAGTTCGTGTTTTTGCATTTATATTCGCATTGCGTTCTACCAGTGCTTCCAAAAGCTCTAAATTCCCTTTCATAGCTGCCAAGTGCATTGGAGTTGTGTCATCATTTGATTTTATGTCAACTTTTGCATTATTTTGTAAAAGAAAATTCGCTAACTCGATGTTATTTCGAGCAATTGCTAAGTGAAGTGGTGTTTCGCCTGTCTTTGATTTTGCATTGATGTCCAGTTGCTTAAAAGGTAAAAGAGAAAAAAGATTTTTGTCTCCTCTCATTGCTGCAGTATGCAAAAGTGTAAAACCTTCTGTTGTTACAGTATTCGTTTTTGCACCTTTACCTAATAAAGCGTTAACAACCGTTACGTTACCCGTAGCAACAGCGGCATTCAGAGGAGTCACACCTTTCTTATCCGGCAAGTCAAATTTAATGTCTTTGACTTTCAGCAGTTCTTGCGCAACGTCATATTTTCGCAAGAAAATGGCTAAATGTAATGGCGTCCATTTATTGTTAGTTGTCTGCGCGTTAACGTTAATGCCGCGTAATGTGAGCACGAATTGCACTTTTTTCAGACTTTTTTCTCCTATGCAGGCAAAGTGAAGGACAGTCATGTTTTCGCGATTTCCTTCATTAACATTAACTTTACGACTCCAAAGCAAAGTATTTAGCCTTCCTTGATATTTATCATCGTAATTCATCATTGCGGCTAAATGGAAGGGGGTCAAATTCAGATTATTTTTTTCGTTCACTTTCAATTTACTCGAGGAAATCAGTACTTCAATCATACCTTCACGATTTTTATGTTTTGGAATGGCCAAATGTAATGGTGTGTTACCATTTCTATCTTTTTTATTGACGTCAATATCTTTGTGCTTTAGTAATTCCTTTACAATCTTTGTATATTCTAACTTTACAGCTAAATGCAACGGAGTTTGCCCTAAATTAGTCTGAATATTCACGTCAACCTCTTCCTCGAATAACATTTTTAAAAATTCTTCACTCTGTGACTCTACAGCAATGTGAATGGGAGCGTAGCCCCTGTGTTCTTTCATGTCTTTCATTTCCCAATCTCTACCGATTATCCAGTCTTTGCCTATGCGCTTGTTATTGCTTTGGGCAGCGTTATGAACCGCTCGTCGCCCCCCTTCAAATACCGCAGTTATGTTTGCATCATTTTCTACCAATTTATCCGCTGTGTCATAATCTTCGGGTATGTCTCCGGCGACATCGTAAAAATCTCGATCGATATCAAGGAATTTTTGCTTGTGTTTATTGATTTTGCCTACAAACTGCACAGTGTGATTCCCAATCTGTCTAAAAATCAATCTTCTTGCATTCTTTGCCTTAGGTAAACCATAAAGCGTCGGGTTTGCTTTATCAGTCAATCGAAAAGCCTTTGACCATTCACCGATTTTCGAGTACACATTATCTTTTTCGTACTGAAAAGCATATCTGACTTCATTCCCGCTTAACCAATTCCCAAAACGTTTCATATCTGTCTCAAATTGAATTCGTTGAATTGTCCCGGGTTCTTCTTTTAGGAGGGGTAATTTCATATCGTTTATTTCTTTTTGCGTGGTTCTCAAAAGATCGTTATGTTCAAATAATTCTATTTCCATTTCTGCCGGAAAGCGTTTTTTATCTATTACATCTTGAACTTCGTTAATAACTTTTGTTATTAACCCACCACTGCCTTCAAACCCCACTAAATAAGTTTTAAATGTATCAAAGTCATTTAAAATTGAATCAAAATAGTTATTATATTTTCCTAAGTTTCTTTTCTGATAGTAATAGTCTGCTAAATACGTGTATTTTTCAATCAAAAAGTACATCACTTCAATGTAAGCTTCAGTGCCGTAATAGAGTGCTCGAAGCGCGGAGAGGGCGAGCTTATCATCTTTACTTTGAGGAACAGCGAATTTTCTACTAAGGATGTAATTCAGATTTTTTGATAAATTCTCGGTAAGTGGAGTCTTTGTCGCCCGAAAACCCTCCAAATAACCCTCCTGTTCAAGTTTATTCACATATTGATTCCCTTTCAATGTGCCCAATATCTTTTTTTCTTTGTCGAAAGAGTCGAGAAAGTTATTTATGTTTTCTACTGTCGGAGCCACTTCGGAATTTCTTATTGCATCTAAGACTTCTTTAAATTTATGCTTCATTTCAAGTCTCATACCTTCAACTGCTAATAACGTTTTGGTAACTGTCTCATGAATTTTCTTCATAGCTTCTGTATTTTCATCCAATTTTCGATCAATCTCATTGAATTTAGTGTTTAAAATATCTTTTATCTCTTCAAAAGGTAACGCATCGCAGTCTACAGCAGTACTTGCAATATCTAAACCTCCCGAAAATAACTGGTTTACTATTGCTATTGCTGCACCTGGCAACTCCAACCCCGGAATTGAAGAAACACTCCCTGCGATATCACCAATCGTTCCAGTAACCGAAGAAAGATAATCGAATCCCGTGCATAAATCGGATTTTTCTTCAAACGTCAATTCTCTTTTTAATCGAACAGATAAATCAGTCGCCATGATTGAGTTTAGATATTTGGAAAATACTTACAAATTTTATACTTACGAGTCGATCGTATGAACGCAAAAAGCACGTGAGCTACAATCACCAGGAAAGAAGTTCACTTGTGAAAATTGTCGTGAACATGATCTAAAAATACAAGTATTTATACATAAATACACCCTTTTTTCTCTACATAATCTTTATACTCTTATTAAAACGCCACCTGTTGAACGTATATTTGGCAGCTGTTTTTTTGTGTTAACTGGATTGTAATTGAATTTTTGTTAATAGATATTTAATCTGACATTTTGAAATGAGATTTGAAAAGAGAATTAATTGACTTATCAAACTGTAACACGTCTTGTCAGTGCCATGAAGATGTTCTTCCAAAAGTCATAAACAAACTTTAATAGAAAAATATTTTAAACACGATATTAAACAGTAAAATTCGAAGGAATATTTAAACTTATTTCACAATTATCGGAATTTTTTTCTAATTCTTCCTGTCTCCAAAACCCAGTTAAGCACTTAATTAACATACGGTCTTAATGATGGTGAATAAAATATTAGATTACAATTGTGTTCAAGTATCAGATATTAACCAGTAATTTTAGGAGATACAAATGGGTAACATTAAGCAAACCTTAAATATTTAAAATAGCTAATATTTAATAAATTCATGGAAATAGTGTAGCGAAAGTAGCTCATGAATATTTAAACTAAATATCCGAATGAGTTCAGAAAATCAAAGGGCAATAGCAGTACAATAACAGGGCAATAGCAGTGAATCGAACATTTCTAGCTTAGAGATGTCTCTATAAACAGATGCTTTTCCACAACCTTTAAATGAAAACTCATATATTACTGATATTTCCTATTCTTATTAATTCATTCCAATTGATAATTGTCACGAAAATTTTGATTGTTGTATTTGCAACATTTAAATTTTAAAAACAAAACTTCTGATATATCTTAAATTTAATTTTTTTTTAAAAAAAATTGTGTACGGAACATAAATGCTTAAAAGTTTATAGTAAGTTTATCAAATTGTAGCACTGTTCTAGGATTACAAATTTTTTAAATTTTTATTGACCATTTATATTCGAATAATTTTTCACTAATACTACATTTTTAAATTAAAACTTTGTATTTGCAGTCTAAAAATATTTATATATTTTGTGATAAATGAAAATTATATTCAATTTTTGAATTTTTTTAAAAAAATTTACTGGCGGAATAGATTTTCACACATTAATACAAAGCTCTGATTCCTGTTTATCTTCATTAACGCGGATTGTCATTAAAAATTTTGATGCTCCCTTCTTACAGAATTTTTTCAGCAAGCTAATGTAATTAATTTAAATCCTTACTTAAATTTCTGTATGCATGGTTAATACAATCTATAAACACGCTTAATACAAAATAGAAGGAAATTAAATTATCTTTTAAAAATACTGATCAATTCTAGTTTCTCACTAGGTAAGATAATGTTTTGACATAATAAAATTAATGAGTAATTCTCCTATTGAAATTCTTGTTTTTCATGTATCGAAAAAACTGTATTACGTATCGTTACATTTAATTCGAATGATTCTTAATTTTGATTGATTTTAAGTGATTATTAAAAAAATGAGAGCGCTGTATACTGTTTAATAATTTATTTTCTGAATTACGTAGTGCCCTAGATAAAGACGTCTGATAATTATTTTTTTCTACTCTGTTGCCAAGTACATTATTTTTAAATTTTGCCTTTCATATCCACTCAATCAACTATAGACCTCAAATTTAGTGTTTTCACGAAGATTTTAATTTTCAAGTACACTACTGGCCAATAAAATTGCTACACCAAGAAGGAATGTAAATAACAGAACGATATTTATTGGACCTATACATTATAGTGGAAAGAACAAGTGATTAGATTTACAGGAAATTAGGATGTATAGATCTTGAGAAATCAGTACCCAGAGCAGCCACCTCTGGCTGCAATAACAGCATTTATCCGCCTAGGCATGGAGTCAAACAGAGATTGTATGGCATGTACGGGGATCTCAGTCCATGCAGCTTCAACACCATGCCACAGTTCATCGACAGTAGTGGATGGTGAGTGATGGCGTACCAATCGCTCGGCAACCATTGACCACACGTTCTCAATTGGTGACAAATCAGGAGAACGTGCTGGACAGGGTAACAGTCGAACCTGTTCTGTATCAAGGAAGTTCAGAACAGTACGGGCAACATGCGGTCGTGCATTATCCTGTTGAAACAAAGTATTAGGGAGGCCTCGAAGATAGGGCAGAGCCACGAGCCTTAACACATCGGAAATGTAACGGTTGGTGTTCAAAGTGCCGGTAATACGAACAAGAGGTGATCAAGACGTGTATCCAATGGCACCCCATACCATCACTCCAGAAGATGGGCGAGTATGGCGATGTAAAATGCAAGCTGGTAATGCGCGTTCTCCACGATGCCTCCAAACATGGATGCAGCCATCATGGTCTTGTATACAGAACCGAGATTCATCTGTAAAGATGGCGTGATGCCATTCCTGCGTCCAGGTTCGTCGCTGATCACATCATTGAAGGCGCTGTTGCCTGTGACGCAGCATCAATGGTAGCCGAAGCCATGGTCGCCGTGCAGACAATCCATGCTGCTGCAAACGTCGGCGAACTGTTCGAGCAGAAACTTGTTGCCTTGCAAATGACTCCATTTCTCGACTCAGGGTTCGTGAAGTGGCTGTACGATCCCTTGTGACCATGCGGATAAAATGTCTGTCTTCTCTGCTGTTAATGAGGGGGGGGGTCGCTGAGATCCTGCATGACGTTTCGTATGATTGTCCTGAACCCATCGATTCCATATTCTGCTAACAGTCATGGGGTCTCGACCGACGCGAGCAGCAATATTGCGGTACGATAAACCGCAATCCCAGTAGGCTATAATCCTTCCTCGATCAAAGTCAGACACGTGCTGATAGGCATTTCTTCTTCTTACACGAGACATTACAACTTTCTTTGCCGAAAACGTTGAAACAGAAATTGAGTATGAGAAAATTGCTGTCAAATCTCTGGTTTTATCCACATTGTAGATGTCACTCTTGTCGCCTGCTTTCTATGAATGTGCTGAAAATCTAATCATTTGCATATCACAGCAAGTTCTACCTGTCATGCAAATTTCATGGGTGTGGTGTGCCGCTTTCCTGGTGTAGCAATTTTAATGGCCAGTAGTGTATTTTAATTGAGATGGAAGAAAAGTTTATTGTTTATTTGTATGCGGGGGAGGTTAAGACTTTGTGTATGCTAGATACTTTTTCCATCATTGTGAATTCTTAAATTGGAAAGATTTCTTTTCTCTCACTTTCATTATTGTCAGACATTGTTTTAAATCTCTATTAAGTGATACTGTAAGAGTACAGTGATTACTTTTCATGTTATATTTTCAAAATCATTTTACTCAATAATTAATTAATGTTATGCTTTGATGGTCTGAGCAAATTTCTTCAGGTGCCTGTTCAGCATTGTGTATAATGATTGCATGGGTGATTTTCTAATGTCAGATCAAGCCTTCCTGTACCGGTCGTCCAGTGAATGAGGGTAGGTTGCTTTACTCATTATTTAAAAATAAATTGTTTTTCCTTGTGTGATATTTTCTATTAATATTCCTCAGGTGTCAGTTGAATTGCATCCTCATAGAATATTTTGGTGGCTAAAGTTTCTAAAGATTAATGTTGATATGTTCATATGTTTTGCATTAAATTTTGTTATTTAACCCTTGAACTTTATTTTCATTTGGTGATAATTATTCTGATAATGAGTAAAAGCATATGTTTTTGCCACTATTAATAAAATTATTGTAGTACTTCTTGGAGCAAGTTACAAAAGAGCAGCCTTTACTGTATTATTGATAATATTGCTGTTCTTATTTTAGCTGGAGTTTAGTAATAATACGCGATTTCCATTTAATAAATATTCCTCTAATTTTTCCAGCGATTGCATGAGGTTCTTGTACCAAAGTTATACTTAAATGTTTATTATTCATATGGCAGTTTAGTTGGTTTATTGCAGGTTTGTTTCTCTAAAGATTTATTTATGAATAAATTTTTGTTCTGCAACATTTTCATAGTTAATATTTTTAAAATTCATATCGTGTACTTATTTGAATATTATAATGTGGTTAATATTTTGTAATGA